>CM065589.1:167000492-167358666 GCA_033119425.1 Bufotes viridis
TACTGCATGTGAGGTTATGTGTATATCTGGTAAAAAATCTCATACACTTTATTGCCACTGTAATAAACTGCAGATTTTTTTTGCACATAATACCACTGTAGAAAGTCTGCATTGTGTCCATACTGTGTGGCTGTACCCACAAAAGTGAGCCTAAGGCTACTTTCACACTAGTGTTTTTTACGGATCTTTCATGGATCTGCAAAAACGCTTCCGTTACAATAATAAAACTGCATACATCCGTCATGAACGGATCTGGCTGTATTATCTCTTATATAGCCATTACGGATCCGTCATGGACACCATTGGAGGACGGATCCGTTTTCTGTTGTGTCAGAGTAAACGGATCCGTCCCAATTAACTTGCATTGTGTGTCTTTCTTCTCACCACATCGCGGACAGAAAAACGCTGCTTGCAGCATTATTGTGTCCGCGATGGGAGCGCAGCCAAACGGAACGGAATGCATTTTGGTGCATTCGGTTTTGTTCAGTTCAGCTTTGTCCCCATTGACAATGAATGGGGAAAAAATTTAAGCGTTTTTTTCCGCTTTTGAGATCCTATGACGGATCTCAATAGCGGAATTGAAAACTCTAGTGTCAAAGTAGGCGAAGAGGGTTATTTTGAGTGTCAATGTGCTGATAATGTGTAACCATTTATTATACTTTTATTTGCTAGATAGTAGATGCAAATGTTAATTTGCTTGATTTGTATTAAGCATCCTGTCTCTTTTTTTTTTTTCTATTTAGGGACATCTTGGATAAAAGCAGACATCATTCTAATAGATCTTCTCCAGCATCTGCCCCAGTCAGCCACCAAATAAGTAACCTCATCCGCAGCAATAGCCAGACACCCAGTGATTCCCTGAGACAAGGCCCTCTAGGGGACAGATCCAAAGATATTGATCGTGATAGTGTAGATCGGCTACGAGAAGTTCCATCCACAGAGCACAAGATCAAGGAGAGTCGTTCACCTGTAAAGGAACCCTCAATTCATGACAAAAGGACGATTGAAGATGGCAGCAAACCAGTCATACAGTCAGTATCACCATATGGTAAACCAGTCCTAAGTGAAAGCTTAAAACTAAGCAACTTGGGGAAGGACACTGAACGGAAGCCTGAGCTGCCAGCAGATCTCCAGAAAATAAAAAGTGATGTCAAGGTCAAGGAGGAACGCAAGGAGGATTCGGATGTGTTAGTAGTAGGCTCAGAACCTCCACATCCTGTGAGGACAATAGAACATCAGCCTCCTCACCCTCCAACTTCCATCCATGGTTTATCTTTGCACCATTCAATGGCGGCCTCTATGCCTTTCCCAATGGGTAATGTCCACCAAATGAACAACTTGAATATGCTAGACCGCAGTAGGGTAATGACCCCACTTATGGGTATGAGTCCCCTTCCTGGACGCGAGAGGCTTCCACATGCAGGTTTTGCCTGGGACCCTGTGAGAGATCCATTACGCGATGCTTACCGCACTCTGGACTTGCAACGGAGAATGGACTTTCACTTACGTGCTGACAGCATGCACAGATACCCAGCAGCTGCTGCCGCCAGCTTCTACGACCATGAAAGGTCATACCGGGATCGTGAGCCTCATGATTACAGTCATGAACAACTCTTGGAGGCAAGGAGAGAACAAGAACGGTTGCGTCATGCAGATGAGCGAGAGCGGATGCACCTAAGGGAAGAGATAGAAAGGGCACGTATGCACCATATTCACTCCTCTCCACTAGAGAGCCATTTGGCGCACATGCCCTCCTTTATGCCTCATTTGAGCAGTGTACCCTATCCTAGACTGAGTCCTTCAAGCGCCATGCACAATGGGATCCTTAACCGGACCCCACCCACAGCAGCACTAAGCGCACCCCCACCCTTGGTGCCTGCCAATAACACAAGACCCGCCTCTCCCCGAAGGACTAATCCCCTCACAAGTTCAGAAACACGGGACTTCTCACCCTCCAGAAACCCTAAAGAGGTTGAGGCCCGATAGTCTGCTCCTTAAGAAAGGAAACAAATAAGGACCCACAGGAATCAAATACCATGAATTTTAAACTTGTATATAAAATCTTTTACGAAAAATGCACTGCTCAAAACCTTCTCTTTTCTTCTCCTGTTTTTGTAAATGTATATTTGTAGGCTAAGCACACTTTTTTTTTCCTTTTAGCCAGGGTGGACAGTTCAGGGGTGATAAATGTTCCAACCTGGAAACCTAGGGTTCCACTCTAAAGGTCTCTGGTCATGTGACTCTTTTTTGACTTGGGAGGCTCAGTAGCTTGTGGGACGGGTTTAGCAAGGGGAGGGACTTTTTAAATGGATTTTTGTAGTTTTTACAGTATTTTGTTTTTCGCTACGGTGTTCCTAGTCTCCTCTGAAGAGAAAAAAAACATACAAAAAAAATTTCTTTAATTTTATATTAGTTGCATTTTGCCTCCGGTGAGGGAAAAAAATAAGTAAATCTGTTCTTTCCATTAAATTACACAAGGGGGTTCCCCCCCTTCATTACAGGAGGTGTTCTTAAAACACAGCATTGCATATTTATACTTATCTGTTGAAAGCACCTCCAGCACTGAAGGGTCATAATAAATTACTATGGTTTATTCTACAGCTAACAGATCAACAATCTCTTGGTATGATTTTGAACAGAAATCACAGATCTATTATTAAAATAATAAGATTAATGTACAAAACAGTTGCTTTTTTGCCTTATTTTATCATAAATGTTAGTGTTAATTTTGCGATTTTTCTGGAAAGAAAAAAAATTCAAAGATTCTTGCAGGATTGTATATATTCATTTGCTATGTTACAATGCCTCATATGAATTGGATCCACCGCAGACTTTGTGACAACCACACATGAACAGAATGCACGGATTTCAAGGATCACACTCGCAGCTTCATTATTTACACCTCGTCATCTTACTATGCAATCAGTGTGAGGCGGGTCCTGGAAGAGGGAATTCTACTATATCTTCAAATTCTGCCCTTCTAACCCCCCCAAACCCTGGCCATCAAACTCCCTTCACCATTTTGAAAAAATATAAAGGGCACTTGTTGACTTGGAACACTGGAAGAACCAAAATGCATCAAGATCAGTTGGTGGTTCTGATGGAGTGGGCAGTAAAAGAACTAAAGCTACATCTTCCCTTGCCTTCATTAATGGAAAGGTGGCAGGTAGCTTCCACCTCTAATTGTTGCCTCAGTCAGGCCAGCAAATGGACCTAATTTATTTTCCTGTGAACCCTTTGTGCTTTAAACCTGTGCAGTGTTCTCATTGAAATCTGTATACAAGAGCGGTAGAATCTTAGGAGTGCACAAAAGTATATATATAAATCTATCTATATATATAAATGGTGGAAAGAAAAATGTTTAACCATGCGCAGCAATTTTTTGGTCCCCTTTATTTTTTATTTTCTACAAATATGATCCTGCAGTTTGGATACTTTGTCTCTCGTTTTACTCTTTAAACATACCAGTTTTAAGGTTTATTACATATTTACCACATGAAGAATAGTAATATTGCTACTCAAAGAATATGCAGATGTAATGCTAATTAAGTTATTACGTTAATTATTATAAATTATTAAGATTTTAATGGTAAGTGGATTTCCACAGTCAATACTAATCCACACAGGGGGTTCCACTAGTCAACTCCAAATGAAGACTTGAAATTTATGTTCACTTCTGGTTAACCTATGTTTATATAGTACAGAATTGCACGAGCAGGAACAACATCTTCTGTGACACCCATTATCAGAATCTCTCTACAAGAGTGATTTCCCCTTTAGATAATAAGGGAAGCATTCCTGTTGACCCATCAGCAGACAGACACTCCAGTTTATATTGCACACGCTATAAGTAGAGTATCTTTTTCTTTGGTGGAACTCTACTTTTACAATAGTGTTAGGTGCATATGCATTTGACTTAAAGGGACACTTCCATTAAAAATAATTTCACACAAAAAATTATATGTAAATATTCTATGTATTTTTTAATAAAGACAGGTGGATGGTTTTCTGGATATAATTTTTAAGTCACACCGTGTATTCTACAGGCTGTTTAACTACCTCTTCCTTTGAACTTTTACCAAGACAAACAGGCTAATTTTCGGGCCAATTATCGGGAATTAACGTTCCTACGAACACTTGTTCCCAATAATCTGCCCGTCCAAAAGGTGCCGCAGATCACCCAATGAACGAACAAAATGGTGAGATGATCGGAGGTGCGGAAACCTCACTCATTGTTCCTGGGCACCCAGTCACGGTGTATAAAGAGCTCTCTGCTGCCCAGGAACAGTGATTCTGTATTGAAACAAGCGATAGCAGTAGCCATCACTCATCCTCATATTGTAGAAGTGATCGCTTCATCTAAATGCAGCTCTTAACCCCAATTAACGAGCAGCCGACTGGCAGGAAGGAGCCGCTTCCTTCCCAACAATCGGCTGCTCCTCCAGATAGTGTAAATGTGCCTTAATTGTATCAGTGAGGTCTTCACTGCGACCAGAGAAGGTGTGAGTGACTCAGAGTATTGCTCATTATACTCATCAATGCAATGCCCTTCTGTGGGCATCTTTATCAAGAAAACAATAGCTCTGTCATACTGGCATTACAAATTCGACATCTACTGTTATCGTATGGATTCTCCAGCAGATAACCTCATCCCTCACTGTAACAGTAAACATTTGGTTACCTAACCACTTAGGAGGTCTTACCGTTTGTTTTAACTGCTACAGAAGAACAGTATTTTGTATTTAGGAGTTGGGACAACTTTTGAAGTCAACTGATTGGTAGGGGACTGCATGCAGGGACCCCACTAATCCAAAAAACTGTGGTTCTATTCCCGGTTGGGCATGCACCCTGCAGCTCCATTTATTCTCTGGTAGAGATAGTAGAGTGCAGCTCTTGAATATTTCCTGTAGTCTCATAAAAAATGAATGGAGCTGCAGGGCTCATGTTCGACCTGCCACTCAGACCGGGGGAATGGGACTGTCATGGGATCAGTGGGGGTTCCAGCGGTCGGACCCCTACCAATTGGCAGGTTATCCACTACCCTGTGGACAGGGGATAACTTAAAAACTTGAGACAGCCTTATTAATTTTCAGTGGCATAGTACTGCCGAAATTTGGAAAAACAGTCAGAAACTTTTCCTTGAATATAGAATAAAAAAAAAATGCCCCTTTCTGACGGAAGTGTCCCTTTAACCCTTTTTTGATGATACAAACTGCCACTAAACATTGCATAACTGGATTTGGTATTATAGGTTTAGAAACAAAATTCCAGTTACATATTGATTGATATTTCTTAGTATATAAATGGCAATGGTCATGTCGAAGTCATTCTTGACTTCCTATAACGTGATCCTTAAAAAATATATAAATAGTAGTTCTTTTTAATTGTATCCACACAGTGATTACTCAGCCTAGGTTCACTGCAATGATTGGCTGTGCAGTCATTTTGTGTGTGTCGAAAGGAACTATCGGAATGGGGGGGGGGGCGGAGAGATACATTTTTTTTTTTTGTTTGTTTTTTTTAGGCCCCTTTCACACTTGTGTTGTGTGGATCCGGTGTGCACTTCCGTCCCGCCGGATCCATCACAACGCATGACAACTGAAAGCATTTGGAAACTACACCCCCTAAAGCAGTGATGGCGAACATTTTAGAGATGAGTGCCCAATCGGCAACCCAAAACCCACTTATTTATTGCAAAGTGCCAACACAGCAATTTAACCTGAATACTACAGTCCAGTATAGTATATCTTCCACGTTCCTTATCATTTAGCTATAATAGCCTGCCTACATTCGATGCGTTGCCTGTGCTGTTCATAGTGCACCCTGCGCTGATGAATGGCAGGAAAAGTCTAAGGCATATTGGTACAGCATAGACTTCTTCCATAGGTTTGCCACCACTGCCCGAAAGTATTCATCTAGGGGTATAGTGAGAATTTATTTTTACATTTTGGAGTTTGTCTAATTTTCCAAATTACAATTGGCTAATATAATAATGTGTAGTGTTAAAAAAACAGTGGATTTCATAATAAATTAAAAATGGCCAAAAGTGCATAAAAGTAAAAAAAAAATATGTAAGTTGATTTAATTAATAATCGGTGAAGTATGGTAAATGCGGAAACACTGCTTAATGCAAAGTCCACGCTTATCTGAAAAGGTATCACATCGATAAATGGTATCCTACCATATCCCATTCTAGTAACAGACGCAATATCTCTTTTGGGCTCTGCCTTTTTGCAGTAGGGGGCACCCTCTGATGGGAAATGTTGCCCTGGGATATTTTCGCTGGCATGACTAGATTATGCTTTCCTGGCGCTGCTCTCTAAATATTAAGGGGTTTCTGACACCAGATTTAACCCTATTAACCAGTACAGGACCGCCTAACACAGGAATGCGTCCTGCGGGCGGTCCTGTAGCTCTGAGATGATGCGTCGGCGCGTCATCTCGTGAGAGCCGCGACTTCCTGTGAACGCTCGCGCGCTCACAGAGAAGCGCGTCTCGGCAGTTAGGCTACAGCCTGCCAGCGATGATCCATCGCTGGCAGGCTGTAGATGCGAATTATATCGCATCAAACAGCTATATCAGACGCTGTTTTGTGAACAGCGTCTGATATAGCTGCTACCTGGTCCTCTGGTGGTCCGATTTGCTGGGATCGACCACCAGAGGATCAGGTAACACTGTAAAGTTGCACCAAACACTACACTAACCCCCCCCACCCCCACCCCTCACCTATTAACCCCTTACCTATTAACCCCTTGATCACCCCATCTAGACCCCCTGATCACCCCCCTGTCATTGATCACACCCTTTGTAAGGCTCCATTCAGACGTCCATATGTGTTTTGCGGATCCGTGGATTCACGGATTCGCAGATCCTCAAAACACGGACACCGGCAATGTGCTTTCCGCATTTTGCAGATCCGCACATTGCCAGAACTATATAGAAAATGCTTTTTCTTGTCCGCAGTTGCGGACAAGAATAGGACATGTTCTATATTTTTGTGGAAACGGAAGTGCAGACCCGGAGCGCGGATCCGTAATTCCGGATCCGAGCGGGACAAAGTCTGTCCCCATAGAAATGAATGGGTCCGCAATTCCGTTCCGCAAACAGAATTTCGGACGTGTGAATGGGGCATAAGGGTCCCCTATCACCGCCAGTTAGTTAGCTACTTGTTAGGTAGCTAGCGCCCACCGCACCGCAGTCACTGATTTTGGCACAGATTTTTTCATCCACATTGACCGATGCGAATGAAAAAATCTGTGCCGTTCATTTTTTTTTTTTTTTTCAGCGCAGAGGCTGAACGGAAAAAAAAAATCTCATTACCCGTATGCTCAATATAAGGGTACTCCTAATGCTGGCCATACGTGTAATTATTGCGGAGACCCTCAAATGCCAGGACAGTATAAATACCCCACATGTGACCCCATTTTAGAAAGAAGACACCCCAAGGTATTCGCTGAGGGGTATGGCGAGTTCATGCAAAATTTTATTTTTTGTCACAAGTTAGTGGAATATGAGACTGTAAAAAAAAATAATCAATTTCCGCTAACTTGTGCCAAATTTTTTTTTTCTGTGAACTCGCCATACCCCTCACAGAATACCTTGGGGTGTCTTCTTTCCACAATGGGGTCACTTGTGGGGTTTTTATACTGTCCTGGCATTTTAGGGGTCCTAAAGCGTGAGAATCCAAATGCGTAAAAATGGCCTGTGAAATCCTAAAGGTACTCATTGGTTTTAGGGCCCCTTTGCGCATCTTGGCTGCAAAAAGTGTCACACGTGGTATCGCCGTACTCAGGAGAAGTAGGGCAATGTGTTTTAGGGTGTATTTTTACATATACCCATACTGTGTGTGAGAAATATCGCTGTAAACTACAACTTTTACATTTTTTATTCAAAGTTGTCAATTTACAGAGATATTTCTCTCACCAGCATGGGTATATGTAAAAATACACCCAAAACATTGCCTACTTCTCCTGATGCAGCATACCATGTGTTACTTTTGCAGCCAAATGCAAAGGCCCAAATTCAAAGAGTACCTTTTAGGAGGGCATTTTTACGTATTTTTCTTCTCACGCTTTAGGGCCCCTAAAATGCCAGGGCAGTATAAATACCCCACATGTGACCCCATTTTGGAAAGAAGACACCCCAAGGTATTCGCTGAGGGGCATAATGAGTCCATGAAAAATTAAACTTTTTGTCAAAAGTTAGCGGAAAGGGAGACTTTGTGAGAAAAAATAACTTGTGCCAAAAAAAAAATCTTCTATGAACTCGCCATGCCCCTCATGGCATTTTAGGGGCCCCTAAAGCGTGAGAAGAAGTCTGGAATCCAAATGCGTAAAAATGCCCTGTGAAAACCTAAAGGTACTCATTAGTTTTAGGGCCCCTTTGCGCACCCAGGCTGCAAAAAAGTGGCACACGTGGTATCGCCGTACTCAGGAGAAGTAGGGTAATGTGTTTTGGGGTGTATTTTTATATATACCCATACTTTGTGTGAAAAATATCTCTGTAAACGACAACTTTTAAAAATTTTATACAAAGTTGACAATTTACAGAGATATTTCTCTCACCCAACATGGGTATATGTAAAAATACAAGTAGACACCCCAAGGAATTCACTGAGGGACATAGTGAGTCCGTCTGAGATTTTTATTTTTTTTTTGCCAGAAGTTATCAGAAATTGAAACTTTTTTTTTTTTTCTCAGAAAGTGTCATTTTCCGCTAACTTGTGAAAAAAAATGAAATGATACATGAACTCACCATGCCCCTCCGCGAATACTTTGGGGTGTCTTCTATCTAAAATAGTGTCATTTGGGGGGTATTTATACTTTTCTGACATTCTAGCACCTGAAGAAACATGACAGGTGCTCAGAAAGTCAGAGCTGCTTCAAAAGGCCGAAATTCACTTTTTTGCACCATAGTTTGTAAACGCTATAACTTTTACCCAAACCAATAAATATACACTTATTGGACTTTTTTTTATCAAAGACATGTAGAACAATAAATTTAGAGAAAATTTATATAGAAATGTAGTTTTTTTTTGAAAAATTTTACAACAGAAAGTGAAAAATGTCATTTTTTTGCAAAAATGTCGTTAAATTTGTATTAATGGCAAAAAAAGTTAAAATGTCAGCAACAATGAAATACCACCAATGAAAGCTCTATTAGTGAGAAGAAAGGCGGTAAAATTCATTTGGGTGGTAAGTTGCATGACGGAGCAATAAACGGTGAAAGTAGTGTAGTGCGGAATTGTAAAAAGTGGCCTGGTCATTAAGGGTGTTTAAGCTAGGGGGGCTGAAGCGGTTAAACTGGCTGACATTTGCTATGTGCTAATGTCAGCAGACCCTAACTCTCCTAATCTTCTGCTTCTGGATGCCCCCGTTACTGCACAATTTTATCTTTTATAATATGCTAATTAGCCTCTAGGAGCACGGCTGGCATTGATCATGTTCCTAGATGCTCCGTTCGCCCACCACAAGTCACGCCCTGCCGTCCTTGATTGACAGGGCGTGCGTTTGTTTTTTCCGGTTGACCCTGTATGCTAGATAAATCTTTGCCATGCGCAGTCCCAGCACACAGGGCCGGCAGGAGAAGACGATCGCTGCCTGGCCCTGTCAATCAAGGACGGCAGGGCGTGACTTGAGGTGGGCAAACTGAGGTTCTAGGAGCGGGAGCAATGCTGGATTTCCTGACTCCACTATAGGGCTGCAGCATTTTGTCTGCAAGGTCCACCCCACCCATATATTTATTGTAATCCTGTACGCAGACAGGCTTACAGACGGTGGTATTTGTGCCGATGTCATTATGAGGACATCTTTTTTGTCTCAATATTTTACAAGTAAGATGTCCCCATTGCAAAGGCCCTTTATTTCCCCAGACTTCGATTTTTATTTGTTCACAAAAGGCTTGGGCAGGCCTCTTTGATTGTGGCGTATGGTGCCACATGATGCTTTCTGACTGAAAGGCACCTGAAAAGGGGTACTCCGGTGTAATAATTGTCAACGTACAAGTGGTACCCCTTATCTAAAAGAGGGTGCAAAAGATCCCACACTATTTTATCTGCCACGTTGAGGGAAGGGGGCAAAACTGGGTATCTTTGCGCTCATACACTCGAAATTTATAGCTTATAAATTTTTAGCCCAAATCATGCTCTCTTCCTTGGCCAATATTGGTGAAATTGAAGACAAGTGACTCATCCACGGCAATGTTTTTTTCTGGGTTGTAGGCCTCTTTAAATTTTTCATTTAACCCCTTAAGGACTTATGACGTACCAGTACGTCATAGTTCCCAAGTCCTTAAGGACCCATGACATACCGGTACGTCATGAGTAGTTCCGATCACTGCTGCTCAGCTGGCAGTGATCGGAACAAGGTACCTGCTGAAATCATTCAGCAGGTACCTTGTTAAAATGCCCAGGGGGGCACATTGCTGACACTTTGCTAAAAAAAAAAAAACTGCTGACATCTGTGCTGCAGATGTCAGCAGTTTTAACCCCTTCCATGCCGGGGTCCATACGGACCGCTATATGGAAGCGGTTAACAGGGGGGAGCTCCCTCTCCCATCGGGGACTGCTGTGCCTTTGCAGCCCCCCGACAGGATGGGATCGCAGAAGGAGGGAGCCCCCCTCCCTATCACCCGCTGCTGACAGCAGCGGGTGATGGTTACCATGGCAGCAGGATGCTTTCAGATGCGTTCTGCTTACCATGGTACTGTAAGTCTAATCAGACTTGTGCTAAAGGCACAAGTCTGCTTAGACTATGTAAAGTAAAAAAAATAGTGTGTACTGTATTATATAGACACCAGATCCACTGGATCTACAAGAACCAAGTGGGTCTGGGTCAAAAAAGTGAAAACAAAAGTAAAAATGAAAGAACACATCACTGAATAAAAAGGAAAAAAATAAAATACACTACACATATTGGGTATCGCCGCATCTGAAAAAACCTGCTCTATAAAAATATCACATGACCTAACCCCTCACGCAAATACAGTTAAAAAAAAAATGGTGTTAAGCCATTTTTTGTCACCTTACATCATAAAAAGCGATCAAAAAGGCATATGCCTCTCAAAATAGTAGCAATCAAACCGCCATCTCATCCCGCAAAAAATGAGCCCCTACATAGGACAATCGCTCAAAAAAAATATGGCTTTCAGACTACAGAGACACTAAATAATTTTTTCTTTTTCTAAAATGCTGTTAGTGTTAAAGTAAAATAAAAAAAGTATACATATTATGTATCGCCGCGTCCGTAAGAATCTGCTCTATAATAATATCACATGATCTAACCCCTCAGGTAAATACCGTAAAAAATAAAAACGATGTAAAAAAAAAAAAACTTTTGTCACCTCACATCTCAAAAACTATAATAGCAAGCGATCAAAAAGTTATATGCACTCAAAAATAGAGCCAATCGATCCGTCATCTCATCCCGCAAAAAATGATACCCTACATAAGACAATCGCCCAAAAAAATAAAAAAAATATGGCTCTCAGACTATGGAGACATTAAAACATGATTTTATTTGTTTCAAAAATATTATTGTGTAAAACATAAATAAATATAAAAAAGTATACATATTAGGTATCACCACGTCTGTAACAACCTGCTCTATAAAAATAACACATGAACTAACCCCTCAGGTGAACACAGGAAAAAAAATTATATAAATACTGTCAAAAGTCATTTTTGTCACCTTACATCACAAAGCGACCAAAATGTCATATGCACCCCAAGATAGTGCCTATCAAACCGTCATCTCATCCCGCAAAAAATTAGCCACTACATAAGACAGTCGCCCCAAAAACAAAAAAACCAAATGTAGTCATATTTGGTATTGTCGCGTCCGTAACAACCTGCTCTATAGAAATAGCACACAATCTAACCTGTCAGTTCAACGATGTAAATAAAAAAGGTCCCAAAACAGCTATTTTTTTGCAAATTTTCCATTTTGATCCATTTTTCCAGTAACGGCAAGGGTTAACAGCCATACAAAATTCAATATTTATTGCCCCGATTCTCTAGTTTGCAGAAACACCCCATATGTGGTCGTAAACTGCTGTATGGCCAAACGGTAGTGCGTAGAAGGAAGGGAACGCCATATGGTTTTTGGAAGGCAGATTTTGCTGGACTGGTTTTTTGACACTATGTCCCATTTGAAGCCCCCCTGATGCACCCCTACAGTAGAAACTCCAAAAAAGTGACCCCATTTTGGAAACTACGGGATAAAGTGGCAGTTTTGTTTGTATTATTTTAGGGTAAATATGATTTTTGCTGATAAATTCTGAAATTTCATCTCCATTTGCCAATAACTCTTGTGGAACACCTAAAGGGTTAACAAAGTTTATAAAACCGGTTTTGAATACCTTGAGGGGTGTAGTTTCTTAGATGGAGTCACTTTTATGGAGTTTCTACTCTAGGGGAACATCAGGGGGGCTTCAAATGGGACATGGTGTCAAAAATCCGCCTTCCAAAAACCATATGGCGTTCCCTTCATTCTGAACCCTGCCGTTTGGCCATACAGCATTTTACGGCCACATATTGGGTGTTTCTGCAAACTACAGAATCAGGGCAATAAATATTGAGTTTTATTTGGCTGTTAACCCTTGCTTTGTTACTGGAAAAAATGGATTAAAATGGAAAATGTTCCAAAAAATCGAAATTCTGATTTTTTTTTTCTCCATTTCTAGAATGGGGTCATTTTTGGGTGGTTTCTATTATGTAAGCCTCACAAAGTGACTTCAGACCTGAACTGGTCCCTAAAAAGTGGGTTTTGGAAGATTTCTGAAAAATTCCAAGATTTGCTTCTAAACTTCTAAGCCTTGTAACGTCCCCAAAAAATAAAATAGCATTCCCAAAATGATCGATACAGGAAGTAGACATATGGGGAATGTAAATCAATAACTTTTTTGGGCGGTATTACTATGTATTATAGAAGTGGAAAAATTGAAACTTGCAAAATTGCAAATTTTTCCAAATTTTTGGTAAATTTTGTATTTTTTTTATAAATAAAAATGAAATTTTTTTGAGTCCATTTTACCACTGTCATGAAGTACAATACGTGACGGGAAAACAATCTCAGAATGGCCTGGATAAGTAAAAGCGTTTAAAAGTTATTACCACATAAAGTGACACTGGACAGATTTGCATATAATGGCCCGAGTCCTTAAGGGGTTAAATAATTTATAAGGGGCCTCATTTTATAAAGCCTGTCATGGCTGGGGTCATCACAGTAGGGGAACTGTGTGTTGTCAGCGAAGTGCAGAAAGCGCAGGATTGTCTCAAATCACTGTCTCTGCATTACTTCCCTGTACATGGTGGTATCTTACAAGACATCAGACATCAATAAGATATTGGGTTTTTTATGAGACTATATTTAGGAGGCCCCAAAATTTTAAAATGTCCACCACAACAGGGCACCATAAGCTATACTCGAGCAGCGTATAAATTGGTCTGCTCAACCATCAAATTTATTAGTTCTTCTGAGTACTCAGGCTGAATAACTACGGCTAATTACCAGTAATTTTCTATATATTATTTTTGTATATTTTAAAAAAATATAAATTTTTTTCAAATGCCTAAACTATTTCTAGCTAACTGCCAGTACTCTGGCGAGCTAACAAACTATTTAATTACCAGTAATTTTTATTTATATATATATATATATATATATATATATATATATATAATTTATTTTTTTTTATTTTTTTTTCAATTAAATAATTTTTTTTAATTATATAAAAAAATTACCTATTGACCTATATACTGCACTATTTTATAAAAAAAAACACTGAAGTTCTGTGGGAAGCAAGGGTGGTTGGAGGATGGGGTGTCAGGGGAACAGTGTGTGTTTGGGGCACTGTGGGGTGTGGTAATTCACAGGAGACCAGGGCAGCACAGCTCTGATCTCCTGAAGTGTAACTGTCACAATGAGGAGATCGGAGCTGCTCTGTGATTTACTTTTTTCCCCTGCTGGCAAGCCAGACACACTGCGATTGGTCACTCAGATCTGAGTGCGCAATCACAGCGATCGGGAAACAGGGACCGCTGTGATTGGTCCCCTGATTGGTGACTGGCCAGCTCTGCTGTCTGTGACACCTTTTAAGATGTCGGTGTCACCGCAAGTATGCTTGTTGTGATACTTTCATTTCATGACGTACTGTGCACGCCATGATTCGGTAACTAACACCACATCATCTTTCATCCCTAAGGGGTTGAACCCACGGTGGGGCCATAACACATCAAGTAAATATGAATCCGGCTTTTTTTTCATAATGTTGCTTCAGCCGCTTACTGACAAAACCCTGCACAATTCTTAAGGTGTCAGACATACCTTCAAAATTGTGCGGCTATTGGCTGTTGAGGGTAGGGTGGGGTTGTTTTGGCCAGACGTGGCGGCCGCAGCAGCGTTAGAACACAATGTAAAATTGAGTTTCTATATTCAGTTTTTTTACACGATTTGTTAAGCCAAACCCAGGAGTGGATTAAAAGAAAAAAAAAAGTAAAAAAAATCTGGAGCATGCTGACGGTGTTTCTGGTGTTACATAAATTCCGTGTCCAGCGTTATACCAGCATTTAAGCATAGTGAATGCTTTGCTGCCTCGGACAACTTGCCATAAATTCATGCAGTGTGGCAGAAGATTGTGAAGGAGTGTGTCCAGTTGACTGGCTATAGGTGTAATTAGTGCAGTCATGTTGCTTTATACAATAAGTCTAAACTTTTTATTGAAACAGTTTTATTTTTTTGCAAATTCCTGACTTGAATAAAATACAATTACTGTGGTGAATCAAAATGCATAAAACAAAAGAAATTTTGTGGAATTTATCATGGCCTTTGCATAGCATGCTGAATACTGACAGCAGCCGTCAAACCTGCTTTCCTACCTACAGAAAGTCGTCCTGTGCTTATTGGTTACATATAGTGTAAATCAGTGGTCGGAAAGAGTATACAAGCCACCACTTTGTCATAATCTAATATCAGTACCTTTCAGAAACTAGTTGAGGCAGGCAAAAAAAGGTGAGTCAAGGTAGAACAAATCTGTACACAAACACATGGCAAACCAAAGAGAGACACCTGTAAATTGGGGCTTTACCCCTAATTAGTAGAGAGTAGGGTACCAGTTGGTTGGATACAACTCCTTGGACGTGGCTAAAGGGTGATGAGTGATGTACAGTGCTCCACTAGAAAACATATGTAAATTAGAGATGAGTGTCTCTGGTTTGGCTTGTATGATCTAATTTGCATAGTTTCTCCTAGGAGCATTGCCTGGGATATGTCTCCATACGCTGTTGTCTCCTTAAACTGCGAAGTCTGCGTGTACCATAAGTACACAATCGTATCTTTTTTTATCTGTGTGCTGCTTTTTTTTTTGGACTGAAAGCCCACTGGCCCATTCATTCCTACAGAACCATTAACACGTCGGTGTCTTTTCCATTCCATCTGGTCCATTTTGCGGACAAGAATAGCCTTTTCTATTGATGAGAGTGGTAAACAACTGGAATGTACACGTAAGGTATCTTTATTTCACAGATTCATTGTTTGCTGACCAAAATGTGTACATTGTCAACATAGCCATGCACATGATGCCTTAACCTGTGAAAAAATGCTTGTGTGAACTCCCCCCATGGCATTTCATCCACCCAACCAGTACACAGTTCAGTACTGACGAGGAGCAAGAACCCCAAAACAGCAGCTTGCCAATGGCTGTCTTTGCTTTGGCTGGTATAATCTAATTTGCATACTTTACTCGTGGAAGTCTGATGAGGAGCACCCCGAGGAGCATACTGCTGCTAGAGTAAGCACCCCTTTACTGCATTAGCCAGTGCAAGTGTAAATCAGTGGTCTGAAAGAGTACACAAGCCACCAATCTGTCATCATCTATTATCTAATAATTTTTTTGGTCTGTACTACTTCCCTAGAAACCAACTGAGGGAGGGTAAAAATAAGGAGAGCCAAGGTTGTACATATCTGTAGCTAGTGTTTCACTGGATCTAAGAGGTTTCAGAGTAGGAGGGATGGGAGGTCATGTGTGAAAACTGGTGTAAGGAATAGTAAATATACTCACATTTTTGTAAATATTTTATTATGTCTTTTCATGGGACAACACTGAAGATATGACACTTTGATGCAATTTAAAGTAGTCAGTGTACAGCTTGTATAACAGTGTAAATTTGGTGTGCCTTCAAAAAAACGGAACACACAGCCATTAATATGTAAACTGCTGACAACAAAAGTAAGTACACCCCTGAGTGAAAATGGCCAAATTGTGCCCAATTAGCAATTTTCCCTCCCCGGTGTCATGTGACTCGTTAGTGTTACAAGGTTTCAGAAGGGCGAGCAGGTGTGTTAAATCTGGTGTTATGACTCTCATACTGGTCACTGGAGGTTCAACATGATACCTCATGGCAAAAAACCCTGAGGATCTGAATAAAAAATAAAATAGTTGCTCTACATAAAGATGTCCTAGACTTTACGTAGATTGCTAACACCCTGAAACTCACGTGCAGTATGGTGGCCAAGACCACACAGCAGTTAAAGAAGTTGAGTGCACATGCTCCGCATCATATCCAGAGGTTGTCTTTTCAAAATAGATGTATGAGTGCTTCGAGCATTTCTGCATTGGTTAAAATGGTGGGGGGCCTGTCATTGCTCAGACCATACACCACATTAAATTGGTCTGCGTGGCTGTCGTCCAAGAAGGAAGCCTCTTCTAAAGATGATGCACAAGATAGCCCGCAAACAGCTGAAGACAAGCAGACTGAGGACATGGATTACTGTAACCATGCCCTGTGGTCTGATGAGACCAAGATAAACTTATTTGGTTCAGATGGTGTCAAGCGTTTGTGGTGGCAACCACGTGAGGAGCACAAAGACAAATGTGTCTTGCCTACAGTTAAGCATGGTGGTAGGAGTGTCATGGTTTGGGGCTACATGAGTGCTGCTGGCTGTCGGGAGCTACAATTCATTGAGGGAACCATGAATGCCAACATGTACTGTGACATACTGAAGCAGAGCATGATCCCCTACCTTCGGAAACGGGGCTGCTGCTAAGTATTTCAACGTGGTAAGGAAGACACGTAGACAGGACACTCTAGTTCACCAGGTTAGGCCCACAGTTGAGAGGATTCCACTTGTATCCACGTACACTGAGGCTAGTAAACACAAAAGCTATTAAGGGCATACCTGAATTTTCGAAACCCGCTTTATTTTCTTATTGAAGAGCCAATAGTTTAAGGGACCAACTGATTAGGTCCCAAAAGGATGATCAGGCAATCTACCATTACACAACTGGGCCTGGGGTGTGTAAATTGTAGATATATATGTAAAAGTAAAAATTTTATACATCCTACAACTCATATTTCCTATCCCATTCGAAACAATCTCACATGCAATTCCGATCATGTTATCTATGTATTGTCTTGTCCGTGCAACATTTTATATGTTGGGGAAACATCCACAGATTTAAAGACCCGTTTAAACCATCATCGTAACACGATTAGTAAAAAAAGAACCGATTTACCAGTATCCAAGCATTTCACTAATCTTAAACATCATGAGAAGGATCTGAGGTGTTGGATAATTGATTGTGTCCTTATGCCTAGGAGAGGGGGCAATAGAATTAATCTCCTTAACCCTTTAAGGACCGGAGGTTTTTTACTTTTTGAGTTTTCGTTTTGAGCTCCCTGCCTTCCCATAGCCATAGCTTTTTTATTTTTCGGTTCACATAGTAATATGAGGGCTTGTTTTTTGCTGGACAAGTTGTACTTTACAACACCACCATTTAATATTGCATATAATGTAGTGGTAAGCAGGGAAAAAATTCCAAATGGGGTGAAATTGCAAAAAAAAAAGCAATTCCACCACAGTTTAGCTGCTTTTTAAATTCCGACGTTCGATGTGCGATAAAACTGACTGGTTAATTTTACTCTACAGGTCAGCACGAATCCGACGATACCCTATATGTATAGGTTTTCTTGCGTTTTGATAGTGAAAAAAAAAATCAAAAATAGGAAAAAATCATTTTTCCTTTTTTTCACCATGTTTTGACCCCTATAACTTTTTTTTATTTATATGTATAGAGCTGTATGGGGGCTCATTTTATGCGTCATAATCTTATCTTTTTATTGATACCATTTTGGGGTGTGTATGACTTTTTGATCACCTTTTATGTAATTTTTTGTGGAAAATGAAGTGACCAAAAATGGCGAATCCACCATTTGGACGTATTTTTCCGTTTTGCTGTTTGACGTATGGGGAATATTTTTTTGTATTTTTATACTATGGGCGTTTTCGCACATTGCGACACCCATGATGTGTATGTTTTTAATTTCTTTTAGTTTTTTAATTTTTATTTTAGCAAAAGGGGGGTGATTTGAACTTTTATGTTTTTTTTTTAAATTTTTTTTTTTACTTTTTTTTCTTTTTTTTTTTTTTACACTTTTATATAGTTCCCATAGGGAACTATAACTTACAATCATCTGATTGCGATTTTCATACATATGAAAAAATCGCATATTTCCTATGAAGCCTATTACAGGCAAGGCTCCATAGGAAATACTACAGAGCAGCCTGGGTTTCATTCATAGAGACCCAGGCTACTACAGGCGCACTCCGGCTCCTCCGATCGCCACACGGGGGAGCCGGAGCGCAAACCGAAAGTAAAACTTTCGGTTTGTGCGCTCTCAGATGCCGTGGTCAGGATTGACCACGGCATCTAAGGGGTTAAATGTCCGCGATCGGCATCGCGGCCGGTCGCGGACATTAGCCGCGGGTGTCTGCTACAGGAACCATGCGGACACCCGCGGCTAAGGCGCCCGCATGGAGCAGGAGCGGGCGCCATCTTTAAAGACCGGACACAGGACGTACATGTACGTCCTGTGTCCTTAAGAGGTTAAAAAAAGGGAATTACACTGGATTTATGTATTGAACACACTTAGGCCCCATGGCCTAAATGTGGATTATAAATTGGGAAGTGTATCGGTTTGATGGTTTGCCATGTATCCTTGTAGTTATCATTGTCCTCTATCATGTTTAATAGGTGGTCAATATTGAGAACGGATTTTAAATACATTATCTTGTATTTACATTGTCCTGTTTTGAATGTTCAACTTGTGCGCGTCCGGACCGGATGTTTTTTTTATTATATACGTTTCTCCTATGGATGTTGTTTGTGAGGAAAACCCTCATTTGTTACGGGATCCGGGGCAGGGTCTGACAGGGTGCCAATGACTCGGACCCTTGTCTGATTCCTGACTGTGTGGTGTATTGGGGGTGTGTGCTTGACGGCACTAGCCCTCATACTTGCAGATCCAGTGTGTAACAAGGTTGTGTGTTTTGAATGTATGTATTTGCCACGCTGGAATTGGGTGATGGACGGTTTGTTGCGGGGAGTACACTGCAGCCCACTGTTGGTATTTCCTTTCCAGGACTGTGACATTAAAGGGAGATTCCGTTCTATTTTATGTTTGTATGTTTACTTCGGTCTGGTCACATGATGACTGTGACGTGTGAGGTACGCAATGAGTCTGTAGTCTGCGCACTTTAATTTACTAGACGCCGCAGCTGACATGAATGCATGGAGGGTTACGCTGTCTGGACAGTAAGTCTGCACACATCGGTGCCCTGACCACTCCTCTATTCTGGTGACCCTCTTTATTCCCCAGGCAACGTTTCTGTCTTCTCAATGAGCGCTTGACAAAGGTCTCATTGAGAAGACCGAAACGTTGCCTGGAGAATAAAGAGGGTCACTTATTTCTTTATGCTGAAGTGCTGCCTCGTCTTTGGACTATATATACCTAGAATATTTGCCTTGTTCCCAAGAGGATCTTGCACCCTGTTCACACCTTCAACTGTGCTGCTGCTTCTCTTTGATAGATAGATAGATAGATAGATTAGATAGATAGATAGATTAGATAGATAGATTAGATAGATAGATAGATTAGATAGATAGATAGATAGATAGATAGTGCACCTTAATCCTATTCTTTTGAATGGGACTGAGCTGCACAAAGGCCATGTGACCAATTGACGAACCTTCACAAGCCAAGGAACAGTCTTCAGCACTTAGTGTTGTATCTCCTCCCAACAGCTGATCAGCTCAAGTGTTCTTTATAAAAAAAAAATATATATGTAATTTCTCTACTTTTAAAATAGATAGTAATACCTCCAAAATTAGTTATTACTTTACATTCCCCATATGTCTACTTCATGTTTGGATCATTTTGAAAATTACATTTTATTTTTTTGAGGATGTTAGAAGGCTTAAAAGTTTAGAAGTAAATCTTTAAGAAAATTTCCAAAACCCAGTTTTTTTTTAAGGACCAGTTCAGTTATGAAGTCACTTTGTGGGGCTTATATAGTAGAAACCACCCATAAGCCACCCCATTTTAGAAATGACACCCCTCAAGCTTTTAAAAACTGATTTTACAAACTTTGTTAACCCTTTAGGTGTCCCACAAGAATTAAAGGAAAATGGGAATGAAATTTTAAAATATCACATTTTTTTAGCAGGTTTTAAATTTTAATCAATTTTTTCTGCAACACATCAAGGGTTAACAGCCAAACAAAACTCAAAATCTGTCACCTTGATTCTGGAGTTTACAGAAACACCCCATATGTGAAAAAAACAAACGATGTATGGGCGCACGGCAGGCTTCAGAGTGGAAGGAGCACCATATGGCTTTTGGATGGATTTAGCTGGAACTGTAATTGGGTGCTATGTCGCATATGAAGACACACTGAGGTGGCCCTAAAGTGGAAACCCCCAAAAAGTGACACCATTTTGGAAACTACAACCCCGAAGGAATTTTTTCAAGGTGTGTAGTGAGCACTTTGACCTCAAAAGTGTATCCTAGAATTAGGAAACACTAGGCAGTGAAAATGAAAAATTGCATTTTTTACTAGAAAAAGTTGCTTTACACCCACATTTTTCACTTTCCCAAAGGGTAACAGGACAAAATGCAGCCCACATTTGTTTCCTATTGCTCCCCCCCCCCCCTCGAATACGGAAACACCCCATATGTGCTCAAAAAGTATTGTATGATTGCACAGCAAGGCTCTAGAGTCAAACAGCAAAATATGGATTTCGCTGACTTGCATTGGCAGACATGGATTTTAGGTGCCATGTCGCATCTTAAAAAATCCCTTAGGTCCCCAGAAATTAAAAGCCCCAAGAGGTGACACCATTTTGGAAAGTGCACCTCCGTACGAACATTTTAAGGGGCGGAAAGGGCACTTTTTACCTAACAGGTGTTTCACAGAAATGAATATGTAGTGGTTGGTGAAAAGTGGATCTGTAAGCTATGAGGACTAAGGCCTCTTTCACACTTGCGTTCTGAGGATCCGGCGGGCACTTCCGTCCCGCCGGATCCGTCAGAACGCAAGTCCCTGAAAGCATTTGAAGACTGATCAGGATCCTGATCAGTCTTTGAAATGCTTTCAGGTTACCATGGCAGCCAGGACGCTACTGAAGTCCTGGCTGCCATGGTACTCCGCAGCAGTGTACTTACCTGCGCTGTGGCCATAAGGGTGGTAGTCGCGGTCATTTTCCATAGTTGGCGGGCCAGAATTGTGTGGATTTATTCCCCCACATATAAAACCGTTGTCGCGAATACAATAAGAGTTTACCGTTTTTTTCTAATGCCATTTCACACAACCGAGCACTATACGCCATAATAAGTGACAGGAGCGATGGGACCCCAAACGGGTTTCTAACTGTTTTAACTGGGCAAGGGTGTTATTAAAACTCAAATTATAGTCTCTCTTCAATCCAGTGCTCACGCCAATACACGTGCCTCTGAAAACGGCTTTATGCGCCTACCATAATACGGCTACAGATGGAGCTGAGGGTTGGTTGAGAGAGAAATACTCCTTTAAGGAATCGCCCAAATCCTGTCTAGTCGGCAGCTTAGTTAGCAGAGATTCATTAAGCCACCAGTGACACATCCGAGGACGTTTGCCCCCTGGGTTAAATGTAACAGAGACTGGCGCGTGATCCAACCATATGATATTGCCTATCTCAGCATCTGTCAACATTCTGAGGGCGGGCATATTCCCAAAGAAGTAATCTATACGGGTATGAGTGCGATGTGGGTAGGAATAAAACGAATATGTTCTAGACGAAGGGTAATTAACCTTCCACAAGTCATACAGTGTATATTGTCTAATAAGCCGTCTGAAGAGACGTGACAACCTCTGAGGTCAGCGTAGTTGATGACAGGTTCCGTTTAACCTCTTAAGGACATGGTACGCCCTAATGTCCGAGTCCTTAAGGACACAGGGCATACCCATACGCCCTAAATTTAAATCTGCTGTAAAAAAAAAAAAAAATTTGCGATAGAAACATGATTCCTGCTGCGATCGTGCAGCAGGAACTATGTTCATATGCCGAGGGGGGTCCTGTGACCCCCCGTATCGGCGATCGCTGCAAACCGCAGGTCAATTCAGACCTGCGGTTTACAGCGATTTGCGATGTATCTGATGCCCGCGGTCAGATCAGATATTTTAAAATGCTTCCAAATGTTTTTTTATTATTACTGTAACCTCCCACCGTGCCCTCATTGTGATGGGTCGGGAGGGGGGAGGCTTGCAGGCGGTGCAGGGCTGACATCCGTGCAGGCACGGATGTCAACCTTTTAACCCCTTCCATGCCGCGGTCCGTAGGGACCGCTGTATGGAAGTGGTTAAGAGGGAGAGAACTGTTGTGGGGGGCTGCTGTGCCTGGTGCAGCCCCCTAGCTCCAGTCCCCAGCTTCCCTCCCTCCCCATCCTCCGCTGCTCTGTTATAGCAGCGGAGGAGGGTAACCATGGCAACAGGACGCCTTCAAAGGCGTCCTGCTTGCCATGATAACAGAACTCTGATCAGACTTTTGCCAAAGGCAAAAGTCTGATCAGATTAAGTGTCAAGTAATAAATACAGTACAATACATTATAAAATGTACTGTACTGTATTATACAGACACCAGATCCACTGGATCTTCAAGAACCAAGTGGGTCTGGGTCAAAAAAAAAAGTGAAAAAAGGTAAAAACAAAAAAACACATTTATCACTAATAAAAAAAAATAATACACTACACATGTTATATATCACAGCGTCCATAACGACCTGATCTATAAAATGGGTTTGTTACTTTCCCCGCAAAGTGAACGTCATTAAAAAAAAAAAAAAAAAAACTATGATAAAATTGAAATTTTGCCCACCTCACTTCCCCAAAAAGTTAATAAAAGGGATCAAAAAAGTTGTATCTACACTCAAATGGTACTAATCAAACCGTCACCTCGTCCCGCAAAAAATGATACCTTACCTAAGAAAATCAGCTAAAAAATAAAAAAAAAAGGCGTTCAGGCTATGCAGACACTAAAACATGATTTTTTTTGTTTCAAAAATATGATTGTGTAAAACCTAAATAAATAAATAAAAAGTAGACATATTATGTATCGCCGCGTCCGTAAGAACCTGAACTATATAAACTTTGACTATAAAAATAACACATGAACTAACCCCTCAGGTGGACACCGCAAAAAAAAAAATACTGTAAAAAGCAGATTTTTGTCACCTAACATCACAAAGTGTGACAGCAAGCCATCAAAAAGTCATATGCACCCCAAAATAGTGCCATTTAAACCGTCATCTCATCCCGCAAAAAATGAGCCCCTACCTAAGACAATTGGACAAAAACTAAAAAAAAATGACTCAGACTATGGAGATACTAAAATAGTTTTTTGTTTGTTTAACAAAGGATATTATAGTGTAAAACCTAAATAAATTTAAAAGAGTAGACATCTTAGGTATTGTCACGTCCGTAAGAATCTGCTCTATAAAAATAACACATGACCTAACCCCTCAGATGAACAGTCACAAAAATAAAAACGGTCCCAAAACAGCTATTTTTTCCAAATTTTCCATTTTAATCATTTTTTCCCAGTAACAAAGCAAGGGTTAAAAGTCAAACAAAACTCTAAATATATTTCCCTGATTCTGTAGTTTACAGAAACACCCCATATGTGGTTGTAAACTGCTGTATCGCCAGACGACAGGGTGTAGAATGAAAGGAACGCCATATGGTTTTTTGACACCATGTCCCATTTAATGCTCCCCTAGAGTAGAAACTCCATAAAAGTGACCCCATATAAGAAACTACACCCCTCAAGGTATTCAAAACTGATTTAACAAACTTTATTAACCCTTTAGGTGTTCCTCAAGAGTTTATGGCAAATGGAGATGAAATTTCAGAATTTCTATTTTTTATTACCTTGTCTCACAAAAATGTATTATAGAGCAACCAAAAATCATATGTACCCTAGAAATAATACCAGCAAAACTGCCACTGCCACCTTATCCAGTAGTTTCCAAAATGGGGTTACTTTTTTGGAGTTTCTACTCTAAGGGTGCATCAGGGGGGCTTGAAATGGGCCATGGTGTAAATAAACCAGTCCATCAAAATTTGCCTTCCAAAAACCATATGGCGTTCCCTTCCTTCTGTGCCCTGCCGTTTGGCGATACAGCAGTTTACAACCACATATGGGGTGTTTCTGCAAACTACAAAATCAGGGCAATAAATATTGGGTTATGTTTGGCTGTTAATCCTTGCTTTGTTCCTGGAAAAAATTGATTCAATTGGAAAATTTGCCAAAAGATCGAAATTCAGAAATTTTATGTCCATTTGCCATGAACTCTTGTGGAACACCTAAAGGGTTAACAACATTGGTAAAATCAGTTTTGAATACCTTGAGGGGTGTAGTTTCTAGAATGGGGTCATTTTTGGGTGGTTTCTTTTATGTAAGGCTACTTTCACACTGTTGTTTTGGATTCCGTTTGTGAGATCCATTTCAGGGATCTCACAAACGGTCCAAAACGGATCAGTTCAGCCCCAATGCATTCTGAATGGATAAGGATCCGCTCAGAATGCATCAGTTTGGCTCTGTTCAATCTCCATTCCGTTCTGGAGGCGGACACCAAAACGCAGCTTGCAGCGTTTTGGTGTCCGTCTGACAATGCGGAGCCGAACGGATCCGTTTTGACTTACAATGTAAGTCAATGGGGACGGATCCGTTTTCAATAACACAATATGGTGCATTTGAAAACGGATCCGTTCCCCATTGACTTTCAATGTAATTCAAAACGGATCCGTTTTGACTTTGACAATTTTTTTTTAAAGCTAATGCAAACGTATCCGTTCTGAACGGATACAAACGTTTGCATGATAGGTGCGGATCCGTCTGTGCAAATACCAGACGGATCAGCACCAACGCAAGTGTGAAAGTAGCCTAAGCCTCACAAAGTGACTTCAGATCTGAACTGGTCCTTAAAAATTGGGTTTTTGAAATTTTCTGAAAATTTTCAAGATTTGCTTCTAAACTTCAAAGCCTTGTAACGTCCCCAAAAAATAAAATGGCGTTCCCAAAATGATCCAAGCATGAAGTAGACATTTGGGGAAAGTAAAGTAATAACTATTTTTGGAGGTATTACTATGTATTATAGAAGTGGAGAAATTGAAACTTGAAAATTTGCAAATTTTTCTACATTTTTTGTAAAGTTAGTATTTTTTTATACAAAAAAAATGAACTTTTTTGACAAAATGTTACCAGTGTCATGAAGTACAATATGTGACGAAAAAATAATCTCAGAATGGCCTGGATAAGTAAAAGCGTTTTAAAGTTATCACCACATAAAGTGATACTGGTCAGAATTGCAAAAAATGGCCGGGTCCTTAAGGTGAAATAGGGCTGTGTCCTTAAGGGGTTAAGGATGTTACAGGGGAAAGCTGAGCCAGTTATCCATCCACAAACGGCTGTTTCGGGGTGTTGCCCCTCATCAGTGTGGAGTAGGATTCTGGCTTACCGGGAGCAATGCCTTGGAGACTACTCAAATAGAACAATAGCTGATCTCAGGGAGACCAGCTACAGAAAACACAGCGGAGCCTCATTTAAGAGTCTCAACACAGCAATCCAAAGTGCAAAGCTCCCTGGGAAACAGTAAAATGCAAAATAAATGTGGAGCCTCAGTATTGGGTCTACAACACAATGAAAGCCAGATATTCCTCAAAGGAAGGCAAACCGAGCAAAGCTATTGTTTTATTTGAGTAGTAATGGAGACACCCCTTTGCTCGGTTTTCCTTCCCTGGAGGGAGATCTGGCTTTTACTGTGTTAAAGACCCATAACTGGGGCTTATTATTTAGCATTTTACTGTTTCCCAGGGGGCTTTGCACTTTGGATTGCTGTGTTGAGACTCTTAAATGAGGCTCCACAGTGTTTTCTGTAGCTGGTCTCCCTGAGATCAGCTATTGTTTTATTTGGATCCGTAATTATAGTGTACATCCGTGAGCTGCCAGAAGTCTGCCCAGCCCCATTCACTATAATGCGGAGCTGCGTAGATTCTGCTGCAGCATGGCAAAAATGCCAAGGGACTGCCGAACAACAACCCCTGCGTGAATGGGGCCAGGCGGACTTCCTGCAGCTCACAGATGTACACTGCAGGAATGAGTAACACCAGTGTGAAACAGGCCTGTACCTCACATGGATCCAGAGATCTCCACATTTATTACTCTGCTAGATTTATATCAACCTGGCAGCTCACGAGTAGTGTCTTTTCTGCAGGAGCTCTCTACCTATCACAGCTCAGCAGGCAACTGAAGGATGAAACCGAGCATGTGTGGCAATGTCAGGTGGCACTATACAGATGCATGTTATTGAATAACCCGTTGGTAATACTTAATTTTTAATTACATGCAATTACAAAAATCTTAAGATCCAGGTGCTGGTTTGAAAACTGTAAGGGTACATGCACACTTTCAGGATTAATGTGTGGAGAATCCGCACTGAAATCTGCAGGTGTTCGCAGGGAAATGCATCCAGACAATCCACATCAATTGGTGCAGATTTTACTCTCCCCATTATATAAGTGAATGGACAAAATCTGTTTAGGAAAAAAATCTGCATTGTCTACATAAGAATTTCAAGTTCTCATTGAATACAGTATACATGACCTACGATGCAGATTTTCTGCACGCAAATCCACGCGGAAAATATGCTCACAATCCTGATTGTGGGCATTTAGCCTAGAATATTTTTTGTGGGACAACTTCTTTAAGTGGAGGTGAAGCACTACATTCACATGCAGCGATCATCTCCACAATATGAGGATGAGCTGTCGCTATTTCAATCGCTCGTCCTCATACAGCTGCATTGTTTCTGGGCAGCAGATCTCTGTTAAGATGGCACGATCTGTGCCCAGAAATGATAATTTATGTGCCTGCCACTAACGACCGTTTCACCCAATGACCGAACTTTTTGTTTTGCTTGTTCATCAGATGATCTGCAGCACCTTTACAAGGGCTACAGTTTGTTCCCGATTATCTGGCCATCTAAATCCACCTTTACATTGTATTTCATTGTCTCAAATGAATTCTTATGAGTATTATAATGTATGTATTGGATTTTTGTCTTTGAAGGGAGCTTTCTTTGTGCTATTTTATAGCAATGGCATACAATGAACCTAAGAAGTCCAGGTAGAGACACCATTGCTCCCATGATTTACCAGCCAAATGTCATCTGATTGAAGCTTCCCAATTAGATTCTAAGGTGACTTAGACTATTTCAACATCAGAGATTTTATAAGCTCAATATTTATTCTACACAGCCTATAAGGTGGCTAAGAAAAATTTACAACTTTCTCCATACAGTTGCCAATGCAAAGGTTTTTTTTGTTTTGTTTTTTTAGCTCAGGCCTCTATATTTTTTAGCTCATCCTCTATATTCTATGCTGAGACCTCGCCTCTACTGAGATTGCATGGAACAACCACAAGCATCACTGTTCATATGCTACCACATCGGCAATGAGCTTCATACCCAATAATGCCAATTCTGTTTGGGAGTTCAAAGATGGCCTTTTGGGGCCAGTGTTTTTCATACAGCAGAATAATAAGCTCAGGGATGATGTGCATCAATGACAACTGCCCATTTTATAGTGTCATGCTCGCTGAGCTGAAATCTGTAGGAATATATAACCTGTGACCTGCAAGAACTGGCTTGGTAAGGAAATGGATTAGATAGTGAGTACCAAGAATTTAAATCATGTTTTAAGGAGGTATGAATAAGGCAATAAATGTCATAGACCTGTTCTACAAGATGAAGGCTCCTGAAGATTTAATATAATGAAGTGAAGGGCCCGCATGGTGCATGTTGTATAAACAGCTGGTTTGGTACATACCCCCCTCACAAGCCGTTGTGGCTCCAGATCTAGCAATTCATTTTTGGAGTTGATATACTTTTTGGAGAAAGATACTGTACAGCTCTCAAAACACATATATGGGGGGATTGATTACATGGGAAAATATTTAAAGACCATTTTACTTGAGCCTGATACTTTTCACCAAGTTTATTAAATGTCATGTTATTTGTTACATTTTGTGCAGGTTTCTCTAGAAATGCCACTGCCAACTTTTTAACGCCACTCTCCTACTGGAGTGAGTTTGCAACTTTCTGCCATAAGATACCATGCTGAACTACAATTAAATGCATTATATTTATTTGGTTTGGATCATTTCTTTATAGGTGAAATCTGCAGAATCCCAGTGATCTCTTTAGTAATTTTGTAATTTACTTAGTCACGTGACCCTGGAAGCACTGTTGTTGATCCTGTAGTGATGATGTCACATTCAATGGTCACATCTCCTCCAGACTCCTAATTCATGCCCTTTTGATGGTAAATCACCAGTGATGTCCCATTTTTGGTCAAGTTGTGACCTCTGTGCAATATACATGCTTCAGCCCAGCAAATGCCAGCTGGAACCATGCAAGTGACCAGGAAAGAAGAACCCTTGCACTGTTTCACAAAAGACATAACTGAGAAGCAGGATCATGGGGGGTGATGCCTGATACACAGCAGGACAGCACATGGCTGGAATATAGTTTCAAAACTGATATGTATAGTTAAGATTCGAATGACCCGCGCTACCTATATATAAGATACAAAGAAAGTTGGACGGACCAGTAATCCTCTACAATAGTTCGCCACTGCTGGCTCAGTGAGGGTTAATTTCCCTAACAACCTCAATAAGATAAAATGTAATAGAGTATAAGAAGTCTGAAGCCGCGCTGGCTATAGGGAAAATAGTCACTTGGTCCTCAGTGAATGTTAAGTGTATGGTAATTAGGTTAGACTCGAGTATCGTGGATATATATCTATGACTACTATTAATTGCTGGAATGTGTCTCCATAAAGGATAGTCACACTTGTAGGCAATATGAATCCTTAAAGGGAACCTGTCACTGGGATTTTGTGTACAGAGCTGAGGACATGGGCTGCTAGATGGCCGCTAGCACATCCGCAATATCCAGTCCCCATAGCTCTGTTTGCTTTTATTGTGTAAAAAAACTGATTTGATACATATGCAAATTAACCCGAGATGAGTCCTGTCCCTGAGATGAGTCACGGACAGGACTCATCTTAGGCTAATTTGCATATCTATCAAATCTTTTTTTTGACACAATAAAAGCACACAGAGCTATGGGGACTGGATATTGCGGATGTGCTAGTGGCCATCTAGCAGCCCATGTCCTCAGCTCTGTACACAAAATCCCAGTGACAGGTTCCCTTTAACCGCACAGTAGCTGTTTGTTATAATCACTCTGTGCTCTGGCCCCTTGATCTGGATATGTTACATTCCAAGGCGACGCTTATACTTTAATTAATAGCGTACCTGTGTTGAAGTTCCAATTCGGGGCTGAGTCTCTCTGAGTGGTCACAAGAGCGGTGCAGCTAGGAGAAGTCTTCTGTTTCAACCTCCAATGGGCGCGGTCCCGACCGGCAACTCGCGCGTGCGGGGGAAACTCTCATTGGTAACGTAGGCAACGTGAAGCTTCATGTGATCACTGACTCCTGTGACCTCTCAGAGAGACTCAGCCCCGAATTGGAACTTCAACACAGGTACGCTATTAATTAAAGTATAAGCGTCGCCTTGGAATGATTATAACAAACAGCTAATGTGCGGTTAAGGATTCATATTGCCTATAAGTGTGGCTATCCTATATGGTAATTACCATATACTTAATCACTTTGGGGGACCAAGTGTGACTATTTTCCCTATAGCCAGTGCGGCTTCAGACTTCTTATACTCTAGTTTCAAAACTACTGACAAAGTTTGTCAAAACTACTGACAAACTTCACAACTTCAGCTCTTTTGTCAACAGATGGTGCACAGCAAGGAAGCAGATATATCACAGTGGAAACATTTTCAACCATTGAGGATCAAAACATTCTTATGAACAGCAGCCATATGCTTAGATGAAGCTTGAGCTGTGTCCTATACATACTCTCTGAACTTAAAGGGGTTCTCCGGGCAACGGCACACTAGAAAATTTACCTGTAAGGTCTATGGCCAATCTGCCCTTGTTCAGGACCATAACCCCTGACAAGCAGAGCGGAGAGGAGAATGAGGCAGCTCTTTACCTCACTGCTCTGAAGTAACTTATCCTCCTGTGTGATTAGGACAGGTTTTGTGGGCACTTATAGGCCATTTTATTTCTTCTAATGATTGCTCCCCAGAGAAAATGAGCCATTATAACTAATGAAAGGTATTTGGGAATTTATTTATAATAAAGTAATATTTACACATTTTTATTAATTCCTGGAGAACTGCAGCTTTTTCTTAGATCATCAGCATCTGATCTGTGGGGGTCTGACACCCGGGACCCAGCCGCAGCTGTTTAAGAAGACCGTGGCACTGGAAGAAGCGCATGGCCTCCTTGCTATTTCCCACAGGCCCAGTGACGTCACGACTAGTATCACTGGCCTGGGAGCAGCTAAGCCCTATTGAAGTGAACGGAGAAACTAGTAGTGACATCACTGGGCATGCAGGAAAGAGCAAGAAGGTTGCGGCACCCCTGCCAGCGCCGCTGTCTTCTCAGGACTTCTCAGGGGTCCCGGGTGTAAGACCTCTGCCGATCAGAGGCTGTGATGATCTATCCAGAGTAAAGATCATCAGTAAGAAAAAGCTGCAGAACTTTTTTTAGCTAACTTTGCTTTTGGAACATGCTAAATGTTCTTTTCTTAAGCAGAACCCTATGATTTTATTTTTTATTTTTTTATGAGTAAAAAAGTTGAGGGAAAAAAACACAAAGTGTGATAAATTATAGATTTGTAGTCCATTTCATGTATGCCAAAGTGGTATTCTCTACAAAACAACCCCTTACTTTTAGAAAACCCCTCAGTGATCAGTTAAAGGGGTTTTCTGGGATTTACATATTGACGGAGCCTCAGGGTAGGTTATCAGTATTGGATCAGTGGGGCTGCCCTGTATGAAGAGGCCTCTGTGAGAACTTGGGCCTTTTCCTAGGTTATGTGACATCACATTCTTCAGTCCACGACCTAGGGTGCAGTTCACTTCCATTCAAGTAGTCTGGTTGCCTCCACTTGCAGAGCTACCTAGAGGGGTGGGGGTAAGGGGATGGGGCCACACTACTACCATCATGGCTGAGCAGCCTGACAGGAAAACACCATGCAAACATGCAAGTGCCAGAGCATAGTGTGTAGTGAGGCCCTCGACCCAGGGAGATCTGCAAGTGGAGGAAACCAGTCCTGCTCACATTCTAGGACAGATTGCTGGCGAACATTTTAAATCATTCCTGGAGAACCCTTTTAAGTAATGACTGAATGCAATTTTAAATTATTTTACATAAGAGTAAACGGGCTTATGTTTAGTGGTGTACAGTAGAGGTTAATGGAGATACTAAGTTTGTGTATCTCTGATGTAGGCAGTTATCTGTATTGTCTTTTGATTAACCCTTTGGATACCAGAGGTTTTTTTTGTTTTTGCTTTTTCAATTTTCTTCCCTGTCTCTTTGGAGCCATAACTTTTTTTTATTTTTCCGTTCACATAGGCATATTAGGGCTTGTTTTTTGTGTGGGACAAGTTGTACATTCTTGTACATTCTAATGCTACAATTTAATATGGCACACAATGTAGTGGGAAGCAGGAAAAAAGTTTCCAAATGGGGTGGAATTGGAAAAAAAAGGTAATTCTGACACAGTTTATGGGTTTTGTCCCTACAGCGTTCTCTATGCAGAAAAACTGACCTGTGCCCTTCATTCTCTGGGTCAGTGCGATTACAACGATGCTACATACTGTATGTGTAGTTTTTTTGTGTTTTTAATACTGAAAAAAAACATACTTTTTTTTACATTGCCATATTCTGACCCCTATAACTTTTTTATAGTTATGTCTAAAAAGCTGTGTTGGGGCTAATCTTTTGAGTGTGTGTGACTTTTTTTTTTTTTTTTTTTTTTTTAAATTTATATATCTTTTATTTTAACATTCATAAAACATACAATCCAGAAAAAGAATTCCAGCAATGCAAAATTAAACCTATCTATCCCATCTTACCCCACCCCCTCCCCCCTCCCAACCCTGCAGGGAAAAAAAAAAGGAAAAGAGGAGAGAGAAAAAAAAAAAAAAAAACACCAAATAAATAACTGAATCTCTTCCCAATTCTTCCAAATAATACTCCATTTAATAAGTGAGCCTCTTTGTCTGTATAACACTTTCTCATAGCTTTTCACCTTCTTAACTAAATTTAGCCAGTGATTGCATTCTAAAGCAGAGGAGGAGCACCATTCTCTGGCAATGAGAAGCCTGGCCAAAAACATCACTTTGGTCAGCAATTGGCGCTCGGGGGGCCGACAGTTAACTTCCGATAGATCACCAAGGACCCATATCTTTGGAGATAAAGGGATATTCACACCAAGTCTCTGGACCAAAACTATTTGAACCATTCTCCAATACTTGTTCACTATCGGGCAACCCCAGAGCAAATGAAGATGATCTGCCCCAGGGTCCCCACAGCGAAGACAATCCGAAGAAGTTCTAAATCCTCTCCTATGGAGCCATAAAGGTGTAAAATATATTTTGTGTAGAATATTAAACTGAACAACGACGTGATTAAAGTTGTGAGAAACCAAACTCAAACCTTCACCTATGTTCTCCCAATCCGGGGAACCCACCTCAGACAGTAAAACGGACCAGGATCTCTGTCCTGGAGAAAGACAATCCATAAAAAATTTTTCATCAAGTGCCTGTAACAATGTGAAAGTTTAACTTTCATACATCCTTTCTTACTAATCAGATTGTGCAAAAATTCAGGAGTGTCTACATTGAGTGAATGATTAACAACCGTGCTAAGAAGTGCCGACCTCAATTGGAAGTAGGCAAACCAAGCCACCTCACCTACATTTAACTTTTGTTTTAGCTCCATATACGATGGAATCTGACCATTTCTAACCACCTGGTGTACATATTGTATATTTTTCATCCTCCAATATTGCCTGCAATTAGGGTCCTCTAAATTCAGAAGTTTTTGATTGTGCCATAGTGGAGTACAAATTAGTAGGGCCTCCACTTTACACCAGCGCTTTATAACCAACCAAGCTTTAATAGCCATCTTGCAGAAAGATTTATATCCGGTTTGTATGTTAACTAAATAATCGGACTCTAGTACTGTAAAAAAATCAGAAAAACCCGAGTCCTTTACCAATTTTCTACAAAGATGGCTATTTTCCCAATCACAAAAAGAGCTAAGTTGGGAGGCCATATAGTATCCCCTAAAGTAGGGGAGGTTAAGACCTCCCCGACTGTAGGGCATAGAAAAATATAGCACCTTTAATCTCACGCGCTTTCTCCCCCAAAGCAGATCATTAAGCAATCGCTCTATCAACCTAAAGTACTTCTCTTCAATCCATACAGGCGAATTGCGAAGAACATACAATATCTGGGGAAGCACCACCATTTTTATTAATGAGATTCTATCTGCTCTTGCGGGCAAAATTTTTGCCATACCTTAATTTTAGATCTCACTTTTGTCAATAAGGGACACAAATTAAGTTGTAGATAATCTTGAATTTTGGCAGTTACTGTTATCCCCAGGTATTTTATTGAGTCGGAGACCATTAACCGATTAATAATAGAGTTTTCCCTCGGTTCTCGCAATTCATCTACAGGGAGAAGAGCAGTTTTTTCCCAATTAACCTCAAGTCCAGAAGGAGCAGAAAACAGGTTGACCAATTCCATAATTCGAGGGAGTGAGGTTTCTGATTGCTGAATAAAAACAAAATATCATCTGCGTAAAGAGATATACTGATCCAGCTCCCCCATTACACCAAAACCAGTTACTTTCGGGTCCTGTCTAATACTAGCTGCGAGAGGTTCAATGTAGATATTGAATAGAAGAGGAGAAAGGGGACATCCTTGGCGAGTACCTCTTCCCAGTACAAAGCTCTCTGTGAGTGTATCATTGACCCTGATCCTAGCTACTGGGCATTTGTATAGCAACTGCACCATCGCCATAAACTTGGGGCCGAAGCCCATCCTCTTCATCACCTCCCAGAGGAACCCCCACTCAACTCTGTCAAACGCCTTAGTGGCATCCAATGACAGGATAGAGCGGGCGCCACTCCCGGGAGATTGAATGTTGGTATAAAACCTATGTAAATTATGGTGGGTGCCCCTATTTGGCATAAAGCCATTTTGGTCTGGGTGAATAACAGAGGACATAACCCCGGAAAGCCTCCTAGCCAGAATTTTTGATAGTATCTTAATATCCGAATTCAATAGGGAGATGGGTCTATATGAACCCAAATCCAGCGGATCTTTATCTTTTTAGGAATCAAGACTATCAAAGCTTCCATCATGGACTGTGGTAGGCTTCCTCCCTGTAGGGCTTCAGAGAACACCTCCATTAGATGAGGAAGAATAACATCTTTATACTTGCGATAGAATTCATACGGAAGACCATCTAACCCTGGAGACGAATTCCCGGAGATGGAGTCTAAAGCCTCCTGAATCTCTAAAAGAGACAGTTCTTTTTCCAAATGTTTTTTTTGGGCTTCCGTTATCATTGGAAGATGGATTCTCTCCAGGAACTGTCTCACCAGATCGGATGGTACTCCAGGGGGAGCTCTATAGACCTGAGAGAAATATTGGAAAAAGGTCTCTCAAATTTCCTCTGGATCTGATGTAATTACGTCATCTAGCTTACGAATCAAAATTATAACTTTCTTTTTCTTGTCCTGTTGTGTAATTATTCTGGCTAGGCGCTTACCAGGACGTCCAGACTCTGAAAAGTGCTTTTGTTCCTTAAAAAACAATCTGTAATTTGCTTTTTCCATGACAAAATCCTCCAAAGAGCAGCTGGCCTTCTGCATCTTTTCTTTGTTGTTTTCGTTAGGTTGAACAACAAAACGCTCAGTTGTGGATGCCAAGATTTTAGCCAATTCGTCCTCTCTTTTTCTAAATGTTCTCCTCACAGCCGCAATATCACTTATAAGAACCCCCCTCAAGTAGGCTTTCAAGGCATCCCAAACTGAATTGATTTTAGCAGAGGGGAGATTCACTTCCCAGAAGGAGGATACAAGTCTTTTAATAGACTGACAATTGTCCATAATGGTAAGCCAATATGGGTTCAGCCTAAAACCAGGCCCTCTATTATCTTTATCCTCCCCAGTGCTAACCTCAATAAAAACGGGTGAATGGTCTGAAACTGTTCTTACTCCGTATCTTATCTTTCTAATATTATTCAAATTTCTCTCGTTAGTGAACGCTCAATCAATCCTAGACATTGCTCTACCCCCTCTACTAACACAGGAGTATACTCTCTTTCCTCCGCCAAGATGTTCCCATAAATCCACCAATCCAACCTCTGAGCAGAACTGAGGTAGTGGAGAACCACGAATATTACTTCCCAGTTCTGCATCCAAAGACAATCTATCCTTTTCAGGATCCATAACAGCATTAAAGTCTCCCATCAGCACAAGCCGACATTCTGGTCTCTTTTCCAAAAAACAGAGTAATTGGATAAGTGGATACATGGAAAATGGCAGAGGTATATAGAAGAAGGCGAGAGTATAACTATGACCATAAAGCCTACCATACAAAAAAATAAATCTACCCTGATCATCTATGTAAGATTCAAATAAAGAAAAATCTATAGAGTTATGAATCAGGACCGATACGCCCCTAGAGGCGCTACTAAAAGTTGAATGGTAGGATTGAGAATGCCATCCCGTCATCAGACGAGTCACGGACTCATCAGTAAGATGAGTTTCCACTATACAGATAATAGCGGGGAGATGTCTCTTTATTGCATCCATAATGGCCTGCCTCTTAACCCTTTCCCCAAGGCCTCTAACATTCCAAGAGACAATTTTGACAGTTCTAACAGACATCAGTTATATAAAAAAAAAAGAAGAGGGAAAAGAAAAAAAAAAAAAAAAAAAACCCTGCAGGGCAATACCCATCCCCTCCCCCCCCCCTCTCTTGGTCCGCCCGATCTAATCGGCAAACCTCTATCTTCCGGCCGTTCTCCCCCCCAACCTATCCCATCTCCCCTCCAGCCCCCCGCTAATTAATTTCAGTGCATTTCTTTTCAGAAGGATATTTCATATGCCCAGTTGTTCCATCCAGTCCAGCACTTGTTGCGGTTTTTCAAAAAATTGGGAAGTTCCATTATAGATCACTCTCAGTTTCGCTGGATACTAAAGAGAATATTTAATATCCTTAGACGCCAAGCGTTTCTTTATCTCAATGAAACTTCTCCTTTTCTCTTGGGTCTGCCGCGCAAAATCAGGAAAGAATGACAGTTTTAAACCCTGATAGTCAATAGGTGAGCACTCTCTAGCTCTTCTCAGTATCATGTCTCTATCCGTCGACAGTAACAGTTTTATTAGAATTGCGCGTGGCGGCCTCCCTGGGGTGGGTTTCCCCCCTGGGATCCGATGGGCTCTTTCTATTTGAAACATAGACGAAAAATATTCACCGCCCAGATTTCCGACGATCAAGTCTTTGAGTTGCTCAATTAGCGGTGGCCCTTCAACTCCTTCTGGAAATCCAACTATACGGATGTTATAACGCCTTGATCTATTTTCCAGATCCTCCAGCCTATTTTGTAAAATGGAGTTTTCCGAGGCTAGCAGCGCCGTCTTAGTTTTGAACATAGCAGTATCAGTTTGCAGGGAGTCAACCTTTTTTTCAGCATTAAGAACTCGCTCGCGGATCTTTACCAGCTCATCTCTTATTAAAGATATATCACTTTGCATAGACCCCAGCTGAACGGACATCCGCTGCATTAAAGTTCCATTATCTCTAACAGCGGCCAATATTTTTCCCAGTGCTAAGGGATCGTGTTCAATCTCTGTTAGCGCCAGCAAACTTTCCTCCCCTCCTTCCTGACCCACCTCCAATGACCCATCCTCCGACAGTTCTTCAGCTTGAGAAATTTTAACAATTTTCTTGGGGTTAACAGTTTTCCCTTTAGATAGATCTTTTTCATTTAAAGAGGGAGATTTCAGGTATTTATCAATTTTGCTCTCTAGGGTCTTAGACCCCGACTTGATTACAGAGGAGTCAATTGAGCGCCGCTTGGGGGCCATAGCGGCTATTTAATGCCCGTTTTTTATTTAGAGAAACAAATTTTTTTTTTTTTCTTTTTTTCCCCTTTTTTTCTTCTTCTATATATCTTTCTCTTTTTCTTTATTCTCTTCCCTCTTTCTCCTTTTTCTTGGCCCCCCTTCTTAAATTTTTCCCCCTTTTCCTTTTCTTTTTTTCTTTTTCCTTAGGCACTTTCTTTGGGCACTTTATTCCCCCTCTACCCTCCTCTCTTTCTCCGTAGCGCTCCTCTTTTTACTTCCCAGGTTCCCAAGGGTTTTTTTCCCCTCTTTTTTTTTTTTTTTTTTTCTTTTTTTTTTCCCCTCTCCTCTCCTTCCTTCTTCCCTCTCTTAACTGCCCTTTTTTTTTTCTTTTTTTTTTTTAATCCTTTAGAGAAGTTTTCCTTTTTCTTTCCCCTTCCTCTCTTCCTCCTTTTTTTTTTTTTTTTTTTTTCCTTTTCCCTTCCTTCTCCCCTTTCCTTCTTCTTCTTTTCCTCTTTTTCCCCTTATCCTTACTTCAATATCCGGGTGGGCAATGTCCAGTTAAGCAACACCCTGTGAAGCCTCACACAAACCGCAATGCGCCCAGATGAATACAGGTTAAAGCAAAAAGAAAAAAAAAGAAAAAATCAATACACACAGTCCTCAGGTTAATCTCACGTGTCCGTTGGATGCCCAAATCCAGATGTCCTCGCTCGGCAGACACTCACAGGTGCAGCTCCGGACAAGAGCGAGCAGAGGCTCGCAAGAGCAGCCAGCTCAGCTCGGCAGCAGGGGAGCAGGAAAAGCCGAGCACAGCACCGCCGCAACACCACTCCACCAGGGGGAAGATGGTAAGCCCGGGAGCAAGGAGGAACAGAGAGGGCAAAGGAGAGGACCAGGGAAGATCCAGACGAGGCCACCGCAGGAGAGGGGAGACGCCGGACCACACACGGAGAGGAGGCAGGAGACAAACGGACGGAGCAGAGAAGCGGACACCAAGGGTCAGGAGGCAGGAGACAAATGGCCGGAGCAGTCCAGGAGCAGCGCCAACCAAGGGAGCAAACCCCCAGGACAGAGAGGAGGATAAGATGAAGCCGGAGGTCAGGAGGCGGTCGGCAGGCGGCAGGAGCAGTCCGGAGCTCCGTCAGCTGTAGGAGCAAGCTCTCAGTTCAAACTTAGCGCCCAAACGCTGCACAGGAGGCATAGAGGGAGGGAAGGCAGGGGAGGAGAACGCAACGTGACCTTTCACGTCATCACGCCCCTGGTGTGTGACTTTTTGATCACATTTTTTCAGTTTTTGTGGTAAGAGAAGCGATGAAAAAATGGCAAATCATCCATTATGATACTTTTTGTCATTCGCCATATCAGATAGATATTTTTATATTTTAATAGTACAGGCTATGACCATGATGTTTATATTTTGTATTGTTTTGTATTTTTTTTGTTCTAGGGAGAGGGGGTGATATATATATATATATATATATATATATATATATATATTTTATTTTTTTTTAACATTTTATGGGTTACTTTTTTATAGCCCATCTAGGAGGCTACAATATGCAGTACTCAAATTTATTACAGCATAAACTGTATTTCCATCGAATTACAGTATAAGCTGAATTTTCTGGCCATAGGAACTGCAGCTCTAATTAGCTAGGTCTCTTCAGAGAAACTCTGCATATTAGAATTGAATCCCTGATCACCACATGAGCCAGTCTTAACCCGAAAGCGCCTGTTTCTGGGTTTTTTGCTATTCAGATGCCGTGGTCGCACTTAACCACAGCATCTAAAGGCTTAAATGCCTGCGATCGGCATTATTACCAGTCACAGACACTAGCAGTGGGCCACTGTGTTTTAAAGGCTGCACGCGCAAGCTGGCACCATGTTTAAAGACCCTCCTGGGATAAGGGCATAAGGGGGTTTTCCAGGATTTTCATACTGATTACCTATCCTCAGAATAGGTCATCATTATTTGATCGGTGGGGGTCCGACACTCCTGCCGATCAGCTGTTAGAGAAGGCCCGGTGGGATCCTGTGAGCACCACGTCCTTCTCACAGCTTACCAAGCACATCGCTATACAGTGTACAGTGCTGTACTTGGTAAGCTCCAAGAAGGCTACAGCACTCACAGGAGTGCCGGTGCCTTCTTAAACAGCTGATCGACGAGGGTCCCGATTGTCGGACTCCCACCGATCGGATACTGATGACCTATGCTGAGGATAGTACAAGAAAATTTAGAGAAGTACATTCATAGTCGCAGGTGCATATCTTTAAAGCTAGCATGCAGAAAGCAAACAAAAAAAAAGTATGGCAGCACAAATGTGTGCAAAAAGCCTCTATTTTTTTTTCCATTTATAGTAGGTATAATACCACTTTCATTTATGTCATCAGTATCAAAATCCTGTAAAACCCTTTTAAAGTAACCAGTTGTAAGCAAAAGCTTTATCTTATCATAGTCATAGCAATTGGTATACTAGACACAGTTAATCTGATCTGTACAGTGGGTGTCAAAGTTTGAAAGCTCTAAATTGCTGTGTTTCAGCAATCAGAACTCAGCACCTGATAAGCACTAATGACAATGATTGTCGGTCTACATGTGTGTAAACTAATCGAATTATGTGCCAAATGAAAATGTAAGCCAAGGCAGGTTTGCTGGACTTGAGGTCATTAACGTGTTCAATTAATTATGCTCCGTTTCGTTCCAAGGTAAGCAAATGATTTTTGCTCCATTTTCACACAGACCCAATTGCCTGTTGAAAGTTCCTTGGACATTGACTGATAAGTAATTACTTAGAAATAGCAGTGTTCATTCCCTGTGCCAAGTAAACCCGGAGGTTACGACTTGTGTTTTTTCTATAGTTTTAGTTCATATCAATAGGCTTTGATAATACACTATAAAGCAGTTGATAATAGTAATCTCCAGTGGCTTATCTAAGAAAATAAAGAATTGTAGCCATAATTAGACATTACTGTCAAACAGCCTGTTTTACAGCAGAGCATTGAAGATAACGTTTCTAGAAGATGAAAGCTACAGTTTTTACTAGGTACTAGTAGTAAGGCTTGTGAAATGTTCACCTTGAGCACTAAAACAGTACTGAACATAAATTTTTAGTTTTCTGCGTTTATTTTTGGTTTATCTTTCAGTGTTTTTTTCTGTCCTCCACATTGCATCTTATAAACGGATGCAATTTATGTTTAAACTGTTTTTATTTAAATGTTTGTATATGTAACATGCTTACACAGTATCTGTTTATACATATGGATTGCATATATAACAATAACAAAGACATCATTTTCTCAAGAATACTTTTATAGTACAATAGATTATGTATTGCGTGGGGTGTGGCCTCTGTTTCTTTCTTCAGTACTCAGATACTGAGAGAACATGAACTACTGGAAGCTTCAGAATCCTAGAAATGGCTAGAAGTCTTTACAATGTCAGACAAACGGATACAGAACACCTTTGCAGGGAACTAGCAAGCTAGACAACTTACTGCTCAGGCACCTTAATTTTATTGCAATAACTTTCATTGTGCATCAACTTTCTTTTACTACTCCTATAGCAGCAAGAACTATTACAACAAGTGAATGAACGTTTTTTCAAAGCAGGTAATCAATATGTAAATGAGGAAACACAGGTAGCCAATCGATAAGCATCCCAGTTTATATAAGTTGCAGCGGACATGGACTCCTCCTCTTTCTTGCTGCTCCCAAACAAAGAAGAAAGTATATATTTTTTTCTGTTAATATATTCTATTTTTGTGGTAAAAATTTGCAAATTTTTTGCTTTATTCATTCTAATTATATTCACATGACCTATATGTTGCCTATTTAGTCCCATCTTCACAGTTTTTTTCCATGGCGCATAAGAATTTTGTTTTAAACATTGTTACAATATTTCTGCTCTTTTTGTCACCTACTATGTTGTTACTTGTATTTCTTCTATTCGAATCTCCCGTTCGTTCCCCTTACTTGCAGTAGCGCCATTTTACTCTGAACGCAAAGTCTCAGATATTGCGAGATTTCGGACTCTTCACTTAAACTGTTTGGTAATTCGCGCGCGCTCCTGAATGTAGAGAAGAAACATTCCCTCCATGAACTCTGAAGAGTCAAGAGACCCCTGAAGAAGGAGGTTCACTAACCTCCGAAACGCGTTGGGCCAGTTGTTTTTGTTCTCAATAAACTCCTTTTAACCAGACGCCCATCTTGTTTTGGCTGCCGTTAATTGGATACATCTGATAAGCGACCCTGGCCAGGGGGGGTTTAGACACAGGTATCTTGAGCTTTATCCTGTGTCCACCCCCCTTGTGAAGTGAGTAAGAGTCACCATTGGAGACAAATTATCCTGATTCTCCACCATCTTTAGACTGCTGACCACTCACCTGGGTCTCTTCTCCACCTCTCCATCCTTGGAGTAACATAGTCATTATCCTATATTTCTATAACCAAATTACGGATTACACAATTCCCATCTTATGGGGACAGGCGCCTCCATTGGTGTATTTTTTCTGTGACCTCACACAGACCCCTGTGCTTTGGTCATCCTCTTTTCTTTTCAAAGTTACTTGTCTCCCATTCGTCCTATCATCGGCCCCTTGGTGTTTCACCAAGTTAATGAAACCAGTGATCTCATCACTAAGATCCAGGGGTGTACGTCTAATCATCTATTTAGACGATATCCTAATTATGGAACAATCCCTTCCTTTAATTCGACTTCATGCACAGTGGACATTCTCCCTCCTCACCAATCTGGGGTTCCTAATCAATTCCAAGAAGTCCATTCTTTCCCCTTCCAAGGAAATAGAATTTCTAAGTTTCAATATAAATACTGTTTCAGCTCTTTTGAGTCTTCCTACCAGGAAACTCTCTCTGATTCGGAAGGAGATTCAATCAGTATTAAACAAACATTTGGTATCCCTACGCACTATTGCTCGGATAGTAGGGCTGTTGTCGGCCTCCATACAAGCCATCTTTCCCGCCCCCTTACATTACAGGGCCCTTCAACGACTCAAGGCACAACATCTACGGGAGGGCCTACAATATTCCAACAAAATTCCCCTATCTTCAGAAGCCAAAGAAGAACTTCTATGGTGGCTACAACACATCCATTTCTGGAACGGGAAAATGATATTCAACTCCTTACCAGATCTGGTCCTAGAATCAGACGCCAGTCAATCAGGCTGGGGGCGCTCGTTGCAGCCCTTATTCCACAGGAGGGAAATGGTCATAAACAGAATCTCTTCTTCACATCAATCGCTTGGAGCTCCTGGCAGCTTCTTTCGCTCTGAAGAGCTTTGCGAAATACAAGTCACACTGCTGTATCCTACTGCGTGTGGACAATATTGCCGCAGTACAGTACATCAATCGTTTAGGGGGCACCATTTCCAAAATGTTGAGCGACATTGTCAAAGATTTTTGGCATTTATGCTTGGACAAAGATATTATCCTGAATGCAGAATACATTTAGAGTTTGTTAAATTTGGTTGCCGATTGGAACTCCCAATACCTATCGGATTCCACCGACTGGCAACTGAATCCCCTCTTTTTTCAACAGATCAACAACTTATGGGGTCCCCTCCACATGGATCTATTTACATCACGATTAAACACCCAACTACCCATCTTTTTCCGTTGGTGTCCAGATCAGGATGCTCTAGCCATGGATGCTCTTCGCCAAATTTGGCCACAGAGACGCCTCTACTTTTTCCTCCATTCGCTTTAATCCCCAGGGTTATACTCCAGACGATATCACAGAGATCCACATTAGTGATCATCACCCCTTGGTGGCCGTCTCAAGCATGGTTCCCCACTCTACTCAGCCTGGCCATAGATATTCCAAGAATTCTCCCACTTTCTCAGGATCTCCTCCAAGATCCTTTAGGACATCCTCATCCTCTGATTTTTTCGGGACACCTATCGTTAGTAGCTTGGTTAATTTTAGGCAATCTAGATTCGATCACGGCCTTTCAAAATCTACTCTTGACATCCTCTCTGACGCATGGACACCAGGTACCAGAAAGGCTTATAGATCAGCCTCGAAAATTTGGCTTCATTGGTGCTCTCAACGGGATTTGGATCCTGTTTATGCATCTATTACCCACATCTTAAATTTTTTATCCGCATCTTTTGAATCAGGGAAAGCCTATAGAACCATAAACCTGTACCGCTCTGCCATATCATCGGAACATTCCCCAGTTAACTCCATCCCTGTTGGTAAACACCCGATGGTCTGCAGACTTATGAAGAGCATACGTTTTACGAAACCCCCTGAACCTAGATATCATTCTACTTGGGACGTTACCCTTCTTCTAAACCTCTTCTCATCTTGGAAAGATAACGAACACCAATCTCTTAAATTACTTTTCTTTAAACTCATGGTTCTCTTATGTCTCATTTCCAGGAGAGTTTCAGACGTCAGAGCGTTGGACATCTCCAACAGATCTTTTTCCCCTAATGGAGTATCTTTCCATATTGTTAGACGAACCGAAACCAATTTACACACGGTCTTCTACCCAGCTTTCCCCTCCCATAATAAATTATGCGTTGTCCGTTGTCTAAAATCATATGAACTTATGACCCAAACTTTACGCTCTCCTCAAACGTTTCAACTTCTTATCTCTTTCCGTAAACCACATCTTTCAGTATCCTCTCCTCTGCTATCCAGATGGGTTAAGCTCATCATGCAGATGGCCGGAATTAAGGCGCAGTATCTACTAAAGTATTCCAAAAAGGAGGCTCCCTCTCTGATATTCTGAAGGCCGCAGATTGGTCTTCAGAATCTACTTTTAAAATGTTCTATTTTAAACCTGACTCTCATGTTTCTATGTCCATGTTATAAATTTTATTACTAACACATCTTTACGTATTTCTCAGCTTTAAACTTGCACAATGTGCAATAAAATTGAAGATTTTCCTAGCTATTGTAACGGAAAATATAGATTTTATTGAAGACAGGAGGCGAACATTGTCCCTCCCTATTAACCCAACCCTAACTGTATATATATTCTATCTCCGTAGCATATTAGAACATCCTGGATGATTCACCATGTTATACATCATCAAAAGTTCCTGTTCTTCCAGTTTCCTATCGTATAAACCTACGGTTATTCCATGATTGCTCTATTTGGATTACTTCAAGTCGGATCCACTCATTTCTATGGTCGGCATCAAGAAAGAGGAGGAGTCCATGTCCGCTGCAACTTATATAAACTGGGATGCTTATTGATTGGCTGCCTGTGTTTTCTCATTTACATATTGATTACCTGCTCTGAAAAAAACTTTCATTCACCTGTTGTAATAGTTCTTGCTGCTATGGGAGTAGTAAAAGAAAGTTAATGCAATACAATGTTCGCCTCCTGTCTTCAATAAAATCTATATTTTCCGTTACAATAGCTAGGAAAATCTTCAATTGCTCTATATTAAGTTTTTTGTGAGGCAAGGTAACCAAAAAATGGATGTTTTGGCACAGTTTGTATTATTTATTTATTTTACAACATTCATCTGACAGGGTAGATCATGTGCTATTTTTTTATAGAGCAGGTTGTTACGGACGCAATGATATCAAATATGTCTACTTTCTATGTTTGTTTCAGTTTTACGTAATAAAGCATTTTTGAAAAAAAAAATTTTGTGTGTCCATTTTCTGAACGCCCTATTTTTTTCATTTTTCTGCCGATCGTCTTGTGCAGGGGCTAGTTACAATTTTTGGGTACAAATGATTTTTTGATCATTCATTATTACACTTTATGGGGCAAGGTGACCAATAAATTGGTTGTTTTGGTTGTTTTGGCGCAGTTTTTATTTATTTATTTTTTCAGTGTTCACCTGAGGGGTTAAGTCATGTGATATTTTTATAGAGCAGATCATTACAGATGTGGCAATGCCTAATATGTCTACTTTTTCTTATTTATTTAAGTTTTACACAATAATAGCATTTTTTAAACCAAAATAATGATGTTTTAGTGTCTCCATAGTCTGAGAGCCATAGCCAGTACCGCCAATATAGGCAGTTAATATTATTAATATCAGTTATTTTATGCGCCGTGCGGCACTTGTGTTCTCCTCCGCTGACATGCGACCCCCCCCGCCCATGGATGCGACCACCAGGGGCGTAGCTATAGGGGGTGCAGAGGTAGCAGTCGCTACCGGGCCCAGGAGCCTGAAGGGGCCCAAAGACACTTTTGCCGCATAAGAAGACACACAAAGCACTGAGGGAAGGGGGGCCCAAGCTGAACTCTTGCACCAGGGCCCATAAGCCTTTAGCTACGCCCCTGGCGACCACCCCTCCCTGTCTGACCTGATGATCCGAGCTTGGCCAGTGTATCACTGGCAGGCAGCAGGAGCAGGTGCCGCACAAGTACACACAGAGGCGCTCACGTCTGCCGCCCCGGCCCGAGTAATTTCTATGTATGCCCCTGTCTGTGACAGGTGAGTGAGGGGTTTTCTAATTCCTAAAATGCCTGGGCACCTTACTTACCTCATTCACCGGCAACCACATTGCTCCTCATGCCCGCACAGCCACCACTGCCTCCCTCCCGTCACGCAGATGAAAACATCCAGAGACATGGGGGGCAGTCAATAGCAGGCCATGATGGGAATGAGCCTCCCTAGCATTGCGGATGACACTAGGAAGGCTCATTTCCGACACGGCCTGCTATTGGCTGCACCCCCCACTGGGCATAAGTATTAACTGTATGTGGTGCCTGGGTATTTTGGGGGGCATAATAGTGGTTAGATAGCCCCTTTAACCCTTAGGATACCAGAGTCATTTTTTCATTTACTTTTTTTCTTTTATCTTCCTTGAGCCATAACATTTTTATTTTTCCGTTCACATATTTGTATGAGAGCTTATTTTTTGTGGCAGAAGTTGTACTTTAATATGGCATACAATGTAGTGTGAAGTGGGCAAAAAAATTCCAAATGTGGTGGAATCTGAAAAATAAAATGCAATTTCTCCACCGTTTTACGGGTTTTGTTCCTACAGTCTTTTTTCGGGAAAACTGATCTGTGTCCTTATTCTCTGGGTCAGTACGAATATGTACGAACGTATGTAGACTTTTTTTATTGGCCAGGGGTGGGTAGTGGGCGGGGTTAGGGGGCCCAATTCCGATTCTTGCTATGGGGCCCAGTGATTTCTATGTACGCCCCTGGCCATAGCTTTTTTATTTTTTGACCGATTGTCTTAGGTAGGGTCTCATTTTTTACAGGATGAGGTGACGGTTTGATTGGTACTATTTTTGGGGGTATATGCCTTTTTGAGGCATGAATGGGTGAGCTCTTTGCACCTGTTCACGTGGTGCAGTACTGCGTGGTGGCCATTGGTGCCTGCGTGCTGTGCTGGTGAGGCCCAGGGCCATGGTGGTCTTGCCGCACAGTGGGGGTACTGTGTGCTGCCTGGGTCCCGCCCTCCACTGGTGCAGTGCTGCGGTGACCGTGGTCACGACTCAGTGCTGCGCCATAGTTGGAGTAGTTTCCCACTTGACAGAGGCAACCTTGTCAAGGTAAGTGGGCCTATGCGCTATGATCAAACTGTATACCAATGCCTTATGTTTATGCAAAGCATATTTTGACATGAATTATGAATTGTGCTGAGAAGCCTGTTTAAATATGGTGAGAAACAGTGGATATATCAAAAGCATAGTGTTTGAGGAGGTGCGACCCAGATTCACTCTCTTATATGGTTATATATATGCCTTTTTGATCACTTGGTGTTGCAATTTTTGTGATGTAACGTGACAAAAATGGCTTTTTTTACCTTTTTCTTTTCTTTTTTTCTTTTTACGGTGTTCACCTGAGGGGTTAGGTTATGTGATATTTTTATAGAGCTAGTTGTTACGGACATGACAATACCTAATATGTCAATATGGCAGTTTTGAAGCAAAAAAAATAATCATATTTTAGTGTCTCCATTGTCTGAGAGTGATAGCTGTTTTTATTTTTTGACCGCTTGTCTTAGGTAGGGTATCATTTTTTGCGGGATGAGGAGACGGTTTGATTGGTACTATTTTGGGGGGCATACATCTTTTTGATCGCTTGCTGTTGCAATTTTTGTGATTTAAGGTGACAAAAAATTGCGTTTTTACACAGTTTTTATTTTTTATACGGTATTCACCTGAGGGGTTAGGTCATGTGATATTTTTATAAAGCTGGTTGTTATGGACGTGGCGATACCTAATATGTGTATTCTTTTATGTATTTCACTTAGCACAATAATAGCAGTTTTGAAACAAAAAATGATGTTTTAGTGTCTCCATGTTCTGAGAGCTATAGTTTTTTTTTTTGGCGATTGTCTTAGGTAGGGGCTCATTTTTTGCGGCATGAGGTGACGGTTTTATTGATACCATTTTGTGGGACATACGCCTTTTTGACCGCTTGGTGTTGCACTTTTTGTGATGTAAGGTGACAAAAATGGCTTTTTTTTTTACACCGTTTTTATTTATTTATTTTATGGTGTTTATCAGACAGGGTGGATCATGTGATATATTTATAGAGACGGTTATTACAAACGGGGCAATACCTAATATGTGTGGAGGGGTTTTCTGTTTTTTTTATTCTAAAATAAGGGGGAAGGGGTGTTTTTGTTTCTTTTTTTTTACTTAAAAACTATTTTAATTTGATAAAAAAAAACTTTTTTTTTTTCTTTACTTTACTTTATTTTTGGGGGTCTGATCCCCTCTGCAATGCATTACAATACATCTGTATTATAATGCATTGCCTGTTAAGTGTATGACACTGAGTCATACACTAACAGGTTGCCTAGGAGACCGAGCCTGAGGCACCCATAGAAGGCAGGTCCCGATGCCGTGCAAGGCATTGGGCAGCATCTGCATGGCATCGGGCTGCCTTCTCACACATCGAGTCCCTGCCACAGCAGCGCGGTTTGCTCGATGCGCTCCCTCACCCGACACGGCGCGGACCGCGGCATAGAAGGGGTTAATCCACAGGCATCGGCTTTTACAGAGATGCCAGTGGATACAGCAGGGGCCCGGCTACCACGGACTGCAAGACCTTTGTAGTGATCGGGCGCGCACTGCTCCGGAGCCCGCCCGGTCAACCATGACGTCCTATAACGTCAAATTGCGGTAACTCAGTGGTTTAAATTACGTAATAGTACGTCATGTGTCGGGAAGGGGTTAAGTACCTAAAAGTGGCTAGTGGCTCTGAATTAGGGTGCACACATTCAGGCCCTTTAAGAGCCAGACCGCCCCTGCTGACTGTTCAGTCCCAGTATAGGGGTATTTGTCTTGAAGGAGTGGCCCCTTCATGTGTGAATACGCTCCTATACTGGGAGTGATATTCAAGTGCACTTTTGCCCCACCTATCTAATAGGTGACCTTGATTAAGGTGCTACATAAAGATGTGTGCGTCTCTCCTCCCACCAGTTGCTGATGCACATGCAGGTAACCAGGGGCAGCACACCATATGTGCGGGGACTGTGCTCCTGAAAAATGCGCCACAGCATGAATAGGTTAGCATAGGAACCCGCCTGAACTGAGACCACCTTGTCGTCTGGTAGGTGGGCTTAGATGTATTTTGATTAAAATGTATTGACCAAGTGTCTCAGTTTTTATCAAGAGTGAGGGCTTAGTCCATATTTCTTGAATCTATTTTTATAGTGCATTATTTTCTGTTATTTTGTAAATGTAGCCATATACATCCGCACATTTAATACCATATCGTGTAGGATGGTTTATATAGTTTTTTCTGTGATTTGTTTTCATTAGCTGTAAGCCATAATCATCAACGTTAAAATAAATAAATGCTTGAAATAGATCACTCTGTGTGTAATGAATCTATATAATATATGTGTTTCACTTTTTGGATTTAATTATTGAAATAAATTAACTTTTTGATGATATTCTAATTTATTGAAATGCACTAGTGTGTTACTAACAAAAATTGTATAATGAAACATTAATTTTCTAATCTGTTCTTATTTTACTGATTGCATATATTTGTATTTTATCTGCATGATTACAAGGCAGCCATTTTGTCTGAGCTGCTGCTTTGATCTGTGAACAGCAAAGCAGGAACCTTAGAAAAATGGTTTTTAGAAAATTGATTTCTATTGCAAAATTTTGTGAGCATATCCTGTGACCTCAAACTAAATTTTAAAAACAAGGAAACACATCACCTATTGTGCATGGCAGGTATTGTGTTATCTATACAGAGGTGTGGACTGGTAGGACCGGCGGAATGTTTAATGAGCCCAAGACTAATAACTCAATTTAACAATTAAGTATTAAAAGGAGGAAGTCAACCCCCAGCCCACTGTGTTTATAGCAAGAAAAAAAACTAGACTTACTAGGGTGGGAAATTTGTGTGCTGCTGTTAGGCCTTCCTGCCTGGCAGAACTAAAAATAGTCTGCCCAAAGGCCGAAAACTCAGCTAGACTGGCATCTAGTCAATAATGGGAGATGAATGTCGATTCAGAGCTCCAGGAGGCAGCTTTGCAAATCATGTCAAGAGGCAGAAGACTCCTCTCGGCAAAAGAAGTAGCCACAGCTCTAGTAGAGTGGGCCTTCACGAATCCCAGAGGGTCCAGAGATTGTGAAACAAGGGATTCCTTAATAGCCTCCTTAATCCACCGACTGATGGAAGGTTTGGATGCTTTACAGCCTTTAAACTTACCAGCAACAGGATTAGCAGATTCTCATCTTTCCTGAACTCCTTTCATCTATCCACATAGATCCGGAGACATCTCCAGACGTCCAGAGGATGTCTAGCAGGTTCCTCGGAGGAGGTGGTAGATGTCGACAGAACCGGGAGGAATAACACCTGGTTGATGTTCTGGAAGGAAGGAACTTTAGGCCTAAAATACGGGAGGAATCTAAGAAGGACCCGGTCATGTAAGAAAAATGGTATAGGGCTCATGTGCTGAGAGAGCTTGAAGCTCAGAGACTCTCTTGGCCAAAGTCACTGCAAGGAGAAACACAAACTTCCAAGTGACGAACTTGATGTCCCCTCCTCTAACGGTTCAAAGGGGGGAGATGCTAACCCCCTGAGAACTACTGATAAATCCCATTGAAAAATGGGTCTCAGTACTGTAGGCTTTAATCTTTCAGCTCCTTTAAGGAACCGGTTGATCAGCGGGTTCTGAGAAAAAAGCCTGTTAAGGTAAGCTGAGATGGCTGAAACTTGAACCTTCAGAGTAGAAGGGCAAGGCCTCTATCAAGGCCGTCTTGCAGGAACTGAAGGATAGCGGAGAGGGGCGGATCTGCAGACGCCACCTCAGTTGAGGTACACCAGGATGAGAATATCCTCATAATACGAGAGTAGGCTCTCTTGGTAGAGTCCGTTCTAGAATGAGACAGCGTTCTCAGGACCGACTCTGAAATCCCTTCTATTCTGGGAAGGGACTGATCAACCTCCAGGCTGTCAGGTAGAATCTGTGCAAATCAGAGCAGAGGTAAGTGTCCCACGACACCAGGGTCTGCTATGGGGGGAGCCTCCAATATTGTCCTTGACTCAACTGGGTGAGCTAGGTAACCAGGATCTCTTCGGCCAAAACAGTATGATGGCTATCACCGAGGCCTGATCCTGACGGATTTTCATCAATACCCTCGGAATCATGGAAAACGGAGGGAAGATGTATGCCAGCCTGTACCTCCAGGATATTGACAGAGCGTCTAACGGCAGGGGGTTGTCCTCCCTGTAAAGGGAGCAAAACCTCTTCACCTTGGCATTGAACCTTGTTGCCATGAGATCCACTTCTGCCATACCCCACTTGAGGACAACCTGCTTGAATATCTCCGGATGTAAAGACCACTTCACCGACGGAAGACCGCGGCTCAGCCGATCCGCTATCATATTGAGGGAGCCTTGAATGTGGATCGCAGATAAGTGGAAAAGGTACAACTCTGCCTAATCTAGAATCCCCCCGATCTCTCAGACAGGAGGGGAAGTGATCTCGTGCCTCCCTGCTTGTTGATGTAAAGTACCGCAGTCATATTGTCTGACTGGACTTTCACCGCTTTGCCCCGGATTTGAGGGGCTAAGTGAAGGAGGGCTAGCCGGATTGCTTGAATCTCATGGAGATTGGATGAAAGAAGCCACTCCTGAGGAAACCAGGTCCTGTGAACTGGAGTGTCGTCTAGGTGAGTGCCCCAGTCTACTTGGGACGCATCCATAGTCAATATGACCCAGGTTGGCTGGGTCATAGACTTCCCATCTAAAAGATGGCACCACCATCTGAGGGAATACCGAGTTTGCCAAGACAGGGAGTTTAGCCCAGCAGGGCTGCCATTCCACTTGGAGAGGACCTCCAACTGTAGAGGGCGGAGGTGCCATAGAGCCCAAGGGACTGCTTCCGCAGATGCTGACATGAGCCCCAACATCTTCATGAGAGTCCGGATTGGGACTCGCCAGGGAATAGAAAGGAACTTGCCGTGTTCTGAATCCGTGATCTTCTTTCTGGAGTCAACTGGAGCGACATCCCAGCGGAGTCGATTATGAAGCCTAGATATCTTACTGAAGTCGACGGGCTCACGTTCGACTTCTGCCAGCTGATGATCCAACCTAGACAGAACACTAAGGAGATTGTTACTTGAAGAAGTTGGGTTAGGACCGCTAGAGCAGAGGCTTTCAAAAGCCAGTCGTCCAGATAAGAAATGATGGTCAGTCCTTGAAGTCTCAAAGCCGCCACCACAGAAACCACCACCTTGGTAAAAGTGTGAGGGGCAGAAGAAATGCCAAAGGAAGGGAAACAAACAGAAGATGCCTGATGACACCGGACACCTGGACCATGATCCTGAGATACTTTCTGGAAGCAGGATGGATCGGGATGTGCAGATATGCATCCTTGAGGTCCAGGGTTACCATCATGTCTCCAGGATTGAGGACGTGAACTACTGACCTGATGGTTTCTATACGAAACTTCACCTTCCTTATAAACCGATTGAAATACCTCAGATCGATAATCATCCGGAGATCTCCTGAACCCTTGGGAACCATAAAAACTGGTGAATAGATCCCTAGGCCCCGTTCTCCTGCCGAAACCTCCGCCAGAGCCCCCTTGTAAAAGTAGTCCTGAATGTAGCCCACCAGGATCGCCTGCCTGGCAGCTTGTAGAAGGTTGGTCTTGACAAACCTGTCCGGAGGAATAAAGGTGAGGTTGACTAAATAACCCTCGGAAATGATGTTCAGGACCCAGGGATCCGAGATCTCTCGGATCCACTCTTCTCAGAAGTGGGAGAGATGACCCCTGACAGGTACATGAAGCATAGGAGTGGGGAAGCTTACTGGCAGGACGGCAGGAGTAACGGGAATTAACCAAGAGCCTCGAAGAGGCCCGTAGACAGGAGGTGGATTTTCCATCTTTGGCTCCTCCCCGAGAGCGCCTCAAACTTATCCGCTGCGCTCTTCAGTCACTTTGAGACCTTGCTTGCTGGTCAGACCTACCACCGCGGTCTTGTCTGCCCTGCCCTCGAAAGGACTGCTGGGGAAGGCTCTTCACCTTCTTGTCTGAAAGGTCCTCCATGATCTTATCCAGCTCTGAACTGAACAAACGGTTGGGCTCGAATGGAATCCCACATAAGCTGTATTTTGAGGAATTGTCAGCGACCCAAGGCTTAAGCCAAAAAGGCCTATGGGCCGCCGACCCCAGTGCCATGGATTTGGCTGCTAGCTTCAACTGGAGCTGTGCGGTATCGCACAAGAAGTCAGCCAGGTTGATGGTCTTGAAGGCAGCCAGTATGTCATCCTGGGAAACCCTCTGTTCCATGTCAACTTGAATTTGATTCAAGCGAGACCGGAGGAACATAGAGACCTCAGAAGCCACTATGGCTGTGGAAGCGGAAGCCGCAGCTGCCGTATGATCCCCGTCATAGTGTGCACTCTGCTCTCCTGTCAATGGGGTCCTGCAGGCTAGATCCATCGTCTGCAGGAACCAGAGTGCGCTTGGACAAATGGATCCCCATGAATCCACAAAGGGTTTAGCCATCGGAAACATGGATTTAAACTTCTTTGTTAAAACAAGACCCTTTCCAGGTTTTTTCCACTCTATAAACATGACAGAGAGGAGGGTCTCATCCGCTTTGAAGACACGAGGTGTCTGTGTCTTTTCAGGGGGGAAAAAACACGACGTCAGCTCCTCCTCATCCAAGGAGGAAGAAACTAAGGAGACCAAGAAGGTCTCTCTACCGGGACAGAGGTCTCCATAGGGGCCTGGGCAGGCATAGGAAGCCTTTTCATCCAGCAGGCCTATGACTCCCTTAATAGAGCCATTGATACATATCCTGCAACGTAGGTTCACTAGAGGGCAGAACCCTCTAACGGCAGCTGTAACCTCTGGAATAGGGACAGCTGTCCTCCAGCAGAGCGCTGCAATGGTAGCAGGATAGATGCTTCCTCTTAGAATCCACTTTCCTGCCTTCCGAATCCCGCGGAGAAGACATTACTGCGGGACAAAAAGGGACAAATAAAACATTTGTAAACCACCTCTCTCCGCAAGAAAGGTAGGAAAAGAGACCGGAGGCAGCTGAGGACCGGAGGAAAAAAACACCACAAGTGGGACAACACCAACTTTAGGACTCTGGGAGCTAGCTGAAGAAGTATATGCAGCTAGAGACCGAACTGGAGCACACTGCTTCCTTAAATAGGGGAAGGGGAGGGATAGCCAAACCACCCTCCCCCCAATAAATCCTCCACAGGAAAAAGCATAAGAAAAAAATACTTAAAATTTTCACATTAAAAAGCGAAAAAAATCGCATCCGCAAAAAAAATCGGGTCTGTGAAAAAAATCGCACCTGCGGAATACCCGGAAGTGACGCAAAGGAGAATCCGCGCGTCACTTCCGTAAGATGGCGGCACCCAGGGACCAAGAATCCTGGACCGAGGACGCCGCCAAAATACCCCAGCCAGACGCAACAGTCTAGGAAAGGGCAACGCCGTTACCCCAACGAAAAGAAAGCTCCCCGCACTTTCCTTAAGAAAGGGGGGAACAAACCGCCTAGTCCACCTGTCTGGGAGGACAGAAAAAAATACCGGGGGCTGGGGGTTGATTCCCTCCTTTTAAGGGTATACTTAATTGTTAAATTGAGTTATTAGTCTTGGGCTCATTAAACATTCCGCCGGTCCACGGGGGAGGGGGGGTTAACCCCATCTGTGCTGCTGGTAGGACGTAAGGGAATATGCCACTTATGTCTATCCTAGAATCCCTTTTTATGCCAATTATATAATATGCCATGACTTTAAACCCTTGCCCAGGCTGATATCATATTAAATCCTTGAATCTTATACCAGGCTCTGTATGTATGTACAATATTCAGGTAGCAACTTGCAAAGTTTTACTTCCTGCTTTTTGTGGGGTGGGTGGCATGGGGGAAGAGGTACTTGACATTGGGACATCTCTCATCCTGCATAGCCTCCACTGACCTCAGGGAGCAATACATGGACATGTAATTACCACCTTTACCAATGAGAGATGATATGCACACTCTAATAGTTACACTCTAATCACCCCATGCACATAAACAGGACATTTGTCACTTCTATGACACAAATATTTACCGGCATCTGCATCATTGAGATTTTTGGTCTATACAGCTCTGTTAAATGTGTAGATAAGTACATGTAGGCATAAGCATACTCTGATCTTTAATTTTTAGCGGGTGCTGGGTGTATAAGACTTTGCTTGACTCAGACTTTTAGTCAAATACATTAATGCCTTTGTATTTCTTCCAAATAATGCATTCTTGTGAAAGTGTCTATTTTCAGAAAATATATGTGTATAGGGTTATAATAAGAGATATATAGATACGGTAGGGTTCAGCAATAACGCTTCCGTTAGGATAATACAACCCGCTGCATCTGTTATGAACGTATCCGGATGTATTATCTTTTTAATAGCGGCGACGGATCCCATTACATTGTGTTTCATGCCGGATCCATCTTGCTCCACATCCCATGCCAGACCGAAAAACTCAGCTTGCAGCATTTTACTGTCCGCGATGAGGACGCAACCAAATAGAACGGAATGCATTCTGGTGCATTCCGTTCCATTCAGTTCAAATGGGACTAAACTGAAGCATTTTGCTCCGGTATTAAGATCCTAAACACTGATATGAAAGTAGCCTTACATTCCAAAGCTAATTTATCTCATTGCCCTAGAGATAAAATAATGTTAAGTTTTGAAATCAGTCCAACATTCTCAACAACAGCTAAAATCTGCATGTTCTGCATGTTCACTCCTACCTACTTTTACATACACAAATGCACTGCTGCCCAAATGTTTATTCCTGGATGATACAATAATATCTATGTGCAATGTCTAATACAGTGTTTCCCAACCAGTGTGCCTTCAGCTGTTGCAAAACTACAACTCCCAGCATGCCCGGACAGTCTTTTGCTGTGTGGGCATGCTGGGAGTTGTAGTTTTGCAACAGCTGGAGGCACACTGGTTGGGAAACACTGGTCTAATAATACTAACATATAATGCTTTGTTCATAATACTATACATTAACCAACCGAATTCCAATACAGAATATTCACACACTATCTACTTAATAACACACCACCCAATACTACCTTACAGTGACAAAATAATGCTACCATTAGTCCACACATAATAGGCCCTTAAAGGAAATGTGTCAAAGAATTGTTGGTGATATTTATAGTTTTTATATCAATATCTATATTTAAACAAAAACAATAAAATCCTGCAGTTTTTTCATTGGCCACTAAGAAGAATAATAGGTGCCATTTCTTGTTCTGTACAGATCACTTTACTGCAGTTGCCTGCTTATCTGTCATTCTAATCCTGCCTGTAATGACATTACCTCTGTGTATAGATAAGACAGGATTCCCCATTCACAATAGCTGATTGTCAGAGCTTATCTATTCTTTCCTTGTACAATGACCTCACTGTCACTGTCATTCAAAAAGCCATAACTATTTATTTTTCCATCAACGTAGCCAAATGAAGGCTTGCTTTTTCCCCCCTATAGGACAAGTATTTTTTTCAGTGGCACAATTTTAGGGTAAATTTAACTTATTGGTTAACTTTTTTTAACTCTTTATGGGGGGATGGAAACTAAAAAGCAATTCCACCATTCACCATGTGTCATAAATAACATATTAGGTCTTATTCACATATTTGTGAATCACAGATAGGTTTATTTACACATCCTTGTAGATCAGTGGGAAAAACCTGCTCTACGGAAACATGCTCTACTGTGGTCCGTTTTGCTGGCCAAGCACCCCATTGTAGTCTTTTGATCCATTGAAACCAAGAACAGAACCCGGATGGCATCCATGTTTTGTCAGTGGTTTGCACAAAGCATTGGTAGGAGATGCTCTGGAATTTAGATGACACACAAAGGACACAAAATGGACACACAGACCAAAATCGAATACTTTATGGACATCTTTATGGATTAACCATTAACCATTTTTCCACTAAAGTCAAATGGACGTGTGAATAAGGCCTTACCTTTATTCTGTAGATCACTGAGATTATTGCAAAACCAAATTTTGTTTAAAAGTTCATTTTTTTTGTGTCACCATATTCTGGGAACCATAACTTGCATTGCTTTTTTATTTTTTTGCTGACAGAATTGTGTGAGGGCTTGTTTTTTGTGGGACAAGCTGTAGTAGTCAGTGGTACCATTTTGGGGTACATACTACTTTCTGATAACTTTTAATTCTTGCACAAAAAGCAGCAATTCTGTTTTTTTTTACAGTGCTCATTGTGCGGTACAGTTCATGTTACATTTATTCTGAAGGTCAATACTATTACAGCACTGCCAAATTCATATAGGTTTACTACTTTTGCACAATATTTTTTTGCGTGTGTCACTGTGTTCTGAGAGCTACATTTTTGTGTCAGCTGTGTGGTTGCTTTTTTTTTTTCATGGGATAAGCTGTAGTTGAAGTTTCATTTTCGGGTACACACAGCTTTTTGATCAATTTTCATTTCATTTTTTTATTTGTTTTTGGAGAGCGGGATGAAAAAAAAACCCACAATTCTGGATTTTTTTTTTCTGCTTTTTGCTGCACAGGATAAATAACTTTAAAATGTTGTAATGCCGGTTGTTACAAATGAGACAGTACCAATTTAGTATAAAAAAAAATTTTTTTTTCCAAAATAAACTATTTTATTGTAAAAAGGTCAATCTTTGAATAATAAAAGCAATATTTGGTTTAATAAAGAAAAATAATCTGTAGAGCTAACAAAGGAAGTCCATGTCATCTTATAACTTATAAATTTATAACCTTATAGCTATCACTAGTGCAACTATTGAATATTTGACAATTTACAAGTCCTCGTTCTGCTATCCTTGCTGCCTCTTCACTGTGTTGCAGGTGGGGCACAGTCTTTCAGCAGGCACTGAAAAACTACAAATCCCAACATCCTCCTGTTTCCATTGCACCGCTAATGTCTCTGCCCTTATACACACTTCTCTAGTTAAAGCAAGGGGCTGGCACTTGTTCCTGCTTACACAGCTAAAGGCCCCTTTATGCTGCTTTTTATTTTTTGAAAATTTGGTGGATATTTAATTTGTTGTCTGAGGGCACAAGTATCCAGAATTTAATAAATTGACATGCAGTTGCACTCTAAAGAATATGCCCGTTTACACTGGCCGAGCGTCGGGCAGGTCATCACTAACAATCATATATTAGCGATAATCTGCCAGCGTAAAGGTGCCGCCGATTACCTGATGAATAAGCTGAATTCTCATTCATCGGTAATAACATCTTTTGCGCAGTCACCTAAATCATTGTTTGCCGGCAGCAGATTGTGCCCTCTAAACAGCAATCTTTTGCCCGCAAACAATGATTTTGTATGGGGATGAGCGATATCATTAACCACATCAGCCCCCCTAGCTTAAACACCCTTAATGACCAGGCCACTTTTTACAATTCCGCACTACACTACTTTCACTGTTTATTGCTCCGTCATGCAACTTACCACCCAAATGAATTTTACCTCCTTTTCTTCTCACTAATAGAGCTTTCATTTGGTGGTATTTCATTGCTGCTGACATTTTTACTTTTTTTGCTATTAATCAAAAATGACCGAAATTTTTGCAAAAAAATGACATTTTTCACTTTCTGTTGTAAAATTTTTAAAAAAAAAATACATTTCTATATAAATTTTTCTCTAAATTTATTGTTCTACATATCTTTGATAAAAAAAAGTCCAATAAGTGTATATTTATTGGTTTGGGTAAAAGTTATAGCGTTTACAAACTATGGTGCAAAAAGTGAATTTCGGCATTTTGAAGCAGCTCTGACTTTCTGAGCACCTGTCATGTTTCTTCAGGTGCTAGAATGTCAGGATAGTATAAATACCCCCAAATCACACCATTTTAGAAAGAAGACACCCCAAACTATTCGCGGAGGGGCTTGGTGAGTTCATGTATCATTTCATTTTTTTCACAAGTTAGCGGAAAATGACACTTTCTGAGAAAAAAAAAAAAAAGTTTCAATTTCTGATAACTTCTGGCAAAAAAAAAAAATCTCAGACGGACTCACTATGCCCCTCAGTGAATACCTTGGGGTGTCTACTTTCCGAAATGGGGTCATTTGTGGGGTGTGTTTACTGTTCTGGCATTTTGGGCGGGGCTAAATTATGAGCCGCCATGTAAAACCTAAAGGTACTCGTTGGAATTTGGGCCTTTGCGCACTCAGGCTGCAAAAAGTCTCACTTATGTGGTATCGCCGTACTCTGGAGAAGTAGGGCAATGTGTTTTGGGGTGTATTTTTACATATACCCATGTTGGGTGAGAGAAATATCTCTGTAAATTGTCAACTTTGTATAAAATTTTTAAAAGTTGTCGTTTACAGAGATATTTTTCACACAAAGTATGGGTATATATAAAAATACACCCCAAAACACATTGCCCTACTTCTCCTGAGTACGGCGATACCACATGTGTGCCACTTTTTGCAGCCTGGGTGCGCAAAGGCCCTAAAACCAATGAGTACCTTTAGGATTTCACAGGGCATTTTTACGCATTTGGATTCCAGACTTCTTCTCACGCTTTAGGGGCCCCTAAAATGCCAGGACAGTATAAATACCCCACATGTGACCCCATTTTGGAAAGAAGACACCCCAAGGTATTCTGTGAGGGGTATGGGGAGTTCATGTAAAATTTTATTTTTTGTCACAAGTTAGTGGAATATGAGACTTTGTAAAAAACAAAATAAAAAAAAAAAAACTATTTCCGCTGACTTGTGCCAAAAAATAAAAATTCTGTGGACTCACCATGCCCCTCACGGAATACCTTGGGGTGAACGATCCCTAATATTGTCAATTAGAGTTGCTTCAGGGTAGTACTTGTGGGACTGCAGTCATGGTCTGAATACTAATGAAGCTTCTATTGAATGTGAGTTGGTGGAGGGGCTCTCTCACAGCACATAAACATTTACTAAACAAATAATTTTTTACAGCTCTCTGTTGGGATTTGAACACCAGGCTTATGCCTCCCCTGGCAGATTATATATAAATGGTCAAGTCACATTATTATGACCACTTCCTACTTTCGACGTCTGTAACGCATAGCTCATGAAGGAATTTATGTGTCGTAAGCTGGTTTGGTGGGTATATAAACTGCGCGATAGGCTAGCTGAGGAGTTAGTGAACTGTTCACGTGCTGCTGTGGTGAAAGTGTATTGTGACTGGACAAATGGCACCATTGCGAATAGGCAACGTGGAAATTGTGGAGCACGACGTGCCATTGATATGGGAGATGAGGTTGGACTGACGCACTACAGTGGAGCAGATCACTGCCAAAATGTCTGTTATCCATTACAGCCTGGGCCTCATTCCCTGGCCATGCTGTCTCCAGTAGGCGCAGGTGCACTGACATCAGGGGTACACTGCTCATGAGGCGAATACAGAGTGGAAGGCCATGGAAGCACTACGGAGTGCTTCCGCAGGGTTTCTCTCCGCACCACAAAAAAATAGAACATGCTCTATTTTTTTGAGATGCGGATGATTCGCGGACCCATTCAAGTTGAATGAGTATGCATCCACCAGCGCAGGCAACACGGACTGTGCCCGTGCATTTGGGACCACAATTTGCGGTCCCCAATGCATTGCACGGGTGGCACACATTTATGTGCATGTAATGTAGGAGAGCATAGGAAAACAGCAGCCTGTGTATGTCTCTCTCTATGCATGTGTAGCAGAATTATCCACAGGTCAATATTAGCTTTTTTGTGAATATCTCAAAAACAGAGAGCTGAAACCTGGTCTAAAACCTGATGCCAAAACTATATGCCACATTTCGTGCAGATTAGACCAGTCGTTGCAGTTTTGCCCTGCCAGTTTTACACACAAATGATGAGGCAGCCCTCCAGTATTTGTGAAGGGTGTTAGACCCGTTTATTTCCCCAGTCGCAACGTTTCAGCACAGCACAATGAGGCCTTTGTCAAGCAAATCAAATTATGTCATGTGAAGACATATATATCCATAGAATCAAAATCCATAATTATATAATTAGTGTCAATTACAGTGATTATGTACATAAAACATATAAACAATCCGTCAGTGCATATATATTACATGATTGTTGCACCATAAATTCAATATGTCATGATTCAATAAAAAAATACAGAAAAAATAAAGTGACTAGTGCATAAAGGTGCTAATGATATCATCTGAAGTAAATATAGTTCATCTAAGTGAAAACAGCAACAGCTGCAAAAGTACATTGAAATCTGACAACTACTATACCATTGGTGGTTCCAGTGGGGAAAGTCGCATCTGCTACTGAATAGTGCGCATGCCCAGGAGACGCATGGCTCCAAACCACACAACCCAGGACATCATTATGCACATCATGTGAGCGCTCTGTGGGACATCATGACGACATCAAGGGGCAGAGGAAGGAGTGCCAAGCTATCCACTGACTGGCACACTCTCTGCTCATTGTATAACAAGTAAACAAAAAGCAACTGCCATACACACGGTCACATGTCCCTTATTAGCCAATAGAAGCTCGCAGGCCCTTAGTCTCCACATCCACACAGTTTTACTCCAGGTTTTCATAACAACCCAGCCATTTTTCTTCACTGCTGTAGGTCAGCTTTAGTCTAGGCCTACACGACACATAAGGCACGACTACACTGCTACATGTGTCGCGCGACATTGATGTTGCACTAATGTCGCGCCACAATTTTTATAATGATAGTCTATGGTGTTGCATTGTGCCATGTGACATTCTGCGACGATACAGTCGCAGAAAAATCCATCTTGGACGTATTTTTTGCAACTGTCGTGTTGCAGTCACAGCATGTCACATTTCGCAGTGCGACACGATAGCATCATTATAAAAATTGTTGAGACAAAAGGTCGCGCGACACATGTCGTCGTGTAGCCCTAGCATTAAAGGGACAGGGCGCTGTGGAGGTCACTATTAAAGGGGCGGACACTGTGGAGGTCACTCTTAAGGGGGCAGGAGCCACTATTAAAGGGGCAACTGCTGTGGAGGTCACTGTTAAGGCATCAGGGTACTGTGGCGGTCACTGTTAAGGGGGTGGGCCCCTGAGGAGGTCACTGTCAAGGGAGTGGGGTGCTGTGAAACTCACTGTTAAAGGGGTGGGCTGCTATGAAGGTCAAAATTAAGTGGATGGGCTGCGGTGGATGTCCCATTTTAAAGTGGTGGGGCACTGTGGTGGTGTCAGTGTTAAGGGGTGAGGGACTGTGGAGTTCACTGTTTAAGGGGTGGGGTGCTGTAGAGGTCACTGTTATGGGGGATACTGTTGATATCTTTTAACGACACACACACAAACATTAAATAAAATAGATGAAATATACCCGTGCGAAGCTGGGTCCTTCTGCTAGTGTATATATATATATATATATGTATAGAAAAGTTGTTTGCAACAAGGCAAAGACAGCTCACCCCTACTGGTCGCTGATCGGGAGCACGGAGAAGTCCTCTGGTGAACACGTCACTATAATACGAAAAAATCCAGCTCACCGAAATCCATGCGATTCTTTATTATAATTCATTAAAATTTCCAATACAGCAGGACAGACATATAACACCGTAACATGGTGTTATATGTCTGTCCTGCTGTATTGGAAATTTTAATGAATTATAATAAAGAATCGCATGGATTTCGGTGAGCTGGATTTTTTCGTATATATATATATATATATATATATTTAGATAGATAGATAGATAGATAGCTATATATATATATGTATATATATATATATCTTGAATAAACTAAGGCAGCACTCCCAAGTCACAGTGCAACAGTGGAAAAAGCTGACAAAGCTTGACAAAGGCCCCATAGAGTAGAGCTGAAACGTTGCTGCCAGATGGGCTAATAAATTTTCCACTACTGCACTGTGACTTGGGATTATTGCCTTTGTATATTCAAGATATATGAAGTGGATCTGGTCGCCGGTCCGGTGAAGGGATTGCACCCAGTGATAAGTGTGCTGTTCCTCTCTTTTGTACATATGTATATATATATATAAACATATTGTAAGAGGGCGCAAGGTGCCGTCATGGACGGACGATACGTGTCACCGAGGTTCGGCTCTCACTGGGAGTAGGCAAAGAGTTGGGTGGGTGCCTACTCCCCACGGTCCAGGCCGGACTTTTGCCGGGCCTTTAAAAGGCAGCCGCCTCAGCAGCTGGGAGAGTGTGATTGTCCTGGAGCTGCAGATGGTGCTGTGGAGCTCTCTGGGCTGGAAGCAGGAGCCCAGCAAGGAGGAGTGCAGACGGCCTGGAAGCCTGAGGTGGATTATCTTGCGGCTGGGCCGACAGCCAGGTGCGAACCCGCACCTAAAACCTCCCAGGTGATTAGAACCTGTGTTTGGACATTTTGTTTTACCTCACGTTTTCTGATGTGTGTGATTTAACACCCAGTGACTGTTCGCTGTTTATTTTTGATGCAAGTGTGAATAAAACACTGTTTGCTGCACCTTCTGGACTCCCTTTTGCCTCTATACTGCACCCGCACCGCTGTCTACCAGAGCGACTCCCCACATTTGGTGTCGGATGCGGGCATGAGCAGTGAGGCTGGCGTGAACGCCGAAGTTTTTTTTTTGCTAAGCACGAGTGCATGGAATATATTAAGCCAGCAAAGTTGCAAGCAGGAATTTCTGGCAACATGGAGGCTGCTGTGAAGGCTCTCATAGAGGCTAACGTGCAGCAGCGGGAGACCAACCAGCTACTGTTACAGCACGTGATGGCTTTACAAGCTGCAGGAGCGTCCCACCACGTCCATGATGCCCGGAAAGCGGTCCGTGCGGCGATCCTAAAGATGACCCCCTCGGACGACGTTGAGACGTATCTGGCGGTCTTTGAGAAGGTGGCCGTGAGGGAGAAGTTACCCCGTGACCAGTGGGCCGAGGTGGTCGCTCCGTTCCTGGCGTCCGGACCCCAGCAGGTTTTTTTGACCTAGCAGATGACCAGGCTGCTGATTACCCCACGGTGAAGGGGAGATCCTGGCCAGACTGGGGGTAAACGTGTTGGTCCGGGCTCAGCGGGTCCACCAGTGGGACTTTAAAGCGGCTGAACCCGCCAGGCCGCAGTACTATGAGTTGCTGCACAGGTTGCAAAACTGGCTGCAGCCTTATGTTCTAAGTCCGGCTGCTATGCTGGACCGTCTGCTGGCCGACATGTTCTGGAGGGCCCTGCCTTACTCCCTTCAGCACTGGATCGGCCAGGTATCCCCCACCAATGCCCTTGAAATGGTTGATCTGGTGGAGCGCTATGAGGCCACAAAAATCTTGCAAGAGGGTGTTGTTGGGAGGGGCCGGTCAAACCCCGGAGGTCTCCCATCCCGTCCCGACGACTGATACCCGAGAAACCTGCTCGGGGTGTACCCCTGTAGACCCGGCTCCGATTGTCTGCTGGCGGTGTCAGGAGCCTGGCCACGTAAGGGCCGACTGTCCACATCGGGGAGAACCCATGGAGACTAATTATGGGTACCGGGCTTCCATGTATGCCCGGAGACTGTGTGCAACCGGCACCCCGAGACAATAGACAATCGTCACCTGTGCCAGGTGCAAGTGGGTGATAATCTGGCCGTGGCGCTGCTGGACTCAGGGAGCCTAGTAACCCTGGCAAGTGCTGCCCTGGTACAGCCCTCCCAGTATACGGGCCGGAAAGTTGGTGTGGTGTGCATACACGGAGACTTAAAGGACTATCCCACTGCTGTAATGTCTCTGTCCACGGCGGCCGGCACATGGACTTGTGAAGTGGCGATCTCCACAAAGCTACCTTATGAACTAATAATTGGGAGAGACTTCCCTGGTTTTCCGTCACTATGGCCTGAGATGAAAGTGACTAATAGCCCTGAGACAGGGGTAACCCTAGCAGAGTGGCCTGGTTCTAGTGGGAGGCCAGAGCCCTGGGAGCCCGAGTCCGAAGGGCCTGCGGTAGGGGTGACCCCCACTTCTGTGATAGAGGGGAGACACCCCCACTGAGTGTAATGGTGGGAGACATGGAGGACTTGCCACCAGGACCTGAGTTGGCAGACCTCCACGTCTCCGGAGATAATTTTGGGACCGCCCAACACCGGGACCAAACCCTAACCAGAGCCTGGGAGAATGTGCTGGAAATTGATGGTAAACCCCAGAAGCCAGGGGCTGAGTTAATATTTCCCGCTTTGTTGTTCACCAAGAAATGTTATATCGGGTGAACCAAATCCGGGTGAACCTGTTGAACAGTTGGTGGTGCCCACAGCGTACCGCAAGCTTGTCATGGAGCTTGCCCACCAACATGTTCTTGGGGACACTTGGGGTGGCAGAAAACCCAGGACCGCATACTGCAGCGGTTTTATTGGCCCAGTGTGTTCAAGGAGGTAGAGAATTATTGTAAGTCCTGTCCCACCTGTCAGATAAATAGCCCCCAGCCACATTTCCGTAGTCCTCTGGTACCTCTTCCAATTATTGAGGTCCCGTTTGAGCGAATCGCTATGGATCTAATTGGGCCTGTACCAAAGTCTGCCAGGGGCCACCAACACATTCTGGTAGTTCTCGACTATGCCACTCGGTATCCGGAGGCGGTGCCTCTGCGACATACCTCAGCTAAGCTCATCGCCAAAGAGTTAATGGAAATGTTTTCCCGTGTGGGCCTGCCAAAGAGGTTCTGACAGACCAAGGGACCCCTTTATGTCCAAAGTTATGAGGGAACTGTGTAAATTGTTGCGTATAAAGCAGTTACGGACGTCCGTTTACCATCCGCAAACAGACGGTCTTGTCGAGAGGTTTAACCAAACTTTAAAAATATGTTAAAAAGGGTGGTGTCTAGAGATGGGAAGGACTGGGATCTGCTTCTGCCCTATCTCATGTTCGCAGTGCGAGAGGTGCCCCAGGCCTCTACTGGGTTCTCGCCCTTCGAACTGCTTTATGGCAGACACCCTCGGGGCCTGTTGGATATCGCCAAGGAAGCGTGGGAACAACAGCCTGTCCCCCACAAAAGTGTCATTGAGTATGTCACCCAGATGCAGGAACGGATGGAAAGGGTGTTGCCGCTGGTCCGGGAGCATATGGAGGCAGCGCAACAAGCCCAGAGTAGGGTGTACAATCGTCAGGCTCGGGTACGGGGCTTCAATCCGGGAGATCGGGTTTTGGTTCTGGTACCCACCCTGGACAGCAAGTTCCTAGCTAGGTGGCAGGGCCCCTATGAGGTGATCGAGAAGGTAGGGAAGTAAATTACAAGGTACACCAGCCAGGGCGGCGCAAGCCGGAGCAGGTGTACCACGTGAATTTACTAAAGCCGTGGAAAGATAGGGACACGGCCGACGACCACAGCCCCCGGCCAGGGCTTCTAGGTGAAAAGGGTCCAGCCCCACAGTTCGAGGCCTGTGAAGCAGTAACCACGGTAAAAATTGCAGACAGCCTGTCTTCCAAACAAGTTCAGGAAGTCAGGGAGTTCATCAGTCGGAACACGGATGTGTTCTCAGACCTCCCTGGCCGCACGTCTCTCATCCAACATGACATCGTCACTGAGCCTCAGGCCAAGATCCGGTTAAAACCATACCGGGTACCCGAGGCTCGGCGACGGGCCATCGCGGAGGAAGTGCAGTTAATGTTGAGGCTCGATGTCATTGAGGAGTCGAAAAGTGAGTGGGCCAGTCCCATAGTCCTAATACCCAAGCCGGATGGGACATTGCGGTTCTGCAACGATTTTCGCAAGTTAAATGAAGTGTCCAAGTTTGATGCATATCCCATGCCCCGGGTAGACGAGCTTGTTGAGAATTTAGGGCAAGCCCATTATTTTTCTGTGCTAGACCTCACCAAAGGGTACTGGCAGGTACCCTTAACGGAGTCGGCCAAGGAAAAAACTGCTTTTGTTACCCCGCAGGGCCTGTATCATTACAAGGTGTTACCCTTTGGCCTGCATGGCGCCCCCGCCACCTTCCAAAGGTTAATGGACATTGTGCTGCGACCTCATCGTCGGTACGCCTCAGCCTACTTAGATGATGTAGTCATCCACAGCACCGACTGGGAAAGCCATTTACCCAAGGTGCAGGCGGTAGTGGATGCCCTGAGGAAAGCTGGACTAACCGCCAATCCAAAAAGTGTGCGATTGGGTTGGAAGAGACCAAATATCTGGGGTATGTAATTGGGCGGGAGTCATCAAACCTCAGGTAACTAAGGTAGAGGCCATACGTAACTGGCCCCGACCGGTCACCACCAGGCAGGTAAAGTCCTTCCTGGGAATTGTAGGATACTACATGAGGTTTGTGCCCCACTTTGCCACAATAGCAGCGCCGTTGACAGACCTCTTAAAGGGACGAAAGTCTGGAAAGATGCACTGGAGTGAGAAGGCGGAGGAGGCTTTCTCTGCGTTGAAGTCGGCCCTGTGTGGGTCCCCGGTTTTGGTGACACCCGACTTCAACAGGGAGTTCGTCGTACAGACCGATGCCTCGAAGGTAGGTCTCGGTGCTGTACTGTCTCAGGAGGTCAATGGGGAAGAACATCCCGTTGTCTTCCTGAGCCGTAAGCTCAGCCCCGCCGAGACTAGGTATAGTATAGTGGAGAGGGAGTGCCTGGCTATCAAGTGGGCACTCGAATCTCTCCGCTATTACTTGTTAGGAAGGAGGCTCCGTCTGGTGACCGACCATTCCCCTCTCAAGTGGATGAGCCAGGCCAAGGAGAGGAATGCTCGGGTCACCAGGTGGTTCCTATCCCTGCAGAACTTCAAGTTCTCTGTAGAGCACAGGGCAGGCCGCTTGCAGGGTAACGCAGATGCCCTGTCCCGCGTCCACTGCCTCACGTGTGTTCACCCCCTCAGTGTTGAACAAAGTGGGGGGGGTGTGTAAGAGGGCGCAAGGTGCCGTCATGGACGGACTATACGTGTCACCGAGGTTCCTGGCCTCGGTGAGGTGAGAGCCGGGTTTTTATGTGTCAGCAGCAGCTAGTGCTGCTTGACATTGTTAGTTAGTTTGGCTGCAAAGCCAATCCGGGCCGGCTCTTACTGGGAGTAGGCAAAGAGTTGGGTGGGTGCCTACTCCCCACGGTCCAGGCCGGACTTTTGCCGGGCCTTTTAAAGGCAGCCGCCTCAGCAGCTGGGAGAGTGTGATTGTCCTGGAGCTGCAGATGGTGCTGTGGAGCTCTCTGGGCTGGAAGCAGGAGCCCAGCAAGGAGGAGTGCAGACGGCCTGGAAGCCTGAGGTGGATTATCTTGCGGCTGGGCCGACAGCCAGGTGCGAACCCGCACCTAAAACCTCCCAGGTGATTAGAACCTGTGTTTGGACATTTTGTTTTACCTCACGTTTTCTGATGTGTGTGATTTAACACCCAGTGACTGTTCGCTGTTTATTTTTGATGCAAGTGTGAATAAAACACTGTTTGCTGCACCTTCTGGACTCCCTTTTGCCTCTATACTGCACCCGCACCGCTGTCTACCAGAGCGACTCCCCACAATAGATATATATATATATTTATATTTATATACACACACACATTCAAGTCACATTATTATGACCACTTTCAACACCGGCAGTACATTGCTCATGAAGGAAGTCACATGTTATTAGCTGGCTTGGTGGGTATATAAGATGTATGATAGGCCATCTACACACATATCCCTTGTTGCTGTCATGGGTAAAAGGATGATTATTGGCTTTCGGACCAAGGGTAGCATTATTTCTAAAACTATGCAGTTTGTGAACTGTTCGGGTCCTGCTGTGGTGAAAGTGTATAATAACCAATGTGGAAACTGCAGAGCACCACGTGTCATTTATGTGAGAGGTGAACCTCAGCAACAAACGTGCACAAAGGAGGACCGACACACTTTAGTGGAGCAGATCGTCACCAGAATGAACCAGGGGCTACCAGAAGTGCATCTAAGATAACAGTTCAGCGAAGTCTACTGCGTATGGGGCTCTAAAGTAGACAGATGGTCACTGCATGTCTGCTTATGAAGTAGCTTCAGCAGAAACGTATTCCATTTTTGTGGCACTATCGGAATTGGACCTATGCTCATTGGCAAAGGGTTGCCTTCCCCGATGAGTCATGTTTTCTGCTTCATTTAATGGATGGTCTTTGGCATGTTAGGCAAGAAACATCAGACAATAAACACCCTCTAACCATTGCTGGAAGAAAACAAGCAGGTAGTGGCAGCTTCATGGTCTGGAGAATGTTCATAAGGAACGGTGTAAGGTAAAAAATATATAAAAACATCTTGATTGTATGTATACTACTGCCAGAAGCCTGACTAATAAAATCAGTGAACTGGAATTAGCAATGTCTGCAGAAGACTATGGCATGGATGGAAGATAGCTATGTATGGCTGGTTAACATACAAGGTTACAGTCTGTCTAGAAAGGATCATGAAAACCAGAGAAGGGGAGGAGTTTGCCTTTAAGTAAAGCCCTGTCTAAAAACCACACTCCGGGAAGATATAAGTGTTGGACATGAACATGTGTAGTCACTGTGGGCACAAATACATGGAGGCAAAAACAATAATAAAATGCTGATAGGACTTTGTTATAAGCCTCGTAATATACTACAGTCCACAGAAAATCTACTACTTAAGGAGATAGATGAGGCGGCAAACCATAATGAGGTCATTATTATGGGGGACTTCAATTACCCAGATATAGACCGGGAAACTGTAACCTGTGGATCTTATAAAGAAAACCGGTTCTTGGCAATACCTAAGGACAACTACGTTTCTCAACTGGGGACGGCCATACTGGACTTAGTACTAACCAATTGAGACTTAATAACAGACTTGAATACAGAACTTCCAAAAAGCAAAATTTGATCAGCTAAGAGAGGCAATTGGCCTCACTAACTGGGACAAAGTCCTCAAAAATAAAAATGTAGGCAAAAAATGGGATATTTTTAAAAAGCATCCTAGAACTGTTATTGTGAGAGGCCATACCTTATCGGAAAAAAAGGGTAAGGAACAAGAATAAAACAATGTGGATAAATAGACAAATCAAGGGAGCAATAAATTACAGAAAGAAAGTGCTTATATTCACTAAAACAGGAATGAAGTAAGGAAGCATTGAAAAACATTAAATATGTAGACAAATAAAAGCAGCCAAGCTTGAGACAGAGAGACTCATTGCCAAAAAGAGTAAAACTAACCATAAAATGTTCTTCAAATATATAAATGGTAAAAAGCTTGTTCCACATGATTGATACATTTAGAGCTCTTAAAAGACCAGTAAAGGGCATTTTGCCATTGCGAGATGGTGAATGCCTTCCCAATTTCCTGTTCCCAACTCAGCATAAAGTTTTGTTTAATCTCCGCCTTGCATATCACCAAGTTGGAATAAAGGGTTTATTAGTTATTGTGCAGTGTTTCAAACTCTACCATATGCGATCATGTATACAGCTGCCCGATAGAACATATATTATGGGCTACCCATTTGGATAGAGATAAGTTAGGAACGTGATATTGCAAAGCAAGAAGAGGAAGTTTAGTGCTGGGAGTATGTGAAAGTTTTTTAGAGTCTAACAAATAAGACCAGATAAATGTTGTGGCCTGCATAGTGTGTAGTGGCACAAGATGGTGACAGCGCTTCAAACTGAGCATCTCCAGCATAGCCTTCAGATATTTACCCTTTGCAAAACTTTCTTCAATCTGTATCTATTTCTGAGGAACATTTGGAGACCACCATTCTAATGCTTGTTCTGCTAAATTGGCTAAATAATAGTTATAGAGATTAGGAACTCCCAGTCCTCTCAGGCGTGTTGGAAGATATAATGCAGATTTAGATACTCTAGGGCAACGGTAATTCTTGATGAACTGCAGCATATCCGTCTGAAGCTGGGCAATTTGACTCTGCGGGATTTGAACTGGGAGACAACAGTATAAATACAAAATTTTTGGTAAAGCTAACCTTTTTGATGATTAACGCGAGCCATCCAAGAGAGATGTACCTGCGTCATTCTGGCATAATCTTTCTTTAGGTCAGCACTTAAGTTGTTTATACTGATGCTCACAGACTCCTTGACCGAGCATGTCAGCTTTATCCCCAAATAAGTTATCGAAGACTCAGCCCAAGGAAATGGGTACCTCTGTCGGATGCGTTCTTTTGTGTCCGGCGGTATATAAAACGCTAGGACATTCGTCTTTTTAGCATTAAGTTTGTAATAAGAGCAAAGGGAATATGAATTTAGAATCTGAGATACCGTCTCTAGAGATTCTTCTGGCCTGGTCAATACTAAGATAACGTCATCAGCTTATAAACCGATGACGTGTAAGGACTCCCCAACAACAATACCGGAAATCTGTGGGCAGGTCCTGGTCAGTACGGGGTTCTATAACCATTGTAAATATCAGGGGTGAAAGCGGGCACCCCTGCCTATTCCTGTTTGCGTTTGAGATAATGCGTAAGGCCAATATCTTTGCAATATCTTTTAACATGGATATAGGGCGATAGTTGGCAGGGTCATCCGGAGATTTACCCGGTTTAGGCAACGTTACAACAGTGGCCTGCAACATTTCTGGGGGAATAACACCAGAGGACATAAATGCATTATACAGTTTGGCCAGGCGAGGAACTAGGAGCCCGCTAAAGGTTCTGTAGTAACTGGCGATATACCCATTTGGGCCTGGGGCTTTGCCTAATGGGGTGATCATAATGGCTGCTAAGACCTCAGATTCAGATAGGCTCTAATCTCTGCCTGAGTAGGTTGGGGAGTATTCACATCATCCTTGTGATTGTATAGTTTAGCATAATAGGAAAAAAATGTGTTTGCTATTTCTTGTGGATTACTGAATTATTGTAGATAAGTTTCTCTATTCTAGAGTCCGCAGCCCTACGGGTGAGGTGACGTGCAAGAAGGGCCCCAGCCCTGTCACCCATATGATAGAATGACGTCTTTAACCTATTAAGAGCTTTTTCATGCCTGTATAACAGGAGAGATTGCAGATGCTGACGTTTACTTTTTCTAAATGAGATGTAGAGGGATGGGCTGTAGCTGCTTCAAGTTGACCCAAAGCGCTTGTCATCTCCTGCTCCCTTTGTCTTTTAAGGGAGGCTGCTGATTTCAACAAGACTCCTCTCATATATGCTTTGTGCGTAAACCACAGATTTCAAATTGACACCTCAGCTGATTAATTGAAATTAAAGAACTCTGTTAAGCAAGTGCGGTATTCTTCTACCCTGTTGCTGCTTCTTAGCAAGAATGGATTGAGCCTCCATTGGAGAGGGAGCTGATAGGGAGACCATTATCAATCTCAAGTGAAATATGGGCATGGTCTGACCAAGTGTTGTAACCTAGCTTCATCCTGGTCACCTGATGTAAGAGATCTCTGGAGACTAAGAAATAATCTATACGGGATTGTGATGATTGAGAGGAGGAGATATGCATGTAATCTCGCTCTAGCCAAACCCCCCCCCCCCATGCTGATATCTCCAGATATCATACAATGATGTATTCTTCAATGAGGAGAGATCATCCCTTCAATGCTGGAGATCATCCCTTTTACTGTTTGACAGGGAGTAACAGTCTAGCTCTGCATTAATTGGGATATTAAAATCACCTCTGACAATGACAGCTCCTTTTGCCACCTTTTGGATTTTCCTAAAGAGGTTATGAAGGAACGCTTTCTGTTGAACATTAGGTGCATAAACGGAGACAACTGTATATTGGATTCCCTCTAACAAACATAACAGTATAACATAATGCCCCGCTGAGTCTGTGAAGCATTGCTGGAGAGAAAATGTTACAGAGGCCCCGATACATATGAAAGTCCCAGCTTTCCGTTTCCTAACAGCTGGGGAATGAAAAATGTGTGGGAAGCGACGGTGTAAACACCTGTGCTTGTCAGATTCCAATAAATGTGATTCTTGAATCAGGGCCACATCACACTTAGACTTCAGCAAATCAGACCAAAGTTGAGACCTTCTGAACAGGGAATTCAAGCCCCTTACAATAGAACTTCAACCCCATAATGTGTAATGAGAAAATATATTCTGTAGAACCCTTGTGCTTTGTACAAGCTCATCCCCCCCCCCCCCCATATAACATACAAAAGTATATTGTAAAATAATGTACTCAAGGACCAGCGAATCAAAGTCCAACAATAATAAGGAAAGACAAAAGAAATACAAAAAGAACAGAACGGAGAGAAAACGGTCGGAGACCAACATAAGTAAGTCAGAGATGAGATATACCAAGATCGTCTACTCAAGGGCAGCATCAAGCCCTGCAGGACTGAGCAGACCTAGTGGGGGGAAGGTATATCCAACGACAGTCACTTACATATCTCAGCAACCAGACATTTTGTGTAACCTGAGAGAATCAGAACAATTCAGGCAATGTCCCACTCTTGAGGGATCTTGTCCAACCCGTTCGAGGTTTCCTTTTCTAGGGAGGGAGGTTTAGGGAGCAAACCCCAATTGTACTGCTGCTGGGCCGCTTCTTGTGGCGAAACGCAGACATAGAGCTTCCCTTCTCATGTAATAAGGAGCTTAACGTGGAATCTTCATCGGTATCTAATATGATGATCCCAGAGAATTTTGGTCGCTTGGGTAAATTCCCTCCTTTTCGTCAATGTGGCCGCGCACAGATCACGGAAGACAGAGATACCTTTAAAAGAGGGTGAGGGGACAGGGTTGGCCCTCAAGGCTTTAAGGAAGAGTTCCTTTACTTGGTAAAAATGAATCCTCGCCACAGTATCACGTGGTAGTGAGGGATCTAAGCCTTTTGGTTTTGGAATATGGTGGATGCGATCTATCAGTAAATCGCGATATGACACATTGGGACCAATTTCCTTAATAAGGCTCTTGAGGAAAGGTTCCAGGGCCTCAGAATCAACCGATTCAGGTATCCCTCGCAATCTCACATTATTCCTTCTATGGCGGTCCTCCATGTCTTGCAGTTTGTGTTTAACAGCAGCCATTTCCTCCTCTAGAGCCTCATGCGCTTCTATGAGGGAATTATGTGAAAGTGCAAACTCCGCCATTTTGCTCTCCACGTGGGAGGTGCGATCCCCAAGACCCGGGTCTGGTTTGAGCCGGAACTCCCGTAACCAGACCCGCCATACCCTCTTTTAAGGAGGAGAGCGTCCATCATGGCTTGCATGGCCCCTTCAGTCAGCGGCAGGGAAGGGGATCCCGGAGTCCGATGCTGACCCGTATCTGTTGAGCTGTCTGAATACTGTGCCGGAGAGGTTGCGGCCTACAGTGTGGGAGCTGGTGGAGAGACCAAGGCACTATTGTCAAGGGTTGCCGCTTTAGCAAAAAACTCCGTCAGTCTCTTTGGCGCTTGCCTCTTCCTCAACTTGCCCATGTCAGCAAAGTTGTCTGCCTCTGTAGGTGACTGCAAATCCTTTCTCAGGTGCCCTATGTGAGCCGCTTTTAGAGAGTATGGAGCGGTGCTAGCAAGTTATGCAGCCAGCGCCATTAGCGTCCAGACCACGCCCCCCTTTTTCTCCACTGTATTCACTAAAGCAGGGATGCTCAACCTGCTGCCTTCCAGCTGTTGCAAAACTACAACTTACAGCATGCCTGGACAGCCTACAGCTATCAACCTACAGCAAGGCATGGCGGGAGTTGTAGCTTTACAACAGCTGGAGGGCCACAGGTTGAGCATCCCTGCACTAAGGAAAACAAACTGCCAGTAGAAATGTAGAATGTAAACATAAATTCCCCATTAAAAGTGTCCTGTCTGACCCAGGAAGAAGTGCAGTAGCGTCTTAAAAAGATCAAAATAGACAAATCACAGATGGCATATACCCCCATATTCTAAGAAAATTAAGTAATGTAATAGACAGACCCTTATTTCTGATATTTAAAGGGTATCTGTCAGCAGATTTGTACCTGTGAAACTGGCTGATCTGTTGCATGTGCGCTTGGCAGCTGAAGGCATCTGTGTTGGTCCCTTGTTCATATTTGCCACATTGCTGAGAAAAATGAAGTTTAAATATATGCAAATGACCCTCTAGGAACAATAGGGGCATTGCCATTGCAGAGAGGGCTGATCCCATTTTCTCAGCAATCCGGGAACATATGAACATGGGACCAACACAGATGTCTTCAGCTGCTAAGCACACATGTAACAGGTCAGCCAGTTTCATAAGTACAAATCTGCTGACAGATGCCCTTGACGGACCCTATACTGACAGGGAGTGTTCCACAGAATTGCCGCTTAGCAAATGTGGTGCCAATATTCAAAAAGGGGTCAAAAACAGAGCCCTGAAACTATAGGCTGGTAAGTTTAACGTCTGTCATGGGTAAACTGTTTGAAGGTTTTCTAAGGGTGCATTCACACTTGCGTTCTGAGGATCCGGCAGGCACTTCCATCCTGCTGGATCCGTCAGAACGCAAGTCGCCTGAAAGCATTTGAAGACTGATCAGGATCCTGATCAGTCTTCGAAATGCTTTCAGGTTACCATGGCAGCCAGGACGGAGAGAAATCCGTTCAGGATGCATCAGGAACTGCTGCTGCGCATGTGCAGAGCTAAACGTCGACAGGGATGTGCTCACCTTGTGTTTCTGTTTAGTATGTGTTGGCGGTGTGGCAACCTCCTTTTCAGTCGTGCACACCTGACTAGTTTGTCTGCCCTAGAGGCTGGTTTTAATCAGAGTGAGTATAAAGCTGAATGTGCATTCACAGTACCTGCTAGTAGCCATCTGGCTCCAGGAGGAGTGCACAGTGGGCTCAGCATGCATGTTGGTACCTGCATCCCTGGATCTAATGGAGGCTGTTACAGCACCAGAAAGGGTTAATAAGTATGGTTTATCCCAGCATGCATGCTGGGCCCACACTCCCTGGATTTTATGTGGCTGTCATGGCCCATAACAGGTAAGATTCAGCGTTAGGAGGATTTTATGTGGCTGTCATGGCCCATAACAGGTCAGATTTAGCGTTAGGACCACTCACGGGACAGCCTTGGTGTGGCGAGTGGCTTATTACCTTTTGATCAAAACATACACTAATGTCCTCTTATAGCTTCTATCTTGGGCAGAGTTCTGGTTGCAAAGTGCTGTTGCATTTTTTGTTTGTACATTCAGAATGCATTAGGATAATCCTGATCAGTTTCTTTCCGGCGTAGAGACGCGACGACGGATCTCTACGCCGGAAAGTAAAGGGATGCTATCTTGGAGTACCTCAATGAAAATAAGCGTATATCATGGCTTCATGAGGGATCAGTCATGTCAAACTAATTGAATCAGTTTCTATGAGGAGGTAGTCAATGGATGTTATGTATCTTTACTTCTCCAAAGCATTTGAGATTATGACACATAAAAGGTTAGTGTATAAAATGAGAATGCTCGGACTGGGAGAAAATGTCTGTAAGTGGGTAAGTAACTGGCTGAGTGACAGAAAACAGAGGGTGGTTATTAATAGTACACACTCAGATTGGGTCACTGTCACTAATGGGGTACCACAGGGGTCAGTATTGGGCCCTATTCTCTTCAATATATTTATTAATGATCTTGAAGGCTAGCACAGTAAAATATCAATTTTTACAGATGACACTAAACTGTGTAAAGTAATTAACACGGAAAAGGACAATATACCGCTACAGAGGGATCTGGATAGATTGGAGGCTTGGGCAGAGAAGTGGCAGATAAAGGTTTAACACTGATAAATGTCAGGTTATGCTCATGGGAAGGAAAAATACAAGTCACCCGTACATACTTAATGGTAAAACACTGGGTAAGGCCTCATGCACACAGCCGTTGTGTGGACATTCCGTGCATTGGGGACCGCAACGGACAACATCAGTGAGGCGGCCAGGATGGATCGACTTGGATAGGTCCGTGATCCGTCCGCACTGTAAAAAAATAAAACATGTTCTTTTTTTTGCAATGCAGAGGCATGGACAGAAACACCATGGAAGCACTCCGTAGTGCTTCCATGGAGTTCTGTGCCTCCGTTCCGCACCGCAGCTACGGATTCCGGACCCATTCAAGTGAATGGGTCCACCTCCGTGATGCAGGGAGCACACGGCCGGTGCCCGCATATTGCGGACCCGTTGTTTGCGGGCCGCAATACAGCCATGGCCGGGCAACAGCAGTGTGCATGAGGCCTAACACTGACATGGAAAAGGACTTGAGAGGCATCCAAGCCCTATACCAAAACCCCACAGCTAGAGTTTTGACTAACGGTATGCTCTCCAACCCATTTTCTATGACAAATGGAACCCGTCAAAGATGTCCATTATACCCGGGTTTATTTATTCAACTCTAGAACCTTTTGCTGAAGCCATTAGATCCACACCAGAGATCTCAGGCATAAAAATAGGTGATACAACTCACAAACTAGGCCTATTCGCAAACGACATCATGATCTGTACAGCTGACCCGATTAGATCTCTGGATAAAATACAATCCCTAATGCACAAATTCGGCTCCATTTCATATTATACAGTAAATTATACTAAATCCTTATAGATGGCGAGACAATAATATTCCATTTCTAGGTATCAATTTATCATACCCGGTTAAATACATGATAAAAAATAACTTTAACCCTCTACTATTCAAATTACAAAAAGAACTTGCTCACTTGAACTCATATGAAGTTTCTTAGTGGGGTAGACTCGTGTTATATAAAATGATAGTTGTGCCTAAGACGCTCTATCACCTTATCTATCCCAAAACATCTAATACAAAAATGCCAAACTCAACTTAGCAAATTTATCTGGTCTAATAAACATCCGAGAATAGCATCAGGAATCCTAACTAGACATAAAAACCATGGAGGACTAGGCTTACCCGACTTAAGGCAGTATCATATAGCGACTATATTAAACCAATCTCTGGCAAAGACAAAAACTGTGGGTAGACATAGAAAATAATATGAACAAACGTAAAGACCTACACTCCTTGCCTCCACGGTAGGCAAAATAAAAAATCCTTCTCTCTCTTTCCCCACAATTAGGACCACAGTACAGGCATGGAGAGCCTATACCAAAATGTGCTCTTCTCTTCCAGTTCAAAAAACTTTGGATATCCCTCTTCAAACCCTCGAATTACTTATTCCAGACCTGTCGCTTTCGACTTCAGACAGGGTTCAGACAGGATTATGCCTTATCCAAAACCTATACAATGGAAACATAATCCATAATTTTCTGTTTCTGCAGAATAAATATAACCTGAACAAATCTGATCTGTACAAATACCTGCAAGTTCACACCTTTCTGAATAGCAACATTTTCACCCCACCTGTAATCCTGAAGTCTCCCACTCGTGATCGTGGGCACAGCAAACTGGTTTTATTATGTTTTATTGCCATATATTATGTCTGAATGTCATACTTCATCTCATGTCATATTCTCCCATGTCACTATGTGATTCTATGTAAGATCCTTTCATTCAGGCCAATTAGATTGCACTACACTAGTCTGACCACTAGATGGGGGCAGTGTGACAGTGTGTATATAGCTTAGCTCGGGCCTAGTTAGAAGTTCCATCCAGAAGTTAAGTCAGTGTGCAGTGTAGCTGCCTGCTGGAGGGGGAGGCCTCCTGCATCTCTGCTCTTTCCCTGATGACTTCACGGTTCAGGGTTAAAGCCTATAAGATTCAGCCTAGAGGTGAGAAATCTACTTCTAGAGCTTGCCCCTCGGAGGTGACCAGTGACAAAGCTGCAAACAGTAAGTTTGTAATCATACTAAGGGGATTAATAAATATATTTACAAGTATTCAAGTCAAAGGATAGCATAACGGCCATACTGAAAGGCTTCCCAGCCACCTCTGCAATTAGGTGTAGGACAGAGCTTCCGGCATCCACACCTCCAGTTTAAATCCTGAGGACAGTCAGGCCAACTGTCAGAAAAGCACTGGAAATAGAGGTTCAAGGATTCTGAAAACCAACTTTAACCAAGGTTAGAATAAGGCGAGAGTTAATACCAGCCTAAGACTTTTTATACTTTAAAAGCCTAGTTTGAAGCAGTAGCTTTTATATATATAAAAGACAAAGAGCCCGTTTTTTCCCGAGGACTTACAATTCCCTAACTTTGTATGCATGAGAGACTGTATTTCATATCTGGATGTACTAGAGACTGTTTCATACTTGGATGTAACCGTTAACAGGAGCAACGTTCAGTAAAGTCATAAGTTGGATTGCACCATCCTTGTTTCCGTTTCCAATTCCTCAGTTACTACTACTATAAATGGTTGTACCACTGCAAAAGGTACTGGCGTCACGACAATAAGGGACCTTGCCATAGGCACATTAATACAGACCACTAAGGGCACCTCGAACCACCATCTGGCCTGTGTCCCTTATCAGAGCGTGCCCCAGAGAATCGTTGTGCCGTTCTCCTCATCACTTATGCAAGCCTGCCCAGGGATGACATAACCGTGAGTAACCAGAACTGTGTTTTCCCTCGGACCACTTTATACTCACACCGTGACCTCACATATAATCCCCCTGTCGGTCTGGCTCACTGCAATCCCACCCCAGACTCACATATACTTAACTAATCGCATTGGTAAAACCTGGAAACGAATCTCCAACTCTCAGAACCTTATCTAGAATCCTACGTATCTCAAATAAAAAAATGGGAAAGAGACCTAAATATAGACATCTCTATGTCTCAATGGAAAAAAGCTTACACGACATCAATACGTAGCTCCTCATGCTCTGAACATCATGAAACATACTCTAAACTAATACACAGATGGTACTATACACCATATAGACTATCTAAGATATATGAGGACGCATCCAATATGTGTTGGAGAGGCTTCTACCAGACAGGCACTCTCACCCATATATTTTGGGAATGTCCATTTGTAACTGACTTCTGGAAAGGAATCAGCAATCTAATTTTTTCTGTTATAGAGTGAAACTTTTAGACCAGAAGTATTTTTATTAAGATTAAACATTGACAGCCTATCCCTTTCTCAAAAAACTATAATCTGCCATATACTCATGGCTTCCCTCCAGGGTATAGCACAAAATTGGAAAACTACAACCATCCCCTCTCTCAAATAATCAGAAAAGTAAATATTAACTGCAGATTCGAAAAGATGATGGCAATCAGTAACAACACATCAACCAAATTCCAGAAAACTTTGGGTGCCATGGTGGTCTTCGATATACGTTTCACTATTAGACTCTTAAGTCTCGTTGAGCCAAAAAGCCTTTATCAACGATCTTAGTAACACCCCTGCACCAGACATACTAGAGCTGCACTGTTGTATATAGATAGGGTCATTTATCAAACTGGTGTAAAGTAGAACTGCTCATAGCAACCTATCAGATTCCACCTTTCATTTTTCACAGCTTCTTTGGAAAATGAAAGGTGGATTCTGATTGGTTGCTATGGGCAACTAAGTCAGTTCTACATTATACCAGTTTGATAAATGACCCCAAGAATTTTCTGTTAAACAGCTCCTAAATAGTATTACTGTTTTCTTCACATGCATAATAGTATTACTGAATTGAAGGGGGGAAAATGATGCCATTTTTATCTACAGTGTTAAAGATACATAATGTGACTATATTGCTATATTGTATGGGTTATTATTTTGAAAGGGATACCAAATACTGTTTTGTGATGCTTAACAGTATATTAGAAAAAAATAATTTATTCTAATGGTTTTTGCTCAGTTTTTTTGTTAGTAACATTAACTTGCAAACAAATGTAATTTTCACTTTTCCTGCTTTTTTGTAACCATAAAAGGAAAGCTGGAAAGCAAAAGTTACATTTTTCTGCTCTAACCTTTAATAAGGAAACCATTTCATAGGTCTCTGCTGGGCATTGAACCACACACCCGGCAGGCAGCAGTTTTACCACTACAATATGGAACAATATAATTGTAGAACTAGGATTTTCTGACACCTAAAAAGCTACAAAGTCGTATTACTAATTATACTATTCAAAGGGGTTGTCTCACTTCAGCAAATGGCATTTAGCATATAAACAAAGTTAATACAAGTCACTTAGGGGCTGTTCACATCTCGTTTTTGCTGTACGTCAAGCGGATACGTTTAGACATACAGTAAAAAATATATATTTCTGCAGTTTTGTGGTTATCTACCCTTTTTTATACAGTATACGTTTGTCTGTTTTTTTTTTTATAAAAAACGTATCCATTTTTGTAAAAGCTTTCTTTTTTGCAATAAAGATTTGAAGATTTGAAAGCATTATCTGAAGAAAAAACAACATATACGCTTAATGGATGGAAACGTATTGTCTTATGTTTCCATCCATCTTCCATTTACTGCAATGTAAAAAAAAAAGTATATTATTCTATCCTGCAAAAAAAAAAAACTACAGAAACACAAATAGTAACAAACTGAGTCAAACGTATGCAATTTGAACTATGTTTGCCCAATCATAGTCTATGGGTACATAAAGCCATACGTTTCTATACGTTTTTATGTTTACAAAAGTCTGCTTGATGTACAGCAAAATTGAGATGTGAACAGCTCCATACTAATGTATAGTGATTGTCCATATCGCCTCCTTTGCTGACTGCATTCATTTTTCCATCACATTATACACTGCTCATATCCAGGGATTATGGCCACCCTACATCTCAGCAGCAGTGGCCGTGCTTGCACATTATAGAAAAAAGGCGCCGGTCTCTGTATTGGCAGGGACCTCTGGAGTGTGCTTTTTCCTATAGTGTACAAGCACGGCCACCACTGCAGGATGGTCATAACCCCTGGATAAGAGCAGTGTATAATGGGATAAAAAAAAATTAATCAAGCCAGCAAAGGAGACAATATAAACAATCACAATACATTAGTAAATGCCTTGAATTAACCTTATCTACATGATAAATGCCATTTGCAGAAGTGAGACAACTCCTTTAATCAGGACTGGACTGGCCGTAGACCCTTCAGGGAAATTTCCTGTTGGCCTAATGTCCAGTGGGTCACCTAAGCCCTCCTCACAGCTGCTCGATACATAATGATTGGATACTCTCAATATTATTTAATGCTGGGAGCATCAGTTACTTGTGTTCCTGGCCGGCCACCACAGGTCCCCTCCTGTCTTTAGGATTGTGATACAGATGAATAGTGCAGCGGGGCGGCAGTGATTTGTGTTGCACTGTGATATTTAGTTCTGTTGGGGTGGTATTTTGTGCTGCACTATGGTATTGCTGGCCCTGCCTACTTATGTTTTTCCTGCCTACTTGTGTTGCCCCATCTTCTTTCAATTTGAACCAGTCTACAACATGCGGCCACTTTTAGTTTTTTTTCCAGGGCCACTTTAAGTTCCCAGTCTGTCCCTGCCTTCAATATTGTGCATGTGAAGGAAACAGTAAGACTATTTGGTAGCTTTTTAAGAATAGAAAGCACTAACCTTATAACAGAGCAGTTGTATAATGTAGTGGTAAGCTTGAAGCTTACCATACACAAGGTCTGGGGTTCATTTCATAGCAGAAACCTTTCTTTAGTCACGTTTATGGCAGAAAAATGTAGTTAATGTTACTAAAAAAATACTAATAATCAGGGCTTTTTTTCTCAGAGAAAAGGTGGTGGAACTCACCCCCCCCTCCCTTGGCCACGCCCCTACCCACCCCTAGGACCGCCCCCTAAAACCGCCCCTTTAGAGAACAGGGATGCAAGTAAAATTGAAAGTCCATCCCAGCAGGCTGCATGAAAAATAATTTTTATTATGCCTACATTCAGGTTAGGCAGGATTAGTCTAAGTGAGCGGGGCCCCATGTAGAAGAATTTCTAGGGCCCCGCTCACTTAGTCTAATCTTGATGACTTGCCTAATGTCAACTGGGCCCGCCACTGGGCACAGGCCAGTCCGGCGCAGTGGCGGGTCCAGAGCCTGGTCTCGGGAGGGGCACATCCGGCGATCGATACGCCCCTGCTCCGATCACTACAGAAATACAGCCCCACTTACCGCTTACATCCAGTGACGTCTCCTGTGATGTAGATGTTCTCTGTCCTCATCTTCTCCTTTCAGACCTGCAGACCAGACCAACAGTTTTCGTCTCTGCAGTTTGACAACAAAATAAATCTTAGTTTACTACTTTTCCATCATCCTCCCATTTTCTGGACATATTATCCTACTACCCTCAATACTGTGCCGCTGTGCTGCCCAATACTACACTTCAGAAACCGATAAACCCCCCGATAATACTAGTACCACCCAGAGCCCCCCATATAAAATACCTCAGTAATGTCCCCATAGTGCCCCCCAATCATGTGCTAGTGAAAAGTGCCTCTCCAATCTCCCCCCTGATGTGCCAGTAATAAGTGCCATTTCCCCCCAACATGTGCCAGTCTCCGCTCTGCCACCCCCCATCATGTGCCAGTCTCCGCTCTGCCACCCCCCATCATGTGCCAGTCTCCGCTCTGCCACCCCCCATCATGTGCCAGTCTCCTCTCTGCCACCCCCATCATGTGCAGGCTCCTTTTCTCCCCCCCCATCATGTGCAGGCTCCTTTTCTTCTCCCCCCCGCCGCCTGTTGCATCGCTCTGATAGGCTGCCGGCACAAGGCCCGCAGCCTATCAGAGGAGCAGGGAAGGGAGACGCCTCCCTCCCCTGCCGCACAGCACAGCACAGCGATCTGTTGCTGGAGCATCGCAGGCTGCGATGTGAAAATGTCGGCATGAAAGGTGGCGGAACGCCGTTCCGGTGCGTTCCGCCAGAAAAAAAGCCCTGCTAATAATAATAATAATAGAGCAAAAATCGTTATAATAACACACTTGCTATTGACCATCACGAAACAGCATTTGGTATCCCTATAATAATAACCCATTTAGTATAGTAAACACGTTATTTATAGTGATTGGTAAGGGTACTTTCACACTAGCGTTAGTGTGATCCGGCAGGCAGTTCCATTGTCGGAGCTGCCAGCCGGATCCGCCGTTCAGTGTGACAACTGACAGCGTTTGTAGACGGATCCGGGTTCGGATCCGTCTACAAATGCATTGCAAGAACGGATCCGTCTCTCCGCTTGTCATGCGGATGGACGGATCCGTCTTGCAATCTTTTTCACAGTTTTCCCGGTCTGCGGATGCACAGACCGGAAGGACAGATCCGTCCTTCAGTTGTTTCGCAATGCAGGATCCGGCACTAATGCAAGTCAATGTAAATTAATGATTCCGGCAACTTATCAGGCATTTTGGACGGACATAATACCGCAGCATGCTGCGATATTATGTCCGGCCAAAACGCCTGACAGTGACTGAACGGAAGGCATACTGATGCAAACTGAACGGATTTCTATCCATTCAGATTGCATGGAGATATGCCTTATCAGTTCTTTTCCGGCATAGAGCCCTTTTGACGGAACTCTATGCCGAAAAAGAATAACGCAAGTGTGAAAGTACCCTAAGCAGTGTAAATGAAAGAGGCAGTAGGGGGATTATCTATTAAGACCAGCACTTTAGACGCCAAATCTTAATAACCCCTTGCGCTGGCGGGGGATCTGCCAAAGTTATGTAGAGGCGCTGGCCTCTACATAACTTCGGCGCATCCACCGTCGGTCTAAATGTAAGCCAGATTCCTTGTTGGCTTAAATTTAGACCATTTTCTATGCCGAACATAGGTGTAGAAAATTCCCACTTCTCTCAGACATGGGCGCTTATCCGTGGCTTCGCTAGAGGCCTGGACCCGCCAGTCCCCCTCTGCCCTCTTGCGGGGATCTCGTCTGTGGCCTTCTCCTGCAGGCTGCAGCCTGGTCCTTGCTGGCAATGCTCATAGCTTTAAAAGGACCAGCTCATTCTTTCTAGGCTATGGCTGGCCACTTCTGTGTACTTGAGGCACTTTCCTCTATGGGAAGGTGCTTAAGCAATAGGTTACCTAGCTTGTTAGTTCCTGCAAAGGTGTGTTATACCTGTTTCTGCTGTCATACCTGTTTGTACTTTTGTTATTTCCTAGATATTGACCCTTCGCTGCCTGCCCTGACTTTTGACTGTTTATCGGTTTTCTCATACTCTGCCTGTCCTGGCCTCAGTCTGTCCCTGATTATGGTTTTGCCTGACCCCTCTGTGTCTCGCACCAGTGTCTCCGATCCCATGGGTCATCTATCAACCAAACAGATCCTAACTAATCCTTAAGGTAACGGACTGGTGGTCCCCCTACAGTGAAGTCCAGATACCTGTGATAGAGTAGGATACCCTTGACTCCTAGTATTATATGGGTAAAGAGCTAAAGATTAATTGTAATAATGCAGGTGCCCAGAAAAACCTGATATAAGGGGTTAGATTATAGTATAGGAGGCAGCTTGCGGTTTTAAAGAGAAAATCATCGCGTTTCACAATTAAGGTTCCAAATATTGGAGCAAGTGGATCTAACAAGACGCGGCGGTAACCGGACTTTATTGCTCAAACAAAGGGAAGCCTATTGAATCCACAAACTCGGAACTTTGTCACCAAATGGTCTAAATCGGGAATGTGACTTCTTTATTAATGTATAACTATTCACTGGACTCTTATATGTAACTAACTGGTTTTTCATTTTGCTTTCAGACCCGCTGACATTTATTCCACATCTAGTTTGGTGAGATACCCTTCCCTTCCTTCTCCGCCAGACCTTACTACCCTCCCCCTTCCTTACTAACTATTATCACAGTTCATTAATCTACCTATAGCTTCATTCAATACATGTATCAAAATCTCTACCAATAATCATAGTTGCTAATCAACTCCTTTATGGTTTTAATTACCTCACTCTTTCATTTGTCAAAATATTTTATTGGTCCCTCTACAATTTCCATTGGCCTCTTCCTCTATAACATCTATTTATACAATATATTTATCTATCTTGTGTCCTTTCATTCCAGTCATCTACTGCCCCTTATGTCCATTCACATATGTTTCTGGCTCCTTTGTACATCAATAGCGCAGGCTCCTCTGTTGTCCTCACGTGATCGATGGCTCCCCCGCCCTGCCACATGACTGCAGGGTGCCGGGCCGGAAGCCGGAGCCGCCTGACACGCAGGTGGAAAGCACATTGGCGTCGCCTCTGTCACGTGACTTCCGGACGCCGCACCCAACGTCTCTTGCCAGCCCATACAATTTAAATAGACCCGCGCACAGGCATCAGACCTGTGATCCAGCGCTCCAGCCCACTGTCCAGTAACCTATATTTCTGTTTGACCCACCTGATTCAGCATATAAAAGCATAATCAAAAGTCCATTAATGCAGCTCTCACCTCAGCCTATCCTCCTGTGAGCATGGACAAGGGCTCTGGACACAGCTGGTCCCAACAATGAGGAAAATGAAGTCCAGCTCACCAGCAGAATTTCTTTTTTCTTGCTTGCTTTATTAGTAATGCGATAAAAACTTTTCCATGTACAGGATGATAACTTACAGTCTACACGTTTCGGACCTTAGACTGTAACGCGTAGACTGTAAGTTATCATCCTGTACATAGAAAAGTTTTTATCGCATTACTAATAAAACAAGCAAGAAAAAAGAAATTCTGCTGGTGAGCTGGACTTCATTTTCCTCATAAAAGCATAATGGTACATTTTAACTGCAAGCTGCCTCCTATACTATGATTTAACCGCTTAAATACATAAAAGTCTTAACATCCATAAGATTCTATAAAAAATCCTATATAAAGATAAAAATAAGAATAAAAATGCTACAAAAGAAAAAAAGATCACTTAGAACAGTTTCCTTCCCTAGATGATATATGGATATTAATCACACACCTCCAATAGCAGACTTCCCAGCTACATCACTCCTATCTATCAAACACACCTAACATACTTACACCTAACCAACTCTTCCCTGAACTCACTTATTCAGCGATTCCTGGATCCCTCCGCTGCCTAAATTAGAGTACCGGTCGAAAACCCACACAAATGTGACAGCAGCACCTGTGGGCCCCTTTAGACATGAGGGTGCGGGTATGACTGCTACCTCTGATAACCCCCTGTAGCTACTCCCCTGCACACACAAGCATGGTGATTGTGTTCATATGCCCATATTTTCCAGTTAAAATATAGGGTTTGGGCTATACTTGCCGTATAAGACTACCCCTCTTCCAACACACACCAAATAAAAATTAAAAAACATCAGATTTGATTTCAATATGGTAATTTTAATTCAAATGCTTATGACATTCAGGTACTTAGCAGAAAAACTGTCACATAAACATAAGGCTGTTTGTCATCAAACATGTAAACATAAAACAGTGCATGTGGATTAAACTTTTCCTTATTCACTCTAAAGCTGAAAGCTGAACTTTTTATTTTTTCAAAAGGACCCCCCATTCGCCCGCTGTGCTGTCCATTAGTTTTGTCGCCTCATATGCAAATGAGGCGACCTTGTTATATTAGGCGGGGATTCTAAAGTTCTCCTGGGAGTGGCTTTTATCTCCCTGGCTCGGGGCACATCCAATCAGAGCGCCCCGCTCTTAGCCAGGGAGAAAGAGTTCAAGTTCTCGCGAGCTTTTCAACATCAGGAGTGCTCACCATCTTGGAGTCTCCGCCGGATCATCTGAGCATCGTGCCTGAAAAGGAAGCATCAGCAGCTGCAGCGGTAGGTAACTATAAGTGTAAATATCACCCCTAGACATCGAGCAACTTGGCCAATACGGTATATTCATGATGCCCGAGAGCCTATGTTATCTGTCAGACAATTATTGCTGTATAAGCCAGAATAGATGCTGAATAGCAGCCACACTATCTACATGTTATTTTAATAAATATCCACTAGAGGTCAGCATAGTAGGAAAAAAATCACGCCGTCCCGCTCGCTTCCTCTCTAAGCAATATATTGAAAACTCACAAGAGACCAAGATGGAAAAAAGGCACCTATACTGCTTTAAAGGGAATCTGTCACTAGCTTTTACCCTTGTCAGCTAAACATATGCTGACATTAAGGGTCTCCATAGCAGTCCTAATGTGTTTTTATTTTAGATATCCAAGGCTTTATTTTCTCAAAAAACAGGTTTTACCCACCTGTCAATCATCAGAATAAGGAGCCCAGGGGGAGGTCTGGCCATGCAGGGTGTTCGTCTGCACCCTCCCCCGTCAGTGCCGCACGCCGCCTCTCCAAACCTCTGCGCCGCCTCCTAAAGCGCACTGCCGCTTCTCCCTCTCCCTCCCTCCCCCTCCTTCCCTGTCAAGATCCCGTGCGTGCGCACAGGGCACAGCTCTTCGTGGGCTCTGAGAGGCTGGCGCCAGGGTGCGGTCATACCATGCGCGCTTCGCTCCCTGAAGCCGGTTGCCGGAGTCCACACGGGCGCATCGCGCAGTGCCCTGTGCGCACGCGCGGGATCTTGACGGGGAAGGAGGGGGAGGGAGAGGGAGAGGCGGCACTGCGCTTTGGAGAGGCGGCGTGCGGCACTGACGGGGGAGGGTGCGGACGAACACCCTGCATGGCCAGACCTCCCCCTGGGCTCCTTATTCTGATGATTGACAGGTGGGTAAAACCTGTTTTTTGAGAAAATAAAGCCTTGGATATCTAAAATAAAAACACATTAGGACTGCTATGGAGACCCTTAATGTCAGCATATGTTTAGCTGACAAGGGTAAAAGCTAGTGACAGATTCCCTTTAACGATGGCAGCACAACCAGTAACACACTAACTCCAGGCAGCTGTAATACAGTGCCTTGCAAAAGTATTCATACCCCTTGAACTTTTCCACTTTTTTTCACATTACACCCATAAATTTCAATGTATTTTATTGGGATTTTATGTGATAGACCAGGGATCAGCAAACTTCGGCACTCCAGCTGTTGTGAAACTACAATTCCCAGCATGCTTTTTTCATTTCTATGGGAGTTATGAGAAGAGCAGAGCAAGTGTGCATGCTGGGAGTTGTAGTTTCACAACACCTGGAGTGCCGGAGGTTGCCTACCCCTTTGATAGACCAACACAAAGTAACAAGTATGTGTGAAGTGAAAAGAAAATGATATATGGTTTTCAAAATCTGGAAAGTGTGGTGTACATTTGCAATCAGCCCCCCCTACTTTGTAGGATCACCTTTTGCAATTACAGCTGCAAGTCTTTTGAGTTATGTCTCTACCAGCTTTGCACATCTAGAGGCTGAAATTTTTGCCCATTCTTCTTTGCAAAATAGCTCAAGCTCAGTCAGATTGGCCCCAGATTTCAGTGGCTGTCCCGCGGTCCTGGTATGGGAAAGGTATGTCCCTCTCTCTGGCAGCTGTCCCTGCCTCCATAAGAAACAGAGACAGCTGCCTGTAATGATGAAGCAGAGAGCCGTCCGTCGGTTCCCTGCTCCATCATTCCTCCCCCTTTCTGCGCTCCACACTGCAGGTCTCGGCAGGGGGCGGGGCCGGCTGGGAGCTCATTGTGTCCTGCTGTTGGTGTTGCTGCTGCTGGGGAACGAGGTGAGTAAGTGGAGTTGTTTTTTTTACTGCTTGTGAAGGGGCACTTTACTGGGCATATTACAGTGAGGGGGCACTTTACTAGGCATATTACAGTGAGGGGGCACTTTACTGGGCATATTACAGTGAGGGGGCACAGCTGGGCATATTACTGTGAGAGGGCACAACTGAGCATATTACTGTGAGGGGCACAACTGGGTATATTACAGTGAGGGGGCACAACTGGTCATATTACAATGAGGGGGCACAAATGGGCATATTACTGTGAGGGGGCACAACTGGGCATTTTACAGTGAGGGGACACAACTGGGCATATTACTGTGAGGGGGCACAACTGGGCATATTATTGTGAGGAGGCTACTATCTGGGCATTGCTACTGTGAGGGGCACCTATCTGGGCATCTCTACTGTGAGGGGGCACATATCTGGGTATCGCTACTGTGAGTGGGCACATAGCTGGCCATATTACTGTCAGGGGGCACAACTGCACATATTACTGTGAGCGGGCACAGCTGGGTATATTAGTGAGGGGCACTACTGTGCATATTACTGTTGGGGCACAGCTGGGCATATTAGTGAGGGGCACAACTGGGCATATTACTGTGAGGGGGCACAGCTGGGCATATTACTGTGAGGAGGCAACTATCTGGGCATCGCTACTGTGAGGGGCACCTATCTGGGCATCGCTACTGTGAGGGGGCACATATCTGGGCATCGCTACTGTGAGGCGGCACATATTTGGGTATATTACTGTCAGGGGGCACAACTGTGCATATTACTGTGAGGGGGCACAACTGGGCATATTACAGTGAGGGGACATAACTAGGCATATTACTGTGAGGGGGCACAACTGGGCATATTATTGTGAGGAGGCAACTATCTGGGCATTGCTACTGTGAGGGGCACCTATCTGGGCATCTCTACTGTTAGGGGGCACATATCTGGGTATCGCTACTGTGAGGAGGCACATATCTGGGCATCGCTACTGTGAGGCGGCACATATTTGGGCATATTACTGTCAGGGGGCACAACTGTGCATATTACTGTGAGGGGGCACAACTGGGCATATTACAGTAAGGGGACATAACTGGGCATATTACTGTCAGGGGGCACAACTGGGCATATTACTGTGAGGGGGTACAGCTGGACATATTACTGTCAGGGCACAGCTGGACATATTACTGTGAGGGGGCACAGCTGGACATATTACTGTAATGGGGCACAACTGGGAAAATTACAGTGAGGTGGACTGCTGGGCATTTAAGTGAGGGGCACAACTGGGCATATTACTGTGAGGAGGCACAGATGGAAATATTACTGTGAGGGGGGCACAGCTGGGCATATTATTGTGAGAGGGCACAGCTGGGCATATTAGTAAGGGGCACAACTGGGCATATTACTGTGAGAGGGCACAACTGGGCATATTACAGAGAGGGGGCACAACTGGGCATATTACTGTAAGGGGGCACAACTGGGCATATTACTGTGAGGGGGCACAAATGGGCATATTACTGTGAGGGGGCACAACTGGGCATATTACAGTGAGGGGGCACAACTGGGCATATTACTGTGAGGGGGCACAGCTGAGCATATTACTGTGAGGGGGCACAACTGGGCATATTACAATGAGGGGGCACAACTGGGCATATTACAGTGAGGGGGCACATAAATGGGCATATTACTGTGGAGGCACATGTGGGCATATTACTGTGAGGGAGCACAACTGGGCATATTACTGTGAGGGGACACCTATCTGGGTATCGCTACTGTGAGGGGGCACATATCGGGGTATAACTACTGTGAGGGGGCACATATCTGAGCACAATGCTAGCATAACTACTGTGTGGTGGCATAAAGGGGAATTAATTATTATGTGGGTGCATTTAGGGGACTGCCTGGGATTAGGTGTATAGTTATGTTATGGGTGGAGTTAGAGGTGTAGCCTAATGCGTAAAATGTGTGTCCCTCTTCCTTTTCTAAAGTCGGAAGGTATGCGTCTGTGAACTGTGAATTTTCAAGTCTTTTTAAGTCACAGATTGGGATTTAGGTTTGGACTTTGAGCCATAATAACACCTTAATATGCTTTTGATCTAAACCTTTCCATTGTAGCTCTGGCTGTATGTTTAGGGTGGTTGTCCTGCTGATAGATTAACCTCTGTCCCAGTCTCAAGTTTTTAGCAGCCTCTAACAGGTTTTTCTCCAGGATTGTCATCTTCTCTTCATCCATTTTCCCTCCAACTCTGACCAGCATCCTTGCTGAAGAAAAGCATCCCCACAGCATGATGCTGCCACCATGTTTCACGATCGGAATGGTGGGTTCAGGGTGATGTGCAGTGTTAGTTTTTTGCCACAGATTGCGTTTTGCATTTAGGCCAAAAAGTTTAACTTTGGTAATATCTGAACAAAGCACCTTCTTCCACATGTTTGCTGCGTCCCCTACATGACCTGTGGCAAACTGCAAACATGACTTCTTATGGCTAGCTGTAAAAAATGGCTTTGTTCTCGTTGCTCTTCCACAAAGATTTGTGGAGTACACGACTAATTGTTATCCTCTGGACAAATTCTCCCACCTGAGCTGTGGATCTCTGCAGCTCTTCCAGAGTGACCATGATTCTCTTGGCTGCTTCTCTACTTAGTGCTCTCCTTGCCTGGGTTGTCAGTTTAGGTGGACAGCCGTGTCTTGGTAGGTTTGCAGTTGTGCCATACTCAGATGATGGATTGAACAGTGCTCCGTGATATGTTCAAAGCTTGGGATATTTTTTGACCTGTAGAGGGATCTACGATACCCTGAAAGATTATCAAAACTAGGGTTATTCACTTTAGAAAAAAGACGACTGGGGGGAGATCTAATAACTATGTATAAATATGACTAAAACTCATACTGGTGTTAAAATTGAGAGTTTAGCCAATATATCCTACTGTAGAGGACATATCTGGGCCTGAGCACCGCGCCAAGGTATCCCAAGTAGCTCGGGACCTAACGCTAACCTACCTGTGCCGTATGGGCAATACCAGGGGCCAGTGGGTGAATTACAGGAGGTCCGACTCACAGCAAACTCCCAGTTACCTCCAGCATGTAGCCATGCTCACAATGGGAGGAGGGAGAGAGCTCTAAACCCCACCCAAGACTGGCTGATATAGCCCAGGCCTCACAGGTGCATCAGTGGGGAATGCCCGCAGCGGACGACAAGTACCACAATAAACATCCTACACAGTATAGCAAATATGTGGATGAAATAAACAATAACATTTACAAGGACATTATGCTCCTGTAATTCGCCCACTGGCTCCTGGTATTGCCCATACGGCACACGTAGGTTAGCGTTAGGTCCCAAGCTACTTGAGATACCTTGGCGCAGTGCTCGGGCTCAGATATGCCCTCCACAGTAGGATATATCGGCTAAACTCTCAATTTTAACACCAGTATGAGGGTTTAGTCAGACCGCAGAGTGCACCTGTCCTTGTAAATGTTATCGTTATATTGTTTATTACATCCACACAAGTGCAGGATCTGCCCCCCCCCCCTTATAGATGCGTCACTGCATGTGGGTTGGAGCACGTCCTGCTTCATATACCACGCCATTTTATAGTTTGTATATAGAATTGCTTGGAGGTGTAAAAACTCCTAGTCTGAGTGTGCCTTTATTTCCATCCACAGGCAACATTATGGTGCACCTGTGAGGCCTTGGCTATTTCAGCCAGTCTTGGGTGGGGCTCAGAACTCTCTCCCTCCTCCCATTGTGAGCATGGCTGCATGCTGGAGGTAACTGGGAATTTGCTGTGAGTCGGACCTTACGCTCCTGTAATTCACCCACTGGCCGCTGGTATTGCCCATACGGCACAGGTAGCTTATCGTTAGGTCTCGAGCTACTTGAGATACCTTGGCGCGGTGCTCGGGCTCAGACATGTCCACAGTAGGACATGTTGGCTAATTCTCAATTTTAACATCAGAATAAGGGTTAGTAAGATCGCAGAATGCACCTGTCCTTGTAAATGTTATTGTTATATTGTTTATTACATCCACACATTTGTTATCCTGTGTAGGATGTCTATTGTAGTACTTGTGGTCCGCAGCAGGATCTGCCCCCCGGTATAGATGCGCCACTGCATATGGGTTGGAGCAGGTCCTGCTTCTAATACCATGCCATTTTATAGTTTGTGTAATAATATTACAAGACATAGCTACTAGAGATGGGTCGTTGATCCAGGGAGTTATTCTGATTGCCTGATTGGAGTTGGGTCCATTCACACGTCCGCAAAATGGGTCCGCATCCTTTCCGCAATTTTGCAGAATGGGTGCGGACCCATTCATTTTCAATTGGACTGGAATGGATGCGGACAGCACACTCCGCATCTGCAATAGTGGACACTATCTATTATAGTGCAGGCCATGTGCACATGGCCGGTGTCCGTGTTTTGCGCATCCGCAAAACACTTACAGACGTGTAAATGGAGCTTAAGTGGGGAAAATTATCTTCTACCTCACAGGTTGTTTTTTTTTTGCCTCTGGATCAACTTGCAACAGGCCGAACTGGATGGACAAATGTATTTTTTTCAGCCTTATATACTTTGTTACTATGTTACTGGATGTGTTGCTTGGTTTTCATGATGCTGTTTGATCACTATTGTTCTCTAACAAACCTGAGGCCTTCACAGAACAGCTGTAGTTATACTGATAATAAATTACACACAGGTGGACGCTATTTACTAATTAGATGACTTCTGAAGTCAATTAGTCATACTGGGTTTTATCTAGGGGTATTAGAGTACAGGGGGCTGAATACAAATGCACGCCACACTTTTCAGATTTCTATTTATTAAAATTTTGAAAAACCATGTATCATTGTCTTTTCTCTTCACACATGCTTCCTACTTTGTGTTGGTCTATCACATACAATTCCAATAAAATACCGTATTTTCCGGCGTATAAGACAACCAGGCACATAAGACGACCCCGTACTTTTCCTGTTAAAATATGGGGTTTGGGCTTTACTCGCCGTATAAGACTACCCCTCTTCCAACGCACACAAAATAAAAATTAAACAGACGATCCGAGCATGAGAAAACCACTGGGAGCAGGGTGACGGGGCTGCTTCAGGAGCGACTGGCCGGGATGCAGCGCACGGTGGCTCAGCTAGAGGGTGCCTGTCCCTGAGGCTGGAGAAGGACAGCTTCTCCAGTCCGGCTTGGAAGTAAAGAGGACCTTTCACTGGTCCAACAATTGTTAGATAATGATATATACCGTATGTGTAGAGCGGCGCCCAGGGATAATAGTAAGTGCAGGGCGATCCCTGGGCGCCGCTCTACACATACATATCATTATCTAACAATCAATGGACTAGTGAAAGGTCCTCTTAAGTTTCAGCATGCAGTATACCGGCGTATAAGACAACCCCCGACTTTTGAGAAGATTTTCATGTGTTAAAAAGTAGTCTTATACGCCAGAAAATACAGTACATATAAGTTTTTGCCCGTAACATGAAAAAATGTGGAAAAGTTCAAGGGGTATGAATACTTTTTCAAGGCAATATGTCAAGTAGTAAATACAAGTCACTATTTAACCACTTAAGGATACCACCTTTCAACTTATGGACCGAGGCAAATTTTGTAAATCTGACGTCTCAATTTTTGTGGTAATAACTTTGGAATGCTTTTACTTATTGAAGTAATTTCTGATATTTTTTTCTTGTGACATGTTGTGCTTCATGTTGGTGGTAAATTTAGGTTGACATGTTTTATCTTTATTACACCTATACAAATGGGCTGTAAAGGGTAAAGTGCATGTGCTAATATGCAACTAGCAATACAGATCAAAGTAGCATGCTGTAATACCATCTTTATTGAAACAACGTTATATAACATAATCAAAGGACACATCATCCACAAGATAAGTGCCTAGTAGGGTCACAATCTCAAATTGCAAGGTATGGACACAAAATACTAACAAGTACACGTTACATGCATAAAAAATAACTAGGTCCAACCAATAACTAGACATAATACTCCTGGCCAATCAAAGTTGTGTTGCACAGCAAAAAATGTCTTGCCTTAATAAGATCAGTAGTGGGTGGAGAGAAGTATATGAAGGTAACGTCTAACGCACAAGGAAGCTGGGTTGGCATTTCCCTAACCTAAATGAGGTGCCTATAATCCACTATCACATGACCCTCATCACACACCAGGAAGCCCATTCACTATGTGTGTTCTGCAGAAAGAATACTGTAGCCATGGCAACCTTATGTACACAAAAAGGATATACATAAAAATATCACCAAGATACAAGTAAATGTGCTCCATGTGCTAATACATATGTAAACATTATAAGCATGAATATTTGGCTGCTGACGTCCACGTTAAGAGGCAGGTTGTCAAAACTTAAGATATATAAAATCACAAGCGCATCCAGTGTGAAAAGTGCATGAAAATAAAAGAGTGACCGAGTGTGGAAAAGTGCAAATATGAATGAATATGTGTTAAAAATATAAGTTAACCCCTTCAGGACCCTGCCATTTTTCACCTTAAGGACCAGACCGTTTTTTGGAAATTTGACATGTCACTTTATGTGGTAATAACTTTGGGACGCTTTTAATTATCCAAGCCATTCTGAGACTGTTTTCTTGTGACACATTGTACTTCATGATAGTGGTAAATTTCAGTCAATATTTTTTATTTTTATTTTTTTTTAAATACCAAATTTACAAAAAAAATTGGAAACATTCGAAACTTTCCAAATTTCAATTTCTCTGCTTATAAAACAGATAGTGATACCTTCTAAAATAGTTATTACTTTACATTCCCCAAATGTCTACTTTATGTTTGGATCATTTTGTGAATGCTATTTTATTTTTTTGGGCCGTTAGAAGACTTAGAAGCAAATCTTCAAATTTTTCAGAAAATTTCCAAAACCCACTTTTTAAGGACCAGTTCAGATCTGAGGTCACTTTCTGAGGCTCACTTAATAGAAACCACCCAAAAATGAACCCATTTTAGAAACTACACCCTCAAGGTATTCAAAACTGATTTTACAAACTTTGGTAACCCTTTAGGTGTTCCACAAGAATTAAAGGAATACGTAGATGAAATATCAGAATTTCACTTTTTTGGCAGATTTTTTTTAATCCATTTTTTTCCAGTAACAAAGCAAGGGTTAACAGCCAAACAAAACTCAATATATATTACCCTGATTCTGTAGTTTACAGAAACACCCCATTTGTGATCGTAAACTGCTGTATGGGCACACGGCAGGGCACAGAAGGAAAGGAACGCCATATGGTTTTTGGAGGGCAGATTTCACTGGGATAATTTTAAGTTGCCATGTCATATTTGAAGACCCCCTGATGCACCCCTAGAGTAGAAACACCAAAAAAGTGGCCCCATTTTGGAAACTACGGGATAAGGTGGCAGTTTTGTTGGTACTATTTTAGGGTACATATGATTTTTGGTTGCTCTATATTACACTTTTGGCACTGTTTTTATTTTTTGTTATTTACAAAGTTCATCTGACAGGTTAGATGATGTGCTATTTTTATAGAGCAGGCTGTTACGGACGGGACAATACCAAATATGACCTTTTTTGGTTGCTTGTTTCAGTTTTACATAATAAAGCATTTTTGAAAAAAATTATTTTTTAGTGTCTCCATATTTCGAAAGCCATAGTTTTTTTTTTTTTTTTGGGCAACTGTCTTATGTAGGGGTTCATTTTTTTCAGGAACAGATGATGGTTACATTTGTACTATTTTAGGGTGCATATGACTTTTTGATCGCTTGGTATTACACTTTTTGTGATGTAAGGTAACCAACAATGGCCTGTTCACCTGAGGGGTTAGTTCATGTGATATTTTTATACAGCAGGCTGTTATGGATGCGGAAATACCTAATATGTATACTCTTTTTATTTATTTAAGTTTTACACAATAATATCATTTTTGAAACAAAAAAAAATATTTTAGTGTCTCCATAGTCTGAGAGCCATAGTTTTTTTTTATTTTTTAGGCGATTGTCTTAGATAGAGTATCATTTTTGTGGGATGAGATGACGGTTTGATTGGCACTATTTTGAGGTGCATATGACTTTTTGATCGCTTGATATTACATTTTTTCTGATGTAAAGTGACAAAAAATTGCTTTTTTGAAACCATTTTTAATTAAAGTTTTTTACGGTGTTCACCTGAGGGGTTAGGTCATGTGATATTTTTTATAGAGCTGGTCATTATGGATGCGGCAATACCAAATATATCTGTTTTTCTATTTATTTATTTTTACAATTTTATGTGTTTTATTTTGGGAAAGGGGCTTTTTTTTTACTTGAAACTTTATTTATTTTTTATTATGGAAAACACTGTTTTTTTTTTTAAGTTTTTTTTTATCCCACTACATCATGTATTGTAATGCATTGGCTGTCAGCTTTTATGCTGACAGCCTGCCTGTGAGACCCAGCATGAGGCCTCATGCACACCGTTGTTTGATTCCGTGTCCATTGCACGGTTTTTCGTGATTTTCTGCGGACCCATTGGTTTACAAGGGGTCCGTGGAAAACTCGGCAAATGCACCGTTTGTCCTCCGCGTCCGTGGTCTGTGATTGCAGTCCATCAAAAAAATATAACCTGTCCTATTCTTGTCCGCGAAAAATGGTTCGCGGACCCATTCAAGTCAATGGGACCGTGAAAAAATGCGGATGCCCATCCGTGTGTCATCCGTGTTCCGCGTCCGCATTTTTTGCGGATCCCTTGGCAGGCATTTGGCAAATTTGTCATTTGGTAATATCTTTTGGGTCATGTTCGCTAAAAAAAAAACGGAAGACACACGGAAACACAACGGACGCAGACACGGATCACGGAACAACGGAACCCCGTTTTGCGGACTGCAAAAAAATACTGTCGTGTGCATGAGGCCTAAGGTATGGATCTCACAGGCTTCTGTAGAAGGCAAGCCCTGATGCCTATGGAAGGCATCGGGATGCCTTCTCTGCCATTGGGTTCCCGTCACTGCAGCACGGGGACCTGATGGGGAAGCGGAGGGCACACGTACCCTTCGCAAACCCCATGTATGCTGCGGTCAGCTTTGACCACGGCTTACAAGGTGTTAATACGCCGGGATTGTGTTTTCACCGATGCGGGCGTATGCAGCAAGGGTCTGGCTGTCAGTGACTGACATGTACGGCGGGGGTCCTTAAGGGGTTAACAACAATCACAAAGACCTCATAATAAATATATTGGGATTAAAAAAAGAATAATAATAAAAATATATGTATTTATGTGTATATATATATATATATATATATAAATCCAAAAAATTGAAGCAGCACTCCGGGGTACAAAACAAGTGGATCGACCTTTATTCCCCTGCAACGTTTCAACTGCTCAATGCAGTCTTTCTCAAGCATACAAAAAGGTGTTCACAAGGGGTATATATACCCATAGTGCATAGCAGTGTAATTAAACATGATTAAGTGTAATAAATAAAACAAGTCATATCATATACATAAAATCTAGTAGAAAAGCATCACAATTGCAACCATGTGCTCATAAAATACATAGTAATAAATTGCATATATTATGTGTATCATAATCAATACAAAAAAGTATAAAGTGCATAAGTGCTAATTAGAACAATAATAGTCACCATATGTGCATGTCCATCAAGGCATATCCAGCCCCATGGAAAATTATACAACACCTGTGTGAATTTAAAAGTTAATAAAATAAACTCACTGCGGTAAGGAAACAAGCCATGCCTGCTTAGCGTCACCCATCAACTAGTGCGCATGCTCCAGGAGCTGGACGGCTCATGACGTAATTCACGTCATGTAGTCGTCCTCCAATCACGCGATGACACGTCGTGCCACAAGCTGATCTTCCTGGAGACCAAGGACGCCGAACCCTCCATCACTAGCAAGAACCTGCATCCGGGTCAGTACGAGTGCACCCAGGTCGACAAGCTCACGTGACATAGTCACGTGACCGTCGCCTGGGCAACAACATCGCAACAAACGCAAATTGCAGTCTGCGGAATGTGGAGTATTCTACGGCCAAAGTAAAAAGCGCAACTATATCTATATGTCGCTACCACAACACATAGAGCTACAGGGAAAATATAGGTAAAAATAATGCTGTGTGGTCAAAACAGTGTACTGCAACATGTAAATGGTTACATATAAAGGTAACCGCCCCCAAAAAATGTACTGCCCCGATACTCCATGTTGCGCTTTTTACTTTGGCCGTAGAATACTCCACATTCCGCAGACTGCAATTTGCGTTTGTTGCGATATTGTTGCCCAGGCGACGGTCACGTGACTATGTCACGTGAGCTTGTCGACCTGGGTGCACTCGTACTGACCCGGATGCAGGTTCTTGCTAGTGATGGAGGGTTCGGCGTCCTTGGTCTCCAGGAAGATCAGCTTGTGGCACGACGTGTCATCGCATGATTGGAGGACGACTACATGACGTGAATTACGTCATGAGCCGTCCAGCTCCTGGAGCATGCGCACTAGTTGATGGGTGACGCTAAGCAGGCATGGCTTGTTTCCTACCGCAGTGAGTTTATTTTATTAACTTTTAAATTCACACAGGTGTTGTATAATTTTCCATGGGGCTGGATATGCCTTGATGGACATGCACATATGGTGACTATTATTGTTCTAATTAGCACTTATGCACTTTATACTTTTTTGTATTGATTATGATACACATAATATATGCAATTTATTACTATGTATTTTATGAGCACATGGTTGCATTTGTGATGCTTTTCTACTAGATTTTATGTATATGATATGACTTGTTTTATTTATTACACTTAATCATGTTTAATTACACTGCTATGCACTATGGGTATATATACCCCTTGTGAACACCTTTTTGTATGCTTGAGAAAGACTGCATTGAGCAGTTGAAACGTTGCAGGGGATCCACTTGTTTTGTACCCCGGAGTGCTGCTTCAATTTTTTGGATTTATATATTCTGTAGACAGCTGAGCCTGCTGATTTGGAAGGATTGCACCCACTTTTCATTGTTTTGAGTGCTGCTGTGTTTCTCTTTGTTATTTATATATATATATATATATATATATATACATACAGTATCTCACAAAAGTGAATACACCCCTCACATGTTTGTAAATATTTTATTATATCTTTTCATGGGACAACACTGAAGATATGACACTTTGATACAATGTAAAGTAGTCAGTGTACAGCTTGTATAACAGTGTAAATCTGGTGTGCCCTCAAAATAACAGAACACACAGCCATTAATGCCTAAACTGCTGGCAACAAAAGTAAGTACAACCTTAAACGAAAATGGCCAAATTGTACACAAAGTGTCAATATTTTGTGTGGCCACCATTATTTTCCAGCACTGCCTTAACTCTCTTGGGAATGGAGTTCACTAGAGCTTCACAGGTTGCCACCGAAATCCTCTTCCACTACTCCATGATGACATCTCAAAGCAGGTGGATGTTAGAGACTTTGCGCTTCTCCACCTTTCATTTGAGGATGCCCCACAGATGCTCAATAGGGTTTAGGTCTGGTGATATGCTTGGCCAGTCCAGAACCTTTACCCTCAGGAGGCAGTGGTCATCTTGTAGGTGTGTTTGGGATCTACAGTATATCATGTTGGAATACTGTCCTGCAGGGACAGGGTTTCTGAAGGGAGGGGATCATGCTCTGTGTGGCATTCGTGGTTCCCTCAAAGAACTGTAGCTCCCCACAGCCAGCAGCACTCATTCAGCCCCAAACCATGACACTCCCACCACCATGATTGACAGCAGGCAAGAAAAACTTGTCTTTGTACTCCTCACCTGGTTGCCGCCACACATGCTTGACACCATCTGAACCAGATAAGTTTATCTTGGTCTCATCAGACCACAGGGCATGGTTACAGTAATCCATGTCTTCAGCAAACTGTTTTCGGGCTATCTTGTGCATCATCTTTTGAAGAAGCTTTCTTTTGGGACGACAGCCATACAAACCAATTTGATTCAGCGTACGGCATATGGTTTGAGCACTGACAGGCTAACCCGCCACCCCTTAAACCTCTGCAGCAATGCTGGCACCACTCATACATCTATTTTGAAAAGACAACCTCTGGATATGACTCTGAGCACGTGCACTCAACTTCTTTGGTCAACCATGACGTGGCCTGTTCTCAGTGGAACCTTGTTAAACCACTGTATGATCTTGGCCATCGTACTGCAGCTCAGTTTCAGGGTGTTGGCAATCTTCTTATAGCCTCAGATCCTCAGAGAGTTATTTGGCATGAGGTGCCATGTTGAACTTCCAGTGACCAGTATAAGAGAGTGTGAGAGCGAGACACCAAATTTAACACACCTGATTCCCATTCACACCTGCAACCTTGTAACACTAAGGCCTCTTGCACATGAACGTGTGCGCCACGTGTGCTTCCGTGGTGTTCCGTACTTCCGTCCCGCAAAAAGATAGAACATGTCCTATCTTTTTGCGGAACGGGCAGATCACAGACCCATTTAAGTGAATGGGTCTGCTATCCGCTGCGGCTGCCCCACGGTCGGTGCCCGTGCATTGCGGGCCGCAGTTTGTGGGCCGAAGCACGGGGCGCACACGTTCGTGTGCAAGGGGCCTAAGGAGTCACATAACACCGGGGAGGGAAAATGGCTAACTGGGCACAATTTGGCCATTTTCACTAAGGGGTGTATTCACTTTTGTTGCCAGCGGTTTAGAGATTAATGGCTGTGTGTTGAGTTATTTTGAGGGCAGACCAAATTTACACTGTTTACTACTTTACATTGTATCAAAGTGTCATATCTTCAGTGTTCTCCCATAAAAAGATATAATAAAATATTTACAAAAATGAGAGGGGTGTACTCACTTTTGTAAGAATTTGTGTGTCATCACTCCTACAGTATGTATATCTGATTGTTGGGACATTTGGTGTATCATATTACTTCCGTCGTACAGCAATTGATGGGGAATGTAATTCTGTATTATTGTCTCTTAGAATCCCAAAAATAGGCAGCCTAGTCCACATTTTTACATGCCACGCAGTTATTGCATGGTCAGCACCACAATTTAGGGCCTTTTGATCCAAACAATCCAACCTGACGGGTCCCTGGGTAATAACTTCGTACTAGCAGATCCCTAAGATTCTGTGATCGTCCATAGATCATGGAGGGATTTGGGGGTATAGATCTAGAGAGAACAGGATTGACACTTATAATGTCCCAATATTTCACCAACACTTGTCTCGTTTCCTTCCTCCTCGAGTTGTATGTTGAAATGAATCTTACCTGTTCATCTTTCTGGCATCTTGTGGTAGTTCGTGGATTCCATAGGGTCTCCCTTTTGGTTGTTTTGACTTATGCAGAGTAAATCTCTTTTATGGTATCCAAAGGCAGCTCTAGACTTTGTGAAGCCTTAGGCAAAACTCGAACATGAGGCCCCCACGATTTGTATCTGCGCTCTCCCATAGATACATGGAGGGGTAGTGTTGACCACCGCTCCGGGCACAAGGAGATCCGGAGTACCATACAGGAAATCGTGGGGGATCCCATTGGCCGGACCTCCCCCCCCCCCGATCAGACACTTATCTCCTATCCTCTGGATAGGGGATTTATTTACCTATCCCGGAGTACCCCTTTAACCCCTTGAGGACGCATACCGGTATGTCATGAGTATTTCCGATCACTGCTGCTCAGCCGGCAGTGATCGGAACAAGGTACCTGCTAAAATCATTCAGCCGGTTACCTTGTTACAATGCCCAGGTGGGTCCTGTGACCCCCCCGTATCGGCGATCGCTGCAAACCGCAGGTCAATTCAGACCTGTGGTTTGCAGCGCTTTCTCAGGTCTCTGATCCACAGACCACGGGGATCAGAGACTTAAAAGTGCCTAAACAGTTAAATGTTAACCGTCCTGTAGCCCCCAATCATATTGTGGCGGCAGAGGTGCAGGGGGTGGTGGTTGCGGGAGGTGGGCGGTGCGGGAGGCAGGATCGCAATTGCGATCCCCCGCCCGCCTCCTCTGTAGTAATCGTTGGTGGTATAGTGGTTTTAGCAACTCTCATGAAGTACAATATGTGACGAAAAAACAATCTCAGAATGGCCTGCATAAGTAAAAGCGTTTAAAAGTTATCACCACATAAAGTGACACTGGTCAGATTTGCAAAAAATGGCCGGGTCCTTCAGGTGAAATAGGGCTGAGTCCTTAAGGGGTTAATATGCAGTGACATCACAGTAAAGGGTTAATATGCACAGTGAGAACACAGTACAGGGCTTATATTCACAATGAATATTAACACTTTGCATTAACCCTGGCTATACTGAGATGTCACAGTGCATATTAACCTTGTACTGTATTGATGTCACATTGCATTAACCCTGGCTGTACTGTTTGTGACATCACTGTGCATATTAACCCTGTACTGTGACTAACAGTACAGGGTCAACATGCACAGTGAGTGACATCACAGTACAGGGTATACACAGTGATGTCACAGTCAGGGTTAAGCAGCTGCATGCTTGCAGCACATAGTGCAGGGTGATCTTGTACCTTGGGCTTATATTTACTGGTCGGGCACCACTGTCTGTCTGCAGCCAGACACGGACTGAGGTGAGGGCCCTGGCTCCTTCTTTTTTTCCCCTGCGTGGCTGCGCAGTGCTCTGGGGGCGGAGCTGGCAAGTGGTAACGTTCAGTAGACGTGGCTGTGCGGCAGCACGCTCCGAGTCCCAGCAGCCACTGCTCTCTTAAAGAGGCAGAGATGGAGAGGGGCTCAGACCGGCCGTGGGCCCCGCTGCGGCTCTTCCATTCCATTAGTCCGCTTAGGCCACGGAAGCCAATAATTGTACTTGCGGCCAGGGATGGACTGAGAACCCTCAGGGCCCCCGGCAAAATAAATCGTTATGCCCCTGATCCCATCATTACAGAAATACAGCGCCCCATACCGCTTACATCCAGTGACGTCTCCTTTGATGTAGATGTTCTCGTCTTCTCCCTTCAGACTAGACCACCATTTTCTGTCTCTGTAGTTTGACAACAAAAAAAATCTTCGTTTACTACTTTTCCATCATCCTCCCATCTTCTGTACAAATCATGCTAATACCCCAAATACTGTGCCGCTGTGCTCCAAAATACTATACTGCAGAAACAGATAATACCCCTGATAATACTAGTACCACACAGAGCCCCCCATATCAAATACCCCTTCTTTGTGGCCTCAGTAGAAGCCCCCATAATGCCTCATAATAATGTGCCAGTAACAAGTCGCCTCTCCATGCCCCCCCATGTGCCAGTTACAAGTGCCTCTCTACCCCCCCATGTGCCAATAACAAGTGCCTCTCCCCCCCTATGTGCCAGTAACAAGTGCCTCTTCCCCCCCAATGTGCCAGTAACAAGTGCCTCCCCCCATGTGCCAGTAACAAGTGCCTTTCTCCCCCCCCCATGTGACAGTAAAAAGTGCTTCTCTTCCCCCCATGTGCCAGTAACAAGTGCCTCTCTTCCCCCTCCGTGTGCCAGTAACAAGTGCCTCTACCCCCCGTGTGCCAGTAACAAGTGCCTCTCTTCCCCCCCCATGTGACAATAACAAATGCTTCTCTTCCTCGCACTGGTGGGGGCCTCTGGCTCCCACCCGACGCCGCTGCAAGCAGGCGCGGACTGAGCGGCCGGGCACTTCGGATGTGGTCCGAGGGCCTGGCCGGGAAGGGGGCCCCCCATGTGCCAGTAACAAGTGCCTCTCTCCCCCCCCCATGTGTCAGTAACAAGTGCCTCTCTTCCCCCCATGTGCCAGTAACAAGTGCCACTCCATGCCCCCCCCCCTCCCCCATGTGCCAGTAACAGATAGTCTGGTGTATATAAAAAAAAACACTTTTACTTACCAAGGCAGCGATGCGATGCAGGCCTTTTCCGGCCTGTGTCCAGCACTGTACGACTCAGGCATCAGGCATCATCGCGCCACCTGCACTGGCCTCTGATAGGCTGCGGGCCTTGTGCCGGCAGCCTATCAGAGGAACAGGAAAGGGAGACTCCTCTCCCTCCCCTGCCCCACAGCACAGCCATCTGTATAGCTGTCCTGAAGACTGCAATACAGATGACTATGGAGATGAACGCTTCCACAATTGAAGCGTTCATCTCCCTGTGACCTGCCGCCGCGGGCCACCTTCCCGGCCAGGCCCTCGGACTACGTCCAAAGTGCCCGGCCGCTCAGTCCGGCAGTGTTGGGTGGGAGCCAGAGCGAGGCCCCCACCAGCGCGAGCCCTTAGGCGGCAGGGAAAAGGAGTCAGGGGGGCTGCCTTGGTGAAAATGGAGGACAACCACTTTAACAAATCAGGCGCATCTCTGTCCTGCTGTGCACCAGATACAAAACACAGATACCAGCCATGTGTATTTCGCATCTTGTGGAATGGAAGGGCCAGCCCCTAATATATCAGTCCTATCCTTGTCTAGGACATGTTCTATTTTTTTGGGGATATTTTTCCTTCAATCAGTTTTGTTTTTTCATGTTTGCATATATGATACTAGCAGGTTTCTTTTTTATATTTCTTTAATAAGGCTGTGTCTTTAAAAAAGTCATTGCAACAACATGGATTGGACTTTGAAAGTTAAAGAAGTATTCAGTTTATGGAAATTATCCATTATCCACAGGATAGGGGATAACTATCAGATCGGTGGGGGTCCTACCACCGTCCATGTCAGGGGGGCTCCACGGATCTCGGTTTCCTGAAACAGCTGATCGGTTGGGTTGTCAGGACTTGGACCCCCGCTGATGTGATAAATATCACCTATCCTAAGGATAAGTCATCATTATCTTTTCCATGGTAACCCCTTTACCACTTCAAGGCTGGGCTGTTTACACCCTGTCTTGACCAGGAGCATTTTCTGTTTGTTTTTTTCATTATTTCCAGGGCTCGAGTCCTGTGGGAACGGGTGGCAACGGCGTTCCTGCAATTTTTTCATAGCAGGAACGCTGTTCCCTTTCAGGGCAAAAGGACCAGGAAACGGTGAAGGTTTTGTACTCACCGCTTCCTGGTCCTCGGCTGTCGGCTCTGCAGCCTGCGCACAGGCATGAGGCGCTCTGTGACCTCACGCTGTGTGCAGCCTTTACAGCACAGCCGGCAGCAGGAAGAGAGGAGCGGCGGCATCCAGGAGCAGGAAAGGGTTTTTTTGTTTTTTTTTATATATATTTTATGGGCTGGTGAGAGGAACTGACTAGGGGCTGGTGAGAGGCACTGATTGGGGGCTGGTGAGAGGCACTGATTGGGGGCTGATGAGAGGCACTGATTGGGGGCTGGTGAGAGGCACTGGGGGCTGATGAAGGGGGCAGTGGGGGCTGGTGAGAGGCAGTGGGGGCTGGTTAGAGGCACTGGGAGCTGATGGAGAGGCACTGGGGGCTGATGGAGAGGCACTGGGGGCTGGTGAGAGGCACTGGGAGCTGATGGAGAGGCACTGGGGGCTGATGAGAGGCACTGGGGCTGATGGAGAGGCACTGGGGGCTGGTGAGAGGCACTGGGGGCTGATGGAGAGGCACTGGGGCTGGTGAGAGGCACTGGGGTCTGATAGAGAGGCACTGGGGGCTGATGGAGAGGCACTGGGGCTGATGGAGAGGCACTGGGGCTGATGGAGAGGCACTGGGGGCTGGTGAGAGGCACTGGGGGCTGATAGAGAGGGGCACTGGGGGCTGATGGAGAGGCACTGGGGGCTGGTGAGAGGCACTGGGGCCTGGTGGAGAGGCACTGGGGTCTGATGGAGAGGCACTGGGGTCTGATGGAGAGGCATTGGGGGCTGGTGGAGAGGCACTGGGGGCTGCTACGAGGATACTGGGGGCTGCTACGAGGATACTGGGGCTGATATATGGCTACTGGGGGCTGATGAAGGGGGCAGTGGGGGCTGGTGAGAGGCAGTGGGGGCTGGTTAGAGGCACTGGGAGCTGATGGAGAGGCACTGGGAGCTGATGGAGAGGCACTGGGGGCTGGTGAGAGGCACTGGGAGCTGATGGAGAGGCACTGGGGGCTGGTGAGAGGCACTGGGGGCTGATGGAGAGGCACTGGGGGCTGGTGAGAGGCACTGGGGTCTGATAGAGAGGCACTGGGGGCTGATGGAGAGGCACTGGGGGCTGATGGAGAGGCACTGGGGGCTGATGGAGAGGCACTGGGGGCTGATGGAGAGGCACTGGGGGCTGGTGAGAGGCACTGGGGGCTGATAGAGAGGGGCACTGGGGCCTGGTGGAGAGGCACTAGGGCCTGGTGGAGAGGCACTGGGGGCTGGTGGAAAGGCACTGAGTGCTGGTGAGAGGCACTGGGGTCTGATGGAGAGGCACTCTGGGGTCTGATGGAGAGGCATTGGGGGCTGGTGGAGAGGCACTGGGGGCTGCTACGAGGATACTGGGGGCTGCTACGAGGATACTGGGGGCTGATATATGGCTACTGGGGGTTGCTATAAGGCATGGGGCTCTTATCTGAGGTCTGATTGGGGGTCATTCATATTGGGGTCTGAGCTAAGGTGTGATCTGAGGTCTTATTGGGGTCTTATTAACATTGGGAATCTTATTGGGGCTGTTAGCTGAGGTCTGATTAACATTAGGGGTCTGACCTGAGGTGTAATGAAAAATATTTTTTTCTTATTGTCCCCCTCTAAAACCTAGGTGCATCTTATATAAAATGCGGTACTTGCTTGCTCCTCCTCCCGACCACCCCTGCCATTTGCGTACGCCGCGCGCCGTGACGTCACACGGAGGCACTTGGGTGAGTTCCCACACTTTTTTTTCCCAGGACTTGACCCCTGATTATATCTGTCTCATTGGAAAACACACTTTTTCCATTCAGTTATGCAAATAATTTCCGAGCTGTTTTTCAGATATACATAGGGCTTTATTTTTATGTCATTATTTATTTAGTATTTTTTGTTTTTATTTTTTATACCAGTAAAATTTAAAAACGACAAAGGGGGTATAGTCTGGTTATATATTTTTTTGGTTCCTAAGATAAAGATATCACAAAAGATATGTGAAGAGATTAAGACGTGAACATTTTACAAGACATCTCTAACAATGTAAATAACACCTGTTAACCCTACCCCCCTCGCATCCTCATCCTAGACATCTGGCTCCAAAACCCCTAAAAGTAAATAATCTCCTATTTCACTTTTAGTTTACCTAATGTGCCACTGAAGTCTACCTTCATATACCAGTCGGTATCTCTTAAAGTAATCTTTTGTATTGCATCTATTCTGTGGGCACAGATAAAACGCCTCCATTAACAAAAAAAAAAAAGCCTTTGGATTGTTGTGTTTTGTCCTTTTCGGTTTAGTCCATGAGCAGACATGTTTCATTTGGGTAGTAACCTGGCTGGTAAGAAGCAGTGGTCTGATATCCAAAAATCCCCCATCTACCAACATAGGAATCTTATCCCTACTGGGAAACTATGAAAGGGCATGACTTCTGGATCCAGAGTAAACTTGACCCCCGTAAGGGGTATTCCAGTTATAACAGCTTATCACCTATCTTGCTGCTGGGACCCCCACTAATCACGAGAATGGGGGCCCCCTACCCTGTGGGCCCGCCCCCAAACTGGACTGGTTGGAAACGCACGCCACAGCTCAATTCATTTCTATGGGAGCGCCAGAGATAGAAATAAATAGAAGGTTCCACAGGTTATGATCCACATTCTCATGATCATTGGGGGTCCCAGTGGTAGGGCCCCACCGATCTGATAGTTATTCCCATCCTGTGAATAGGGAATGTCTTGTTATAACCGGAATAACACTTTAAGTGATATTGATCCCTAGATTGTACCGCTGTCCAATAAAGCTGAACTTTCAAGCAGGAAGCATCACATCTGCTTTTGGTTGAGCAACACCCTTTGGTTGTGGGGGAATATTAAAAGGGTAAATGGTGGAATGAAGTAATAAAAAATGTGATTTCCTCCACCTTTTGGTGCGGACATCTAAATCACCATTTTCTGGGAGCAGATCATGCTGTATAAACAGCACTCTACTGCTGGCGAACAATGATTCTATATGGGGACGAGCGATGGCATTAGCGATTGCTCCTTTCCATACTGTGGAGGAGATCTCTGCATGTAAGGCCCCATTCACACGTCCGTGGTGTGTTGCGGATCCGCAACACACCCGGACATGTTCTATCTTTTAAGGAGCCGCTGACCGGAAGTTCGGGGCCGAAACCTGGAAGTTCGGGGCTGCGCTCCGCAAATGTGGAAGTGGAGAGCACATAGTGTGCTCTCCGCTTTACGTCCGGCCCCATTGAGAATTAATGGGTCCCGGACCCATTTACGGACATGTGAATGGGGCCTAAGTGCACGGACAAACAAGCGATTGTCATGAAGGAACGCTTTCTTCCCAACAATCTCTTGTTACATTGACCTTGAGTAAAAGGAAGAGTTGTGAAGCCTTGGCAGGCATGCCAGATTGTATCCCCTAATATCAGGAAGATTTGTGCCCCCTTCATCCTTTATCCTTCAGAAGTGGACTTACCTGTCAAAATAGACGTACTAAAGGCAAAATACAAGGCTGTAATATCTACGTGTTCAATCAAGAAGGGTAGCATCTTAAGGGGATATAACAGTTTTTGGAAACTGAGCATCTTAGGAGGCATCGGCCCATGAAAGGCAGTGGTAGGTGTTGCCATCTTTTATGCTCTGATGCAATCTTTTTAAAAAAAGAGGTGTCATTTAGAGATTATGGGGATTCTATGGTTCTTTCTATTTTAGCCCCCAGATAAGTAATGTAGGAGGGAGCAGTGGTTCTATTTGGGTCCTGGGTGCCTAGGACTGGTATGGAAACGACAGAAAATAATGGTAGAAGCTCACGCTTATCGGCATTTAATTTGAAACCCAAAACCTTCCCAAATTATTGTAAAGTATCAAAGATAGCACATATATTTCTGGCTGGATTGGCTACATAAAGAAGTATATTATCTGCGAAAAGAGACATGTGAACTGCCTGAGGGCTCACTTGAATCCCTTTAAAGGGGTTGTGCACTTTGTTTAAACTGATGATCTATCCTCTGAATAGATCATCAGCATCTGATCGGCCGGGGTCCGACACCAGGGACCCCCGCCGATCAGCTGTTTGAGAAGGCAGCAGCGCTCCAGGAGCACCGCAGCCTTCTCCCTGTTTACCGCCGGCCCAGTCACTTGAATGGAGCTTAGCCCCGCTCAGGCCAGTTGATACCAGTCGTGATGTCACTGGGCCGGCGTTAAACAGTGAGAAGGCCGCGGCGCTCCTGGAGCACCGCTGCCTTCTCAAACATCCGATCGGCGGGGGTCCCGGGTGTCGGATCCCTGCCGATCAGATGCTGATGATCTATCCAGAGGATAGATCATCAGTTTAAACAAAGTGCAGAACCCCTTTAAACACTAATGTTTCCTAAATAAAGTGCGCCAAGCACTCCTATGAGTGGTATAAAATCGTCTATACTTTATTTCAAAATATCAACATGGATACATCTTCAATATCTTTGCTTATGGTTTCGATCATAAGTTCTTAGACATAGGGTCGGGATATGGCATCTACTGTAACACACAAACAGGGAAAGTGCAGCCCTAAAACTTCCTGGACCTACTTTCCCTACCTACTTGTATAGTCACCCTGGGGAGTGACCCCACAACTGGGCGGCAGCCGTATACTGAAATACATGTGAGGGCGACACACAAAAAGGGAATAACAAACAAACACAAATGTAGTCGTATAGTAAAGGGTCAAATGCAAGTCGGACAATGAAGTACAAAAACGCCAGAGGCATACGAAAAAAGCAATACGCCAAAAAGGAGAGAGGACAAGAACTTGCCTAATTGTCCCTGGATCCAATGTCAGAGCAGGTGGCGCAGCAGCCCTGGTTCCCCTGGCTGGGGGAACCATAACACATAGCATGCCATGACTAAGATGTTAAGATCAAAACACTTAAGCAAAGACACTGAAGATGTATCCATGCTGATGTTTTAAAATAAAGTATAGAAGATCCAGAGATCTGTCTCCTCTGTGCAGCTGCTTTGCTGTGAACCTCAACTTACACAGGTATAGGCAGGGTATAGGAGCCTGTTCATTGTTCTTTAAAGGGGGTGTCCAGGCTGTTAGCTGTGACCAATGTAAAAAACAAACAGTCTACTGCAGCCAATCACTGGCCTTGGTCACATGACTATTCACTACAGCCAGTGACTGACAAACAGTGGTCATGGGACATGAAGTTGGCAGTAGTGCAGGAAAGGGACTGGTGAGTTTTTTAATCAGCCACAACAATTGGGACTCTGCTTCTCGGCCAGACAACCCCTTTAAAGCCTATGCTATAGTATAAGAAAAAATGGCGTTTGCTGGAGTGTTTCTTTAATACCTATGGCTGTATTGCCCATATAGAGCAGCTTTTAAATGTGAGAACACAGCAGGGCAGTGGATGACTCTAGTGCTCCGAGTGTACATTAAAGCCAGTGACTGAGGAAAGTGAAAGTGTCGCTCCTAATAACCAATCAGATGTCAGCTTTCGTTTTAGTGCCGCTGTTATTGGACAGCAGACCCCCTTGCCCTGTCTTGGGCGCTGCTTTACTCTGGTCCTCTGTATTCTTTACCGTGGCCGTTCATGAATCAGACATTTGCCCAAATTAAAAATGGCTGTTGTGGGTGTCACGTGGGCGCACCCATTCTGTAGTTGGGGAAGGGGGTGGTTTCCATAGGAGACGCCACGTTCCCTGTAAGCGCCACCCTCTGATCAGCTGACGCTGCTTGGTTTGTGTTGTGACAGGGAGGCGGCCGCGGATGAGACGGCGGAGACAGGAAAGCCGGTAATCCTCCCGGGGCCTGGGTGCGTGAGGGGTCGGCCAGCTGGGGGCACCGGCAGGGTATGGCTGACATGCTGCTTGAAAGTCATTAATGCCAGCGGAAGGAGGGAAAGCGTTTGCAGGCCCGGAAGAGTAGCCACCCACACCCTGCTACCATACACTGCAGCCATCCAGCCTCATCGTCAGGTATGCCCTGCATTCACCGCATGTAACCCTGCCATGTAGTGCGCATATTACAAATGTGTCACTGCCAGGTGGGAAGGACTGCCCACAGACAGGAAGTAGGAAGAGTCACTGCCAGGGGGCACTTCAAAGGGGCGCTGCCATATGGGTCTTGGAATGGTCACACTGGAAGAGCTGCTCTCAGGTGGGACATGGAAAGGTCGCTGCCAGGTGGGGCACCGGAAGGGCTGTCCTTAGGTGGGACACTGAGTGGTCGCTGCCAGGTGGGGCACTGGATGGGCTGCCATCAGGTGGGACACTGTATGGTTGCTGCAAAGTGGGGCACCAGAAGGGCTGTCCTTAGGTGGGAGACTGTATGGTTGCTGCCAGGTGGGGCACCGGAAGGGCTGTCCTTAGGTGGGACACTGAATGGTTGCTGCAAGGTGGGGCACCGGAAGGGCTGTCGTTAGGTGGGACACTGTATGGTTGCTGCAAGGTGGGGCACTGGAAGGGCGGTCGTTAGGTGGGACACTGTTTGGTTGCTGCAAGGTGGGGCACCGGAAGGGCTGTCGTTAGGTGGGACACTGTATGGTTGCTGCAAGGTGGGGCACCGGACGGGCTGTCCCTAGGTGGGACACTGTATGGTTGCTGCCAGGTGGGGCACCGGAAGTTCTGTCGTTAGGTGGGACATTGTATCGTTGCTGCCAGGTGGGGCACCGGAAGGGCTGTCGTTAGGTGGGACACTGAATGGTTGCTGCAAGGTGGGGCACCGGAAGGGCTGTCCTTAGGTGGGACACTGTATGGTTGCTGTTAGGTGGGACACTGTATGGTTGCTGCAAGGTGGGGCACCGGAAGGGCTGTCGTTAGGTGGGACACTGAATGGTTGCTGCAAGGTGGGGCACCGGAAGGGCTGTCCTTAGGTGGGACACTTAATGCTTGATGCTAGGTGGGGCACCGGAAGTTCTGTCGTTAGGTGGGACACTGTATGGTTGCTGCAAGGTGGGGCACCGGAAGGGCTGTCGTTGGGTGGGACACTGTATGGTTGCTGCCAGGTGGGGCACCAGAAGGGCTGTCCTTAGGTGGGACACTGAATGGTTGCTGCAAGATGGGGCACCGGAAGGGCTGTCCTTAGGTGGGACATTGAATGGTTGCTGCAAGGTGGGACATGGAAGGGCTGCCCTCAAGTGGGACAGGAAATGTTTGCTACCAGGTGGGGCACGGGAAGGGTTGCCCTCAAGTTGGACGTGGTATAGTCACTATCTTTAGGTGGAACACAGAATATTTGCTGCCAGGAGGGTCACCGGAAGGGCTGCCCTCACGTGGGACACAGGTAGGGTCGCTGCCAGTTGCGAAACGGGAATTGTCACTGCAAGGTGGGGCATGGGAAGGGCTTCACTCAGGTGGGACACGGGTAGGATCACTGCGAGGTGGGGCACCGGAAGGGTTGCTACCAGGTAGGGCTCGTAGAATTTTTTTCTTTGTTTTCAGTACTTATTATTCGTGTCACTGACCCAGAAATGAGTAACAATCCCCCTCCTCGACTTCTGCCTGGCCTGTACTCAGGGGTCAGCAACCTTTGGCACTGCAGCTCTTGTGAAACTACAACTCTCAGCTTGCAAACATGATCATCTGTTCTTGTAAGGGCTCATGCACACGACCGTATGTATTTTGTGGTCCGCAAAATGTATACGCAAAAAACATGGATGACTTCCGTGTGCACTCCATATTTTGCGGAACGGAACAGCCGGCCCCTAATGGAACAGTCCTATCCTTGTCTGTAATGTGGTCAATAATAGGACATGTTCTATTTATTTGCTGAACAGACATACGGAAACGGAATGCACATGGAGTAATTGTGGACCCATTGAAATGAATGGTTCCGCTTATGGTCCGCAAGAAAAACGGAACAGACACGGAAAGAAAATACGTTTGTGTGCATGAGGCCTAACTCTCATAGAAGAAATGGAGTATTCTGGAAGTTGTAGTTTTAGAACAGCTGGAGTGCCGGTGTTCTGCCGAAAGTCTGTAGTTTACCGAAAGTCTATAGCGGAAGTCACGTGGCTCGCTGCTCAAGTGCATAAGCGTACTTCCGCGAATTATTCCTGCAGTCTCCATTGCAGTAGTTCGCGCACCGCGCGTGCGCACACTTAAGGGTATAGAGACTTCTTAAAGTGACAGTGATCTCCATTAAAATACAGCTCCGCCGCCACCACAGCCCCCCCCCCCCCAGCGCTCATTAATCTACATTATTTGTACCCTCACGGGCTCGCTTCGCTTGGCATTTTGTAAAACTAACTCTGTGCCGCTGTTCTGCCAGATCTCTATAGATTGCCGAAAGTCTATAGCGGAAGTCACATGGTGTGCTGCGCAAGCGCACAAGCGTACTTCCGCGAATCATTCGTGCTGGCTCCATTGCAGTAGTTCGCGCACCCTTAAGGGTATAGAGACTTCTTAAAGTGACAGTGATCTCCATTAAAATACAGCTCCGCGCCCCCCCCCCCAGCGCTCATTAATCTACATTAATTTGTACCCTCGCCAACCATTGGGCTCGGCCTCGCTGCGCTCGGCATTTAGTAAAACTAACTCTATGCCGCCATTGATAGTAAAGAAGGAAATGGATGGTAAAGAAATTCTTTACCATCCATTTCCTTCTTTACTATCAATGGCGGCATAGAGTTAGTTTTACTAAATGATGAGCGCAGCGAGGCCGAGCCCGATGCCTGGCGAGCGAAGCGAGCCCGCGAGGGTACAAATTAATGTAGATGCTGTATTTTATTGGAGATGACTGTCACTTTAAGACGTCTCTTGTGCGCACGCGCGGTGGGCGAAGTACTTCAGTGGAGGCTGCAGGGATGATTCGTGGAAGCGCACTTGTGCGCTTGCGCAGCGCACCACGTGACTTCCGCTATAGACTTTCGGCAATCTATAGAGATCTGGCAGAACACCGCCATTGATAGTAGAGAAGGAAATGGATGGTAAAGAAAAAGACTATCCATCTCTTTCTTTACCATCCATTTCCTTCTTTACTATCAATGACGGCACTGAGTGAGTTTTACAAGATGCCGAGCCCGCGAGGGTACAAATTAATGTAGATGCTCTATTTTACTGGAGATGACTCTCACTTTAAGACGTCTCTATACCCTTAATTGTGCGCACGCGTGGTGCGCGAAGTACTTCAATGGAGGCTGCAGGGATGATTCGTGGAAGTGCACTTGTGCGCTTGCGCAGCGCACCACGCGACTTCCGCTATAGACTTTCGGCAATCTATAGAGATCTGGCAGAACACCGACAGTTGCAGATCCTTCAATAGGTCGATTCAGGAACTTAGGAATTTTCATCCCATTTTTCATTTTCTGTACCTTTGCTTGTCGTTGTTTTAGATGGCAATCCCAGTACCTAGTGGTAACTTGCATGCGTTTCCCATGCCCAGGCACCCTAAGGCTACCTGCACATGTTGCGATTACACACGTCTTCTTGTGCAGAAAAACCACAAGGGTGGCCCTCAAACGTGTGTTGGGCGTTCTGTGCATTGGGGGCCGCAACTTGTGGTCCCTAATGCACGGGCATCATCTGTGCGGCTGCCGCAGACGGATCCAGACCCATTCAACTTAAATGGGTCCATGATCCGTCCACGTCACATGTTCTATTTTTTTGCGTTGCGGAGGCACAGAGAGAAACAGAAACACCTTCTGGATTGCGGACCCATTCAAGTGCACAAATGGCCGACGCCCGTATATTGCAGACCTGCTGTTGCAGGCCGCAACACGGGCACGGCTGAGGAACGGCCGCGTGCATGAGCCCTAAAAAAGTACCAGAAGGGTGGATGAGATTAGGCAAGTCTTCTGTACACTTTGCTTTTTCATTTCATGCGGAAATGGACCTGCTGTGCAGATTTAGCTGCTGATTTCATCCTTTTTAATGGAAGGGTTAGTAACACATGCGGTTTAGGTGCGGAAACGCACATGAATCCGTGCAAAAGTTTGTGCATCTCTTGCATGTTTACCCGTGTGCAGGCAGCCTCAGGGTACCTGCACATGTTGCGGATTACGCATGATTCTCGTGCAGAAAAACCACAGCGTAAGGGTACTTTTACACTTGCGACAGGACGGATCCGGCAGGCTATTCAGCCTGCCGGTTCCGTCCTGCCGCAAGTGGCCGTGCACTGCCGTGCTGCCGCTCCGTCCCCATTGACTATAATGGGGTGGGGGGCCGAGCTACGGCGCGGCACTGCACGGCCAGAGATCGCCGGACGAAAAGTCGGATATGCAGTACTTTTAGTCCAGCGATCTCCGCCCGTGCAGTGCCTGCCGGATCCGTCCTGCCGCAAGTGTAAAAGTACCCTAATACAGTACCAGCACAGTGGATGAGATTAGACAAATCTCTTGTACACTTTGCGTTTTGCAGAAATTGACCTTCTCTGTGTACTTGAAAATGGAAGGATGAGATCTACAACAAAACCGTACGAAATCCGCACCAAGTAACGCGTGCAGTTTTTAGTGTGGGAATGCACGGAAATGTGTGCCGTTTTTCTGCAGGTTTAGCCGCACGTGAGCCGCCCGGTTTGATGGATTCTCCACCCCTTCCGATGACGTTCTGGACTTTTTAAATGAGTGATAACTGGCTGACATCTGTGGAAATTTTCACCTGCCATACTTGATGTTTCTGGTTGTCAGCTGTAGCAGCCTGTGAAGGGGATCCAGTATGGTATAGGCTTTGTGATGCCATCAGTCAGAGGTACAGTCCCTCTCCCTACGTTTAAAGCCCTGATGTCCTCTGTGCCACCCTGTCCCTCTCCTGCTCAGTGCTGAGTATAATACTCTTGCATTGTCTCTTATCTGCTGCCAGTTTTCTTTCAGCTCTCATTTCGGCAATAAGTAAACTTTATCTTTTTTGCGTCCCCCCCCCCCACACATAATGAAGTCTTCACAACAAACCCGGCACCTCCCTCTGTAGACTGAAATTCCATGGCACCTCAGCACCCAATCACATGGCGGCGTTCACAGACAGCTGCCTCCAACCCCCACTCCCGGCTCCAGCAGTCCTACCTCCCAGAATAATACAACAGGCAATAGCAGCTTGCTGGATCTGCTCTACAATGTTACCAGGAGCTCCCGTCTGATGGCTTACTATATAGCCTTTCCATATTTCCTTCCCACCACTGCCTCTTTTGTCTGGCTGGGATTGTGTGAGTGCATCCGCTGATGACATGGAGAACCAGACCTAGTTTCCTACTGCTTTACCTTCTCGATTACCTTCTTGGAATATAAACTTCAGCCATGTTTTTCTTCTGCTGCTTCTTTTTCAAGGGATCATTTAAGCAGCGATTTTCGTTCCATTGGGCCTGGATAGGTGGTGAAAGGGTTAATGCCGTTCCGCCCATCTACAGCGCCTTGGATGTTCGCTCCTACCATAATAGATTGTACTCTAGTCTGAGCTGCTGCTACTGTTGTGTCTGGTTGGTGGGGAGGGGACCTCTCCTGTCTCTCTGATGCATAAGTTTGGTTCTCCCTGCCCCCAACTCATTGTGATTTTCTCCCGATTGTTTCAGATGTGAATTGAGATGGAAGGCTTAGGGGAGATGAAGCCCTGGGGGAAGCTGAGCCGACTGCTAGGAGCTGACACGGAGGATGCCAATGAGCTTTTTCTCTGCAAAAAAGAATGGACGATTGGAAGGAAGAAAGGTAATTCTCTCCACAGATGCTGTATATTGTGCTGGCACAGAAGTGAGGAATACAAGGGCAGCAGGGGCTAGGCTGGCACAGTTCTTTCCATTCATTGCAGTTGTGGCACCCCTGACTTCCTAAACACATTGACCTCTTATTACCTCTGAGAAGAGGCTGCTTCCTTCCCTTCATTTACACTATACAAGCCTCAAGGGTCCTTACCTGTCATCCCCCACTTCAGAGCCTGACCTCCAACTATTGCTCCGTGGAGTTTTCTAGTCTACTGTTCATGAATTTCAATACCGGGGCCATATGGGTATTAGTTAGACAATGCAAAGCAATAATGGAGTCCGCTAGCCTATGTTCTTTTATAGTGATAAACGCATGGGTAAGGATTGGTGTATGTTTCGTCCATCTGTCCCCGTACAGTACTCCAGAGTCCTCCATTAATAGGCATCTTGAGACCCTTTAGAAACACAACATGCTGCACTTGTTGAAACTGTATGGATAGACAGACTGAAAGGAGCATACGCAGGGGCGTAGCTATAGGGGGTGCAGAGGTAGCAGTCGCTATCGGGCCCAGGAGCCTGAGGGGGCCCAGAGACCCTTGTGCCATATATGAAGACACCAGTATTATAGAAAGTGCATGCTGGTCAAGTTACACCTCTGAAGGGGTTAGGTCAAGAATTTGGCATTTGGGAGGGGGGGTTCAATTTCTGTATCGGGCAGCACGAAGGCAATGTGCTTCCCTGCCCCTGGCAACAAAGCAGCTTGGGCCCCTTTCCCTGAGTGAACTCTTGCGCCAGGGCCCATGAGCCTTTAGCTACGCCCCCTGAGCATATGCCCCAGTTCACTTAGGACTTCCATTATCGTGCTATTACTGCAATCATTTAGGGTAAATCCCCATGTGGCGTAAACACTGTGGTTTTGCTGCTTGCAAATCTGCAGAGGTAAATCCACAACTTTGTACTGTAGCAGCAAAGTGGATTTAGAGATCTCATCCACATGCTGTGTACGGTTAAGGCCGCTTTACACTCCACGGACATTGGACAGATCATTGCTAAAAAGCATTCATAGGACCACTTGTTAGCAATTATCTGGCAGTGTAAAGATGCCACCGATTACCCAATGAAAGAGCGAAACACCAGTTCATTGGGTAGTTGGATCTTTCATGTGGTCACCTAAATTATCATTTGCCGGCAGCAGATCGGGCTGTGTAAACAATGATTCTGTATGGGGACGAGCTATGACATTTGCGATCGCTTCTGTCCATACTGTGGAGGAGATCACTGCATAGAGGTTGCACTACATTTTTTCCAGCACAGTAAACATATTCATCTTAGCATTTTTGAGCCAAGAAGAAGTATGAAATAAGACCCTCTGTGGCTGGGGGCCTGGGATTAATAAGACCCTGGGTTGGTTAAATGCATACATAGCACAGCAGCCAAGTATAGCTAAGTGATAAACTACAGATGTACTATATTGGATTTATACTAGATTATCCACAGTCCATTATGGTGTATCTGACTTTGTACTTTATCATTTGGCTATAACTGGCTGCTGTGCATTCACCCTACCCAGGGTCTTATTAAAGGAGTTGCGTGAAGTTTGCAAGTTATCCCCTCTCACACTGGCATGGTGCCATATGTCCTCTGTTCGGCTGTCGTCTCCAGTCTCCCTTGTAGCGGTGGTGCAGTGTACTTACAGTTCCCTCTCTCATTCACCTCTCTCTGTAATTACATTGCTCCACCGATACAATGGAGACGGCATCCAGGTAAACACTGAAGAGGACACAGCACTCGCACAAGCACCAAAGCCCCTTCAAACAGCTGGTCGGAGGTGGAGTCGGACCGTGCCAATCTGATACTGATGGCCTATTCTGAGGATAGGTTATCGGTATCTGTAGCCCGGACAAACCCCTTAAGGACGCTTAATGATTTTATTCTCGATTATTATTTTTCTTGTTTTTCCTTCTGGCAATAACTTTAATTTTTTGCCAATATAGTCATATGTAGCTTGTATTTTTTGCAGGGTATGATGTAGTTTTCGTTGTTAACTTATTGATGAATATTATATTTTGAAGGGGAATAGGAAAAAAACTGTTCCATTGTTATGTTTTTGCATTATTTTTTATGTTGTATATGTTCATGGGGCACTTTAAATAACATGTTGCGGTAAACACGGCTATACCATATATGTGTGCATGTGTTGTTTTTTTTACCACTTATGAAAAAATGTTTATTATTTTCTTTAAATAAAGTTTATTAACTTTTTATTATTTTTAGTCTCACTAGGAGACTTCCCTTTTATAATGCATTGGTATACATTGTAAACCAATGCATTACAGCTGATCACAGTTACGGGCTATTAAGCCATGCCTGTGTGGCACAGTCTGCAAGTGTTTTGCGGATGCGCAAAACACGGACATCGGCTATGTGCGTTCCGCAATTTTCGGACCGCACAACGCCGGCACTATATAGAAAATGCCTTTTCTTGTCCGCAATTGCGGACAAGAATAGGACTTGTTCTATTTTTTTGCCGAACAGAAGTGCGGACCCGGAAGTACGGATCCGCAATTCCTGGTCTGGGCGGGACATAGCGTGTCCCCATAGGAATGAATAGGTCCGCAATTCCGTTCCGCAAAATGCGGAACAGAATTGCGGACGTGTGGATGGGGACAGTGTACAGTCATGGGGACCCTTATTAGGCCCCGGCTGCTATAGCGATGCATCGGCACCCTGCAATTTGTATTATGAATGTGAGACAAATTTTTTCCATTATAGTGGACTAAGTTTTCAGTAGATTGTGTACAGTCATTGATCTCTTAAAATTAAAAAAGTGACCAATTAATATCTGATGGTTGAACTAATCAGGTGAAGCTAGCCGTTCCCTAGTTCTTTCTACAGAAAAGCTTAAAGTTGTCTGAAGCCGTTTATAGGGATTTTTGTCTTGCTTAAAAGGGTTTTTTAACACTGATAACCGATCCTCTGGATAGGTCATCAGTATGTGATCGGTGAGGATCTGAAATTGTTCCTGATCCCCGCACGGCCGCCGCTGCATCTCCCTAGGCCATCATGCTCCCTAGCATTACCTGCAATGTTAGGGTGGATCTTTCCCTTCATAGCCTGCTATTGGCTGCTCCCCACCACACCCCTGTCACCGGATATTTTGGTCCGCGCCACGGGGAAATGCAGCGGGGGTCGTGCAGATCAGGAGCAACGTGGGGAGCGGGGTAAGTATAATCTATATGTGGGACCCGGGCATGTTTTAAACATTGGATAACCCCTTTAAAGTCTTGGAAAACCCTTTTAATAGTAGACTGATTTGACTATTTTGTCTTCACAGGTTGTGACCTTTCATTCCCTGGTAACAAACTGGTGTCTGGAGAACACTGCAAAATAACAGTGGATGAGGCTTCTGGGGTTGTCTCCTTAGAAGATACCAGGTAACTTAGAAAGAACAGTGTAACTAGTGTCTGCTTTGTACCATAGATACTTAGGCTACATTTACAAATGATCATTAAAAACGTACCATCCGTTTTTAGTGACCATTTTGCATCCGTTTTTCAGACATTAAAAATGGGCCCATTGATTTCAATGTGATCCGTCTGGCCGTAAAAAACGGACAAAAATTGTACATAATCTATTTTTTGACAGCTGCTATTCACTGTCCGTTAAAAAAAAAAAAAACAGTCATTTCAGTAGCCCCATAGACATGTGATGTGACGGTTTCATTATTGTTTGAATGTAGCCTTATTAGTTATAAAAGGATGTTGTCTGTCAAAGTTTAGTAGTTTCAAAGAATCGAAGAATCTAGTTCTAGAATGTAGGTTGGACAACCTTCCCGTGCACCCACTGAGTGCTGTGTACTACTACTACTACTAGGGAAATGATCAGCTGTGTCACCTCACTATTAGTAGTCTCTGCATCTGGATGCTGTATGACAAGGCTGGCCAACCTGCAGCTCTCCAGCTGTTGCAAAACTACAACTCCCAGCATGCCCAGACAGCCTACAGCAGGGCATGGTGGGAATTGTAGTTTTACAACAGCTGGAGAGCCGCAGGTTGGCCAGCACTGCTGTATGACATCAACTAGTCATAGGGGGAAAGGTTATAACTGTACTGGTATAGTCGTAAAGAGAACCTGTCACCACAAAATGCAGTGCGATCTGCAGGCAGCATGTTGCCTAAGTGGGCAATCGTTGATTGATATCATTCACCTTGTAAGTTGGTGGCTGTCAGTCACTGATAGTGTGGACACATTCACTTAGACTGGCATTTCATACTCCAATATTAGTAAAAGGTCTATTGAAGTCAAATAAGACAAATGTATTAACCCATTTATCGTAACTGTATGTCATTTTCATGTAATTGATATATGCAGTAGGCTCATGAGCTGAGCTTGCTCTGTGTACAGCAGGTGCCCTGCCCTGATCCCAGTCATTTAAAGAGGACCTGTCACCACTGCTGACATGACTGTTTTAATGGCTTCATGCATTCCCCATGTAATAACAATTCTGGAGCATCTATTCTTATGGCTCTATATTTTACCATTCCTTTATTATTTCTACTAGAAGTTATGAATGAATTGCTAGAAGTCTGCAGTAAGGGTACAGAGGGGTGGTAACTAGCTGGGGGTGTGTCCCTGCACAGACTCGCTCTATCCAATCAGTGCTGCCATTTTCAGACTGCTGGTGCACACTCCCAATCTCAGAGGGGCTGCCTGGCTGAAGAAGGGAATATATCCCCCCTGTAAGAGGAAAAGGCCCCTTAATTAACCACATCCCGACCGCCGAACGCAGGGATGCGTCCTGCGGGCGGCCGGGATGTTCCTCCTTGACGTGTCGGCGCGTCATCTTGTGAGAGGCGAGATTTGCTGTGAGCGCGCGCGCGCCCTCACGTCGGGAGGGACTTTAACTACAGCCTGCCAGCACTGATCGTGCGCTGGCAGGCTGTAGTAGTTAAAAAAAATCGCATATCAGAACTATATAGAAAATGCCTTTTCTTGTCCGCAATTGCGGAGAAGAATGGGACATGCTCTATCTTTTGCGGAGCTGCGGCCGGATCATTCAGGGCCGAAACCCGGAAGGCCGCGGCTCCGCAAATGCTGATACGGAGAGCACATAATGTGCTCTCCGCATCACCGCCGGCCCCATTCACACTGAATGGGTCCGCATCTATTCCGCAGAATTGCGGAATAGATGCGGACATTTTTGCGGACGTGTGAATGGAGCCTTACTTCGCAAGCACTCCAATGTCCTTTCCCCTCTCTCTTTTTTTTTTTGCATATTTTTTGGCAGAGATTTTTTCATCCACATTGATTGATGCGAATGAAGAAATCTGTGCCGTTCATTTTTATTTATTTTTTTCAGCCCAGAGGCTGAATGGAAGAAAAAAAATCCCATTACCCGTATGCTCAATATAAGGAGAATCGCAGAAACTCCTAATGCTGGCCATACAGGTAATGATTGTGGAGACCCTCAAATGCCAGGGCAGTACAAACACCCCACATGTGACCCCATTTTAGAAAGTAGACACCCCAAGGTATTCCATGAGGGGTATGGTGAGTTCATAGATTTTATTTTTTTTGGCACAAGTTAGCGGAAACTTAGTTTTTTTTGTTTTTCTCATATTCCACTAACTTGTGACAAAAAATAAAATTTTACATGAACTCACCATACCCCTCACGGAATACCTTGGGGTGTCTTCTTTCTAAAATGGGGTCACATGTGAGGTACTTATACTGCCCTGGCATTTTAGGGGCCCCCTAATGCGTGAGAAGTCGTTTGGAATCCAAATGCGTAAAATTGCCCTGTGAAATCCTAAAGGTACTCATTGGAATTTGGGCCCCTTTGCGCATCTTGGCTGCAAAAAAGTGTCACTCATGTGGTATCGCCGTACTCAGGAGAAGTAGGGTAATGTGTTTTGGGGTATATTTTTACATATACCCATGCTGGGTGTGAGAAATATCTCTGTAAATTGACAGCTTTTAAAAAAAAAATTATACAAAGTTGTCAATTTACAGAGATATTTCTCTCACCCAGCATGGGTATATGTAAAAATACACCCCAAAACACATTGCCCTACTTCTTCTGAGTACGGCGATACCACATGTGTGCCACTTTTTTGCAGCCTAGGTGCGTAAAGGGCCGAAAGTCCAACGAGTACCTTTTAGGTTTTACAGGGTTGCTCACAATTTAGCCCCACCCAAAATGCCAGAACAGTAAACACATCCCACATGTGACCCCATTTTGGAAAGAAGACACCCCAAGGTATTCGCTGAGGGGCATATTAAGTCCATGAAAGATTTAACTTTTTGTCACAAGTTAGCGGAAAGGGAGACTTTATGAGGAAAAAAAAAAAAAGTCAATTTCCGCTAACTTGTGCCAAAAAAAAAAATCTTCTATGAACTCGCCATGCCCCTCACGGAATACCTTGGGGTGTCTTATTCCCAAAATGGGGTCACATGTGGGGTATTTATACTGCCCTGGCATTTTAGGGGCCCTAAAGCGTGTGAAGTCGTCTGGAATCCAAATGCGTAAAAATGCCCTCTTAAAAGGTACTCATTGGAATTAGGGCCCCTTTGAGCACCTAGGCTGCAAAATAGTGTCACACATGTGGTATCGTCGTACTCAGGAGAAGTAGGGCAATGTGTTTTGGGGTGTATTTTTACATATACCCATGCTGGGTGAGAGAAATATCTCTGTAAATTGACAACTTTGTATAAAAAATTTAAAAGTTGTCATTTACAGAGATATTTCTCACACGCAGCATGGGTATATGTAAAAATACACCCCAAAACACATTGCCCTACTTCTCCTGAGTACGGCGATACCACATGAGTGACACTTCTTTGCTCATCTTGGCTGCAAAAGGGCCCCAATTCCAATGAGTACCTTTAGGATTTCACAGGGCATTTTTACGCATTTGGATTCCAGACTTCTTCTCACGCTTTAGGGGCCCCTAAAATGCCAGGGCAGTATAAATACCCTTCAAGTGACCCCATTTTAGAAAGAAGACACACGGGTATTCCGGGAGGGGCATGGCAAGTTCATAGAAGATTTTTTTTTTTTGGCACAAGTTAGCGGAAATTGATTTTATTTTTATTTTTTTCTTACAAAGTCTCCCTTTCCGCTAACTTGTGATAAAAAATAAAATTTTACATGAACTCACCATACCCCTCACAGAATAACTTGGGGTGTCTTCTTTCTAAAATGGGGTCACATGTGGGGTATTTATACTACCCTGGCATTTTAGGGGTCTCTAAAGCGTGAGAATCCAAATGCGTAAAAATGCCCTGTGAAATCCTAAAGGTACTCGTTGGAATTTGGGCCCTTTTGCACACCCAGGCTGCAAAAAAGTGTCACACGTGGTATCGCCGTACTCAGGAGAAGTAGGGCAATGTGTTTTAGGGTGTATTTTTACATATACCCCTGCTGGGTGTGAGAAATATCTCTGTAAATAACAACTTTTTAATTTTTTTTTTTATACAAAGTTGTCAGTTTACAGAGATATTTCTCACACACAGTATGGGTATATGTAAAAATACACCCCAAAACACATTGCCCTACTTCTCCTGAGTACGGCGATACCACATGAGTGACACTTTTTTGCAGCCTAGGTGCGTAAAGTCCAACGAGTACCTTTAGGCTTTTCAGGGCTGCTGAAAATGCCAGAACAGTAAACACACCCCACAAATGACCCCATTTCGGAAAATAGACACCCCAAGGTATTCACTGAGGGCATAGTGAGTCCGTGGGAGATTTTTATTTATTTTTTTGCCAGAAGTTAGCAGAAATGGAAACTTTATTATTTTTTTTTCCTCAGAAAGTGTCATTTTCCGCTAACCTGTGAAAAAAAATGAACTCATACATGAACTCACCATGCCCCTCCGCGAATACTTTGGGGTGTCTTCTTTCTAAAATGGTGTGATTTGGGGGGTATTTATACTTTCCTGACATTCTAGCACCTGAAGAAACATGACAGGTGCTCAGAAAGTCAGAGCTGCTTCAAAATGCCGAAATTCACTTTTTTGCACCATAGTTTGTAAACATTATAACTTTTACCCAAACTAATAAATATACACTTATTGGATTTTTTTTTATCAAAGACATGTAGAACAATAAATTTTGTGAAAATTTTATATAGAAATGTAGTTTAAAAAAAAAAAAAAATTACAACACAAAGCGAAAAATGTCATTCTTTTGCAAAAATTTCGGTCATTTTTGATTAATAGCAAAAAAAGTAAAAATGTCAGCAGCAATGAAATACCCCCAAATGAAAGCTCTATTAGTGAGAAGAAAAGGAGGTAAAATTCATTTGGGTGGTAAGTTGCATGACGGAGCAATAAACGGGTAAAGTAGTGTAGTGCGGAATTGTAAAAAGTGGCCTGGTCATTAACCACTTAAGCCCCCCTAGCTTAAACACCCTTAATGACCAGGCCACTTTTTACAATTCTGCACTACACTACTTTCACCGCTTATTGCTCCGTCATGCAACTTACCACCCAAATGAATTTTACCTCCTTTCTTCCTCACTAATAGAGCTTTCATTTGGTGGTATTTCATTGTTGCTGACGTTTTTACTTTTTTTTGCTATTAATCAAAAATTACCGAAATTTTTGCAAAAATGACATTTTTCACTTTCTGTTGTAATTTTTTTTTAAAACTACATTTCTATATAAATTTTTCGCAAAATTTATTGTTCTACATGTCTTTGATAAAAAAATACAATAAGTGTATATTTATTGGTTTGGGTAAAAGTTATAGCGTTTACAAACTATGGTGCAAAAAGTGAATTTCTGCATTTTGAAGCAGCTCTGACTTTCTGAGCGCCTGTCATGTTTCTTCAGGTGCTAGAATGTCAGGATAGTATAAATACCCCCAAATGACACCATTTTAGAAAGAAGACACCCCAAAGTATTCATGGAGGGGCATGGTGAGTTCATGTATCATTTCATTTTTTTCACAAGTTAGCGGAAAATGACACTTTCTGAGGAAAAAAATAAAAATAATAAAGTTTCCATTTCTGCTAACTTCTGGCAAAAAAATGAAATCTCCCACGGACTCACTATGCCCCTCAGTGAATACCTTGGGGTGTCTACTTTCCGAAATGGGGTCACTTGTGGGGTGTGTTTACTGTTCTGGCATTTTGGGCGGGCTAAATTGTGAGCAGCCATGTAAAAGCTAAAGGTACTCGTTGAATTTGGGCCCTTTGCACTCCAGGCTGCAAAAGTGTCACTCATGTGGTATTGCCGCACTCAGGAGAAGTAGGGCAATGTGTTTTGGGGTGTATTTTTACATATACCCATAGTTGAGTGAGAGAAATATCTCTGTAAACTGACAACTTTGTTTAAAAAATTTAAAAAGTTGTCGATTACAGCGATATTTCTCACACAAAGTATGGGTATATATAAAAATACACCCCAAAACACATTGCCCTACTTCTCCTGAGTACGGCGATACCACATGAGTGACACTTTTTGCAGCCTGGGTGCAAAGGGCCCAAATTCCAATGAGTACCTTTAGGATTTCACAGGGCATTTTTACGCATTTGGATTCCAGACTTCTTCTCACGCTTTAGGGGCCCCTAAAATGCCAGGGCAGTATAAATACCCCACATGTGACCCCATTTTAGAAAGAAGACACCCCAAGGTATTCTGTGAGGGGTATGGTGAGTTTATGTAAAATTTATTTTTTTGTCACAAGTTAGTGAAATATGAGACTTTGTAAAAAAAAAAAAAAATATCAATTTCCGCTAACTTGTGCCAAAAAAAAAATTTCTGTGAACTTGCCATGCCCCTCACAGAATACCTTGGGTGTCTTCTTTCCAAAATGGGCTCACATGTGGGTATTTATACTGCCCTGGCATTTTAGGGCCCTAAAGCGTGAGAATCCAAAATGAGTAAAAATGTCCTGTGAAATCTAAAGGTACTCATTGGATTTTAGGGCCCTTTGCGCATCTTGGCTGCAAAAGTGTCACTCATGGTATGTCAGTACTCAGAGAAGTAGGGCAAGTGCTAGGTGTATTTTACATATTCTCATACTGGGTGTGAGAAATATCTCTGTAAATGACAACTTTTAAAAAAATTTATACAAAGTTGTCAATTTATAGAGATATTTCTCTCACCCAGTATGGGTATATGTAAAAATACACCCCAAAACACATTGCCCTACTTCTCCTGAGTACGGCGATACCACATGTGTGACACTTTTTGCAGCCAAGATGTGCAAAGGGCCCTAAAACCAATGAGTACCTTTTAGGAGGGCATTTTTATGCATTTTTCTTCTCACGCTTTAGGTCCCCTAAATTGCCAGGGCAGTATAAATACCCCACATGTGACCCCATTTTGGAAAGAAGACACCCTAAGGTATTCTGTGAGGGGCATGGCGAGTTCACAGAAGATTTTTTTGGCACAAGTTAGCGGAAATTGATTTTTATTGTTTTTCTCAAAAGTCTCCCTTTCTGCTAACTTTTGACAAAAAGTTAAATTTTCATGGACTCACTATGCCCCTCAGCGAATACCTTGGGGTGTCTTCTTTCCAAAATGGGGTCACATGTGGGTGTTTGTACTGTTCTGGCATTTTGGGCGGGCTAAATTGTGAGCAGCCATGTAAAGCTAAAGGTACTCGTTGGAATTTGGGCCCCTTTGCGACTCCAGGCTGCAAAAACTGTCACTCATGTGGTATCGCCGTACTCAGGAGAAGTAGGCAATGTGTTTTGGGGTGTATTTTTACATATACCATGTTGGGTGAGAGAAATATCGCTGTAAATTGACAACTTTGTATAAAAAATTTAAAAAGTTGTCATTTACAGAGATATTTCTCTCACCCAGCATGGGTATATGTAAAAATACACCCCAAAACACATTGCCCTACTTCTCCTGAGCACGGCGATACCACATGTGTGCCACTTTTTTGCAGCCAAGATGCGTAAAGGGGCCCTAAAACCAATGAGTACCTTTAGGATTTCACAGGGCATTTTTACGCATTTGGATTCTCACGCTTTAGGACCCCTAAATGCCAGGGCAGTATAAATACCCACATGTGACCTCATTGTGGAAAGAAGACACCCCAAGGTATTCCGTGAGGGGCATGGTGAGTTCACAGAAAAAAAAATTTTTGGCACAAGTTAGCGGAAATTGTTTTTTTTTTTTTTTTTTTACAGTCTCATATTCCACTAACTTGTGACAAAAAATAAAATTTTACATGAACTCGCCATACCCCTCACGGAATACCTTGGGGTGTCTTCTTTCCAAAATGGGGTCACATGTGGGGTTTTTGTACTGCCCTGGCATTTGAGGGTCTCCGCAATCATTACACGTATGGCCAGCATTAGGAGTTTCTGCGATTCTCCGTATATTGAGCATACGGGGAATGAGATTTTTTTTTTCCGTTCAGCCTCTGGGTTTGGTGCAACTTTACATTGTTACCTGGTCCTCTGGTGGTCGATCCCAGTAAATGGGACCACCAGAGGACCAGGTATTAGGTATATCAGACGCTGTTAGCAACACAGCGTCTGATATACTACTTTGATCTCATTTATTTTACATTTACAGCCTGCCAGCGATTGATCATCGCTGGCAGGCTGTAGTACAACTGCAGAGCCGCGCTCTGCCGTGAACACGCGCGTGCGCGCGTTCACAGCAGATCTCGGCTCTCGCGAGATGACGCACGGATGCGTCCAGGAGGAACAAACTTGCCGCCGCCTGGACGCATCCGTGCGTTCGGCGGTCGGCAAGCGGTTAAGGGTGTTCAAGCTAGGGGGGCTGATGTGGTTAATTTAGTGCTTTTTTTTTTTTAGCTGCTTAGAATTAAACTATAAACCAGTTGCTGATTTTAATTCCACAACCTGCCTCTTTATGCTGTGTATTTTACCTTTTGCAATGAATTGGTCCATATCCACAGCCCATCTGCAGCAAAATTGTGTTACAAAACTGCTTGTAATATGTGGGTTTTAATTTCCGAATTGTGGCAAAATCCATGGCGGAAAATTCACCCCATTGGCCATATCCTTTCAGCAACTAAAACCTATTAGGACAAATAAATGAAACTGTCTTGTGAAACAGATTTAAAGAAGAACTGTCTGTGTTGCCCATATTGACCAATCACAGTGCAGCTTTCATTTTTCAGGAGCACAATAATAAATGAAACCTGTGCTGTGATTGGTTGCTATGATCAGCAGTTTTTCTTTTAGCAAGCGAAAACGAATTCCTTTATTAACTCAGAACATAGTAGAAAAATATTAAAACCACTCTCTCTTGCGCATTTCGGGCATACAAGACATAGAAGATGATAAAAAATGTATATACTGACAGGCATGCTGAAATAGCAGTAACAGAAAATATGGCATGAATGGAATAGGAGCTGGACTGGAAATATCTTAATAAAATATATCAAGCCTAGTACAGACACATATTGCAAAAAATGCATATAAAAAAGGCAAAATGCAGTGTGAATAGGGTCATCAATATAGGTATGACAAATCGGTCTTAAGGTTCATTGCATTAGGAGACCTACATCCCATTGTAAGGATCCAGTACGCCTCACGCATCAGCAGGGCTTGTCTCCAATTGCCTTTTCTTTTGGGCTGATTAACCCTTTCAATGGCTTTAACCTGAAAGATCTCTGTGTTGCATTGGTGGCTGTTCACATAATGTGCAGCTGCACCTGACAGGTTTTTCAGTTGAGGATTTTTGATACTATTGAGGTGTTCAGCAATGCTTTTTTTTAGAGCTGCGGGTGGTACACCCAACATACTGGATCCTGCATTCAATAATATAGTTGGTGTCACAATTAATAAAAGTGTTGATATTATGACAATAATTATTTGCTGTGGCGGTCACAGACTTACGAGGTTTGATGTATTTAGATAGATTATATCTGTTATGACCACAGTTATACAAGCCTTTGCATGTGAGCCAGTGTTGTGCAGTTTTGCCAATGTGACTGTTTGGAGACACATACATGGAAGGAGCTAAAGTATTACCCAGTGCAGGGATCGGCAACCTCCGGCAGTCCAGCTCTTCTGAAACTACAACTCCCAGAATCCTCCTTTCACTTCCATGGGAGTTACAAGAACAGCCAAGAAAGTTTGCATGCTGGGAGTGGTAGTTTCACAGCAGCTGGAGTGCCGAAGGTTAGTGATCCCTGACCTAGCGTGATACCCCGTTTGGCTACAAATCTGCAGCCATTCTTGAGAATATTTTAAATTTGGGGGGTCATCATCCAAAATAGGTGATTGTTCATCTCCTTAAAAAATGATCTGATCATATTCTAAAGAATAATTGGTAGAAAAAGTAACCAAATCAGTATTACACTCCGTAGTGTTACGTTTATTGGGGGGATTTTGTGTGACAGTGCCATCGCTGAGTAAGGATTCTCTATTTTTAGAGATCTCAATATTTTTGGCACAATTGAGGGACCAAATAGGATAGCCTCTTTCTCTGAGGCGAATGTCAATGATGACACAATCCTTGATGTCTGAACAGGCACGAATTGCCCTGATGTACTCCCCTACTGGGATGCTGCGAATTGTGTGCTTGGGAGGGCAGCTGCTTACGGCCAAAATAGTGTTACTTGCTGTAGGTTTTCGATACAACTTGGTGATAACCTGGTTATGACAGGAATCTCCAATCGGGGTTAGATCCCGAAAAAAAAAAAATCATATGGGTGGCTATTGTAAGTGAAAATAAGTGAAAAACTATTGTTATTTAAATATTCAATAAAGGCTGGCACGGACGCCGCAGGGCCCCTCCAAACGCGGAGCATTTTAGACAGGTTAAAAAATCTGCCTTATTGTCTCATACTTACAATTTGGACAAAAAAAATTAATGTAAAGAATTTTTTCCCTGGATATTTCACGGTATTTTACTTTGATGTATTTCTTCTTGAACAATTGTGTGTTTTTTTTAGAAAATATGCAACAATAAAATATAATTGTTATAACATTTGCAATGCTTTATTCACAGACTGAGCTGAGCCTTTTCCCATCATAACATTTGCATGTGATAATGCTGTATACATGTATATTTGCAGTACGAATGGCACCGTGATAAACCAGCAGAAAGTGGTGAAGAAGCAGTCCTACACATTAAAGAATGGCGATGTGATCTATGTTGTTTATAGGAAAAATGAGCCAGAACAAAGTAAGTTGTGAGTCTAGTGTGCATGTGCTGCTCTTTTTTGTTCTTGGGGGGGGGGGGGGGGGGGGGGGGGGGCCGAGATTGCACCTGAAACAAGCTGTTAAAGGCTGTAATCCAATGGCCTATGCTTCGGCCGTTAATCGCTAACGAGCGTTCACGAGCGATCTGATTCAAAAATCAGCAATTCTGATTTTTAGCATGCTGTCTAATAGTGGTCTGCCGCCAGCAAACCGCTAGACAGCATGGGAACGAACTATGGCATTGCGATCACTTCTCTCCATGCTGGGGAGTAAGTCTCCGCCGCTAGTTGGCATTCTCTTACAGGATTTTACCAGCCCAGTTTTAAGCAACCATCCAGTTCAAGGGAAAAAAGGGAATAAAATTCCCATTGACTGGGGATGGATCGGAACACGTTCCTGGAGGTCTTCCTTTCATGAAGACAATCGCTTGCTAATTTGCCAGGCTTTAAAGGGCTTCTGTCACCCCCCATTTAGCAATTTTCAGTAGCGGACATTAGCTATTTGCTAATGTCAGCTGAGTCCAAACATATCACTCTTACCTTTCTCTGTGTTGTAATTTCTGTAAAAATCGTACTTTTATATTATGCACATTACTTCACTACCAGCAACTTGGGCGTTTACTTGCTGGTAGCCGCTGCATCCTCAGACTGTAAACACGCCCCCTCTCCACTTGATAGACAGCTAGCGAGCACTCTCCTCCTCCCGCTTGCCCTGTCTGCCCATGAAATCCCGGGCCTGCGCTGTAACGTTCCTCCTACGGCGCAGGCGTTCTGAGTGAAGGATGCGCGCTTGCCAACTCCTTCCTCAGTGCGCCGATGACATCAGACTACACCCGGAAAAGAAGACTGCCAGCATCGGGTGTAGTCTGATGTCATCCGCACACTGAGGAAGGAGCTGGCAAGCGCGCGTCCCTCACTCAGAATGCCTGCGCCGAATAAGGAACGTTACAGCGCAGGCGTGGGATTTCATGTGTCACTTGAATGGGAGCAGCGCTGCAGTAACCAGGCATGACCACTACACAGTTTATGGAGTTGAGCTGTTTTGGTGGCTGCTTCCGGCGTGCAGCAGCAAATTGCTGATGAGTGGGGGTGCTGGGAGTTGGACCCCCACCAATCTGATATAGATGACTTATGATATGTCTAAGTCATCTATATTAAAAGCCTGGAGAAGCCCTTTAAAGAAGTGGTCCAGGATTATGGCTGCTTTATTCCAGAAAGGTTGCAAGTGGTATTGTAGCCCAGCTCTGTTGAAGTGAATGGAGCTGAGATGTAATACCATATACAACCTGTTGACAGGGGTGAAGCTGTTTTTGTTTCTTTTTTTTTCAAGAAAGAAGCCATATGTTTCTTGTCCTGGTCAACCCCTTTAACTGAAATAAAACATTTATTTATTATATTAGTAAGCTTTTTTTCTGTTTTGTAGATGTTGCTTTTCTGTACAGATCATTGAGCTCAGCACAAGACAATATGCAAGAACTTGCAGGTGTGTTTAAGGTTTTTACTTTTATCATTTAGCCTTCAGGTTTTCACATCCGCCAGTTTTCTTCTGTCTGTTGCTGTTTGTCATCCTGAATAGTGTAACACGCTGTGCTATTCTATACTTCAAAAACGTGAAAACCTAAATTAGGCAGTATTAGCCTGTACTTAACTTCAGCGAATCCACCGTCGCTTTTAGCCATCTTACATTTAGACCATTTTCTATGCCTAAAACAGGAGTAGCAAATGGTAAATGAGACGGGCCTGCCGTCCCCTCCCCTTTACCACCTACGTCACGCCCACTTTTTTAGACCTGGTGCGAGCGTGGAAAAGTCGCTTTTGCGACGCAATCTGCGCTAGAAATACACCTAATTTGGCATATTTCTGTTTAATAAATGACCCCTAAATGTCTGGTCTGTGAGGTATGAGGTGATCCAGGTGAGGGTAAAGCCTGTGATTTCAAGGCATGAGGGTGCTTGTAACTGAATCAAAGTTTTTAGTTGCAATCATTTAAAGACATGCCTCTGTGCCAAGATATTGCGGTTACATTCTTGCTATGGTGCTACCTTGTGTTCTTTTGACACTGAGAACATTCACCGAACGTGTCCACTTCTAATCGTCACACATGCTCCGTAGCTCTATTACACGAACCAAATCTTGTACATGGGCAGCGGATCGAGTGTAGGGCATCAAATAAGAAGAAGTGAACTAGAAGTGGCTTCTTCTAGCCAGCAGTGGACATTTTGCACTGGTGGACATCTTGAGGAGTCAAAAGTACAGCAGGAGGTGCTATAACAAGTATATAACAGCTGTATCTAGGGATATAGGGGAGAGGGATCTCCTCTTATCTGTGTGTGTGTGGATGGAGAGATCGGAGCAGCTAGTTTCTACCCCTTCTGCTGCTGAGTTTAAGGAAAACTGACAATTACAAATGGAGTCTGCAGAGGAGAGAATTACTAAAAATGCAGAATACGAGTTATATGATGGCCAGATATAGTATGATATCTCACGTACACTCACTACAGCATACTCTAAAAAGTCACATGAAACGACAGGTATCCTTTAATATTTAATTCTGGGACAGCCCCTTTAAGATTTTTCCATTTAATAAATTCTGTTTTGAAATGCAAGCAAAAAAGTGCTCTTTATTACCCAAGATTAGATTTCATGTGAATCGTGCAGTTAAACTACTATGGGATTTTATAGATACCTCAGAGGAAGCAGATGCGACTCAGGCGTTGTCTCCCTTCCAAGACACTTCTTTGACGTCAGAGGAACCTCAGCCTTCCACCTCCACAACCAACCTCTACAGCACACCCACTACCTCCACCCAAGAGCCACTTTTTGCCCTACAGACTCAACCATCCCCAGCAGGTTTGTGAAATTGTCTGGACATGAAAGACATGTCATTTAAAGGGAAGCTCCCACCACAGCCAGAGTTTCCTGTGTGGTCCATTGAGAAATTCCATGTGTCAATTTCTCCCCTGTTTCTTTTCTGTCTGTTTCTATTACTAAATATCTATGTATATCTTATACAGGCACTAGAACATCATGTTTGATGACTGTTCCACCCATGTTCTCTACTTGGGGGACACAAACCTCTATCAGAGTTACTGATGATGATTACACAGGCTCCTGTCACACTACTTGCTATGTATTTATGGTCTCTTGGGTAATTTAGAAAGATAATTACACTGTCCTCCCAGTACATAGAGAAGGTACTGGTTTAGCTGTGATATTAGCTGAAGCGTCAGAGGTTGATAGTATAGCATAAAGGAAGAGAAAGTAGGGTGAAGTCTATAAATGAATATGGTGTCTCATCAGAAGTAGACAGGAGCCTGAACTGCACTGCAAGCAGGTGAGTACATTATTATAGACAGAAGGTGATATTATAGAAAGTTGTATTTCCTCTGTAGGTGGATTGATTCACTATCATATTTTTGTTCTTTGCCACTTCGTCTGTACCTTATATTTTGACAAATTGTGTGTGACATGAAATTTGTCAAAAGCATGACTACGAAACCTCTCCTAATCTTATGTATGCCTGTGTATATGTGTGTGTGTGTGTATATATATATATATAATGTCCTACAATTTGTGCGTATTTTCTTATTACAGATGCTGCTTGTACAGCAGCAAAGTCACCAGAAGACAAGCAATCCAGTTTCCCAGATGTGACAGGTGACACAGATCAGACCTCTGCTAAGACGTCTGATAACGAGCAAGATAATCATCCTCCTCCCAAAAAGAAGTTGAAAGTTGGTTGGTGTTTTCTTTTTCTAAATACTTTTGGCTTGTGCCTTCAAAGTACATATTTGAAATGCGAGTAACAGAGCAGATAAAGAGGTACCAATGTGAAAATGTTCCTCTTTGTCTGTTCAGAAGAATACAAATTCCCCTAAGCTTGATGAGGAATTTTAATTTTTGAGTGGTAATGCATAGTGCTACAGTTATTTCTCAGAATTGGTATTGAAAAAAGTGAAATCTGTGGCAAAACGGCAACATCATACAACACATTTTAATATGGAGGACATTCTATACATTCCGCTCTGTTTTATTTCACTGTGGGTATGAGGTTTGGAAACCCTGTTCAACTCAAATTATACTGTAATTTGCTGCACAATTTGAGAATGAAAACTGCAACAAGAATCTGCCGAAAATTAACTTCTCTGGACACAGACTTAAAGCTTTTTCCCCATCTGTATTGTATTTTCATCCTCAAGTTCTCGTCCTTTTGTTCATTTAAAACTGTCCACTGTCTGCCCAGTTAACACTCTCCTATAGAAGTCAATGAGTCATTTCCAGTGTATGATCCATGTGGATGCTGTAAAGCAGTTCTCTAAAAGCCGTTAGCAGCTCAGGCACAATGGCTCCCCACCGCCACCCCCCAAAAAAAGGAATATCTATCAGTATCTTGGGTTATTTATTTTAAAATAAACTATGGGTAACAGTAAGTGTTACAGTATGTGAGCATCCAGAAGCATTTTGATAATAAATACCAGCAACATAGCAGCTCCACACCAACACACATTTATGGCCAACATGTTTAAAAAGACCAATGGCCAATAGCAAGAGATGATATACATGTGAACAATCAAGAGTCAACCACTTACAAATCCTCTTTCTCCTCCTCACCTTTAAAATCCAATGAAAAATAGCTTACTAAATGAAGGCATGGCCAAAACCAATATAGGAATGCTGGAATTATAGGTGACTCCCTACACTTCAGCCTGTGTCACCACCAAAACTGGAAGCAGTGTTAATTTTAGATCAGAGCCAGTAAAAGACCCCGCAGGCATCCACACATAGCAGAGCGTGTGCAACATGTGCTCCGCCAAAGAGCAGAAGCCTGGTGGACAAAAGGCATGTCCAACCAAGGACATTGGCTACTGCAGTTTCCTCCAACACTACAAAGACATGCTTATAGGGATTGTAAGCTTCATCGAGGACAGTAGGCGAAGAACTGCATGATATGTCAGAGCTATAGAAGTGAGTATAATAAATAGTCATATACAGGATAAGAGCAATAAATGGGATTACTCTAAAAGGATTGTTCATATAGTGTATAATAGGAAGAAAAAACAATCCGAAGATAAATGCAATGTGTGATAGGAACGAAAAACAACCATAGGATAAAGACACACATAATTACTATAGACTAAATATGGTGCCAAAGTCATAAACCATAAAAACAGTACAGCTCCGTAAAAACACTCTAGAAAACATATGATACAATAATGGTAAAGGTGTATGAAAAGATGTACGTACATATACCTCAATTACAAAAGGTTCAATTACAAAGAGTACAAAACTCATTTAACACACATGGGTTTACAGTACCCAAAACTGAAATCCAAGGGGGAAAAAAAAAAGTTTGTCATCTTGATGACAGGGAGAGAAATAGAGAATAAAGAGTTACAAGAGTTTATCGTACCTATGTACATCTTGATTAAGAACATCTAAAACCTCCTGGAGTAGAGACTACTCTAAGGCTACTTTTACATTAGCGGCAGCCTTCTCCGGCAGGCTCTTCCAGTGGGTGAACAGCCTTCCGGATCCGTGCTGTCGTAGTTTTATTCCAGCCGCCTCTTGGCATGTTTGCTGTGGTGCCTCCGGCCCGCCCCCATTATAGTCAATAGGGCCGGAGCGGACCTCCGGAGGCACGCGTGCACTAGCGGCAGCACGGATCCGGCAGGCTGTTCACTTGCCAGAACAGCCTGCCGGAGAAGGCTGCCACTAATGTGAAAGTAGCCCAACGTTCATTGTGTGATGCATTATATCTTTGTAAACCTCTTCATGTCTGACTATTATTGACGATATACTAATTTGAAGTCTTTCATGTCTTCTACTTCAGAAATTGACTGTTCTAGTTCTCAAGCCCCTACCCTTCCAAGTTACTCAAAAGGAACCTCTGAAGATACTAAATCAGCTAGCATGAAGCCAGATAAAATGGAAGAGACCCTGACCTGCATTATCTGCCAGGAATTGCTACATGATTGTGTCAGGTAAGTTAACAGATGTCTGGGTTCCCTTTGGCTTAGCCAATGTCTATATGCGTTCTAGAATTGTTTGACCTGCCCAACAAGAGCTTGTAATAACTGCCCAAGTATTAATATTAATAAAATATTTAATTATACACCATTTTAAAAGTAAACATTTGTACATGTACAGTGCCTTGTGAAAATGTTCACCACCCCTTTCGTGTTTTTCCTGTTTGGTTGAATTTCAATTTGGAATTCAAATGGACATTTTATATAATAGATCTGATAAAATAATCCAAATTGTTGTAGTGGAGTATAAAAAGTAAGATCTGTTAACCAATTAACTTCAGAAGTCACATATTTAGTTAAATAAGGTCCCTTATGTGCAATTAAAGTGTCCCACGATGTGTGTATAAATACATCTGTTCTAAAAGTCCCCTGAGTCTGCAATACTATTAAAGGTATGTTCACATGACAGATTTTGAAAACACTCTGAAACAAATCAGCACAGAATCCTTGCTTATTTTCTGTGAGGTTTTTGACGGAGTTTTTTCCAGCTTCCTATTTTTTCAGCTTTCCACTTATTTCAATGCAACAATCAGTGTGGATTCCCCTCCGAGATAGAGCATGCTGCCTCTTCTCAGAAAAAAAACAGCATGGAAAAAAAGCAAGTTCTTCCTCTCATTGAAATGAATGGGAACTTTTTGGAGGAGTTTTTTTTTTTATAGGAAAAAGCACTAGCCTATGGAAAAAGCACTAGCCTATGTGTGCTCCCATTGCTCCATTCGCCAGAGAGGCCGGGACTTTTTCCTGTAGTGTGCAAGCACGACCACCACTGATGAATTGCAGGGTGGTTGTAACCATGGAAACGAATAGTGTATAATGTGATGGAAAAATGAATCCAGCCAGCAAAGGAAACAATATGGATAATACCAATACATTAGTAAGTGACTTTCTCTACATAATGTTATTTGCCGAAGTAAGTCAACCCCTTTTAACAAAGACACCCATGATAACACTGAAAGAGCCAAAGATCCACAGTCGAGATGAAAGTGCCTGACCATAGGACCACTATAAGCCATACACCCCACAGAGAAATGATCGAGTGGCCAGAACAAAAACATTGCTTAAAGAAAAAGTTAATAAAACATGTTTTTGCCAATCTCCATTTAGAAAATTTCTAATCTGCATGAGTCAGATGAGGCTAAATCAAAACTTTTGGCCATCACTGTGTGTTGTGTATGTTGTAAACCCAACGCTTTCCATCACCCCAAGAATACCATCCCACAGTGTTGCATGGTAGTGACAGCATCGTGCTGTGGGGGTGCACTTCATCAGCAGGGACTGAAAAGCTGGTCAGGGTTGACTGCAAGATGGCTAACCGTAAATACAGGGCAATTCTCAAACAACATCTCTTCAGTCTTCTAGAGGTTTGATGCTGAGGCGAATGTTCATCTTCCAGCTGGACAATGACATACTGCTAAAGCTACTTTGGAGTTGTAAAGTAAACATTTTAAATAGTTTTTCCAGTTACATTGTTATCCCTTATGCATTGGATAGGGTAAGATTATTAGATTGGTGGGGGTCCTTCAGCTGGGACCCCTACTAATCACAAGAACGGGTGCCCTATATCCCCTGTAGCCCTCTGAAATGAACGGAGCATCCAGTCGGGCATGTGTGCAGCTGCTCCATTTATTTCTATAAGAATTCTGGAGAGAGCCGAGCACTGTACTTGTCCTGTGGACAAGGGATACCTTAATGTAACTGGAATACCCCTTTGAATGTCTTGGAAAGGATTAGTCCATGGTCACACTTCAGTCCAATTAGGAATTTGTGGAATGACTCAAAGAGGTAGTCCCGGTTTTAATAATTACATTTATTTATTTGGAGATTAGGAGGTTGAACAATTTTCTAATACATCTATTTAAAATTTTGCTCTCAGACAGTTATATCCAATTAGTAGCCTCTCGCTTAAGAAAAAAAAATAGTACGGCCCTTTAGTCCTGTAAAATGCATCCATAGGAGAGTTGGATAGGACTAAACATGGTGGCTGTAATGTGACCCTCACAAGTATCGTGTGACCTGGCTTTCAGTTAACTGCCCAGGTATCTAACAGGTGAATAGTATTAGGGAGCAGAACATATACAGTATTACTACCTGCAGTAGCATCTCAACATCATGCCTGTCAGTGTCTAAGTAGAAGCAGATCTGTGTGTGTTTATTAACATCACCTAGAGACGGGCATCCATTTTACAACAACACCTACAGACAAGCAGCTATGTAAATGCATGCATTAATGTAGTTATTGTAATAACCAAAATAAGAATCATTATTCAAGCACTAGTCCGATTTGCTTATCACATGACTGTGTCCTGACTGCTGACCCAGCACATTTACGTCATGTAACACTGCTGCTTACCGAATGTCAAGGTCACAGGAATTGTAGGATGTCACATAACTGATGCCATGTTTCATTTAAGCCGTGGATACATTGCACAGGACTGATGGGCTATACCATTCTACTGTATGTAGGGGTCAACTGCCTGATATAAGAAAGTAATGCAGAATTTTAAATATATGTATATTAATAGACTGTATGATTTCCTATTATATAAACAAATAAGTAAAAAAATTAAAAAAAAACTGGAATGCCCCTTTAGGGCTTCTTTCACATTAGTGTTAGGATTGTCCGGCAGGGTAACAGCCTGCTGGATCCGTACTAATGCTAGCACAAGTGTGCTGCCGGAAGTCCGCTCCGGCCCCATTCACTATAATGGGGACGGATCGGAGACTGCTGTACACCAACAAGCTCTTTAATTTGAAGGAGTTGTACCCCAAGAGACATGAATTTGTAATTGCTGCACAAGGTAGCTCCACAAGGTCTTCGCCTTCAGGGGGCCAGTACTTACACACATTACACTTCTCAGTTTGTCTTAATTAGTGTTTGTGTAACAATAAAACGTATTTTGCACCTTCAAAATGGTAGGCATGTTGTGCAAATGAAATTATATAAACCCCCCCAAAATTAATTTTAATTCCATGTTGTAATGCAACAAAACAGAAAAAACTCCAAAGGGGGTGAATACTATTGTACGCTTCCTATTCAGCTGCATTGCTAGTGGCTTAAATTTACATTTGAAGTAGGTCCTAGTATGCACAGTTATTATTGCTTACTAAAGGAACTTTGATTTAGATGTGGACTTTTTTCTCACATAGAGTATTGATAATGCTTTAATGATCGTTTGAATTTGTCCGTTTTGTTTCGCTATGTGTAATGTTGACAAGTTCTCATTAGTTTGCAGCCATGTATGCACACCTTCTGTGCAGCCTGTTACTCTGGCTGGATGGAGCGCTCATCCCTCTGCCCTACCTGTAGATGCCCTGTTGAACGGATTTGTAAAAACCACATACTTAACAATCTTGTGGAAGCCTATCTGCTGCAGCACCCAGGCAAGTTATTTTCTATGATTGGATTCCATGGCCAGTTCAGATACTGGCATGAATTCAAATATATATCACTACAAGCAGTGGTTGAATGCCATTGTCTTTATTTTTTCTATATGGCCATGTATTTATACTTGGTTTTTTTCCCTGCTAAATCCAGAAAAGTGTCGCAGTGAGGAGGACAGACGTAGCATGGATGCTCGAAATAAAATCACACAAGATATGCTGCAGCCCAAGGTGCGTCGATCATTTTCTGATGAAGAAGGAAGTTCTGAAGATCTACTTGAGCTATCAGATGTTGACAGCGAATCCTCAGACTTTAGGTTTGTGGCTAGTGTTACTATAACTTTCTATCACTCTTTGCACTTTCTGTCTTTGTTCAATTTTGTTTCTATTCTTCTCCTAACTTGATTTGCAATATAGACTTGATTTTGACATGGCTTTCAATGTAATATTTCATTATCTGTATTTATATGTTGTCTAGAACTAATCTTAATGTTTTATATAATTCTCATTTGCTTTTAATGTTTGTAATCATACAGCCAGCCTTATACAGTGTGCCGACAATGCCCAGGGTATGGTAGACACAATATGCAGCCACATCCTTATCCTCTTACCATTGAAACAGAAGCAATGCAGACATTAGGTGATGCGCCTTCTACCTCTACCAACTTTCCTGCAGGTTTGTATGCACATTTCCTTATAGTGTGTGTGTGTGTGTGTATGTGTGTGTATATATATATATATATATATATATATATATATATATATATATATACACACACACACACACACACACACATACTTGTTTTACACTCAGTAGATGTATTGGCTGGCCTAAAATACTTTGTCTCCAGTTGCACACCAAAACACGGAGGAGGACCTGTTGCAGCCAGTTGCCTCATACGCTGATCTGAGGAGGATCTGAATAATCGGCTGGCACACATACAGAGCAATTCTTTATCTAGTTAATAATGTCTATTAATATCACCATATATGATAAAGATTTTCTTTGCAGCTGCCCAGGAATATGTATGTTCTGCCCAGGGAAGTCATGTGATATGTGCATGTTGCTTCCAGCCAATGCCGGACAGAAGGAGCGAAAGGGAACAAAACCCACACGTGGCACCTCAGCAATGTAAGTCCCAACTTTTGAGAAATGTTTATTTTCTTTGATATACCAGTGGCTGTAATTTCATTATTAGCTCTTGACTCTTCATATTCTGTAATCTGCCTGGAATTAAATAGCGCATACTGTGTAGCCAACAGCACAAAGGGCTTTGCAAATTTAAAAAGGCACCTACAATGCCTTCTAGCCCATCACAAGTTTAATTCCTCTAAAGTTCATCTCCTTGACCTTCTTTTGCTTTCACAGGCACTGTATGTTTGCAGTCTTTCTGTCACATGTATTGGGGATGCACCAAAATGGGCTGCTTAGGCTGTCTGGCTCCATTTTGTGGTAAGATGCTTACGCCTGTGCCAGATTGCCATTTGTCTTGTCATGTAACGCTTCATTTATTAGTTCCAAAACCACAGAATACAACTGCACATGTTAAGAAAACTAATGGCATACTTTTATAAAGACCAATGAGTCCTTGTTGTAACACATTCAGGCTTTATTGATTTCTAGTGAGGCCACTCAATAAGGCTACATGCACACGACAGTGAAAAACGGACATGTGATGTACAATTTTTTTAATGGCCATGAAATGTATATTTTAAGACCAATGGTAGTCTATGGGGTTATTCACATGGCAGTTTTTTTGACTGTCAGTGAAAAACGGACGTCAGAAAATAGAACATGCTCTATCTTGTCCGTTTTTCACTGACAGACTGATCCCATACAATTGAATGGGTCCATTTTTAACATCCATCTCTCAAGAAAGGCATCAGTGAAAAAAACGTCCGTCAAAAATGTCAGTTTTTAACGGACGTTTTTTTTCACTGTCGTGTGCATGTAGCCTAAATCTGTCTAAAATGAAATCTCTTTTTACTATTGCTTCATAGACTTACATTTCAGCGCTCTAAATCGTTTTTAAACCCGTAGATGATGCTTTACAATTACAGGGGTTTTCTGGGAGATGCTGCTTTACAAATACAGGGGTTTTCGGGGTTCCAGATTTTGATCACCTATCTTCAGGATAGGTCATCATTATTAAATGGGTGGAGTCTGACACCTGGTACACCCACTGATCAGCTGTTCCCTGAGGCTCCTGGTGCGGAAACTAACACATTAGCCCATATTGAATAATCCTAAAGACGACATAATCTTAGTCAGGCTGTCTAGACCTGCACCAAATTCATCACAATGGCTGAGGCTCAATGATGAATCTGATGCAGGGATTGAAACTTTTTTCATTTTAGGTTACTACAAAAGCCCCGCCCAATTTTCGAGCATATTGGGGAAAAAGTGTAAAAACCCAAGATGCGCCAAATTAGACCATTGTATCTTGTCACTGACACATTAGTAAATCTGGGCTATTGAGTGAAGCTGGAGGCACAGCACAAAGTGTAGTGAATGGGAGCTGAGGCGCACTAATCTGCACTTTGAACAGAGTTCTGCTGACTCCTCAATTCAAATAGTTAGTTCCAGCGCTGGGGACTGCAGGGAACAGCTGATTGGTGGGGGTGCCTACTGTTGGACCCCACCAATTTGGTATTGTTGACCTACAGATAGTTCAACAGTAACTGGCTCCTAGCAAATCCCTTTCTTTTTTTGAATCAGATCTTTTTTTTATTGAAGTTTCATATAGAACATATAAGCATATGAAAATAGCATTGGGTGTCAGACAAGATCCCGCTACATGCAGGAGTATGTATCATTTTCATCATAACAACTTCAGTGACATAAATGTTTATCACGTTAAACAAATGTGATCCATCCTGAACCCATCTCATCCCCCCGCTCCCCTGCTACTGCAACACCGTCAACACTTGATATCCCTTTAGGTGCAACAACTACTTGTGCACTCTTTAATTAGTCCTCCCAAACCCTCGAACAATTATACCATTCCATATGTGCATCAGTCTTTGAGTAGAAAATCCCTTTCAACTGAGTGTGCTGTTTCACTGTATGCCGAAGTGCCTAAGCCATGACTTAATAATGTAGCTTAAAGGGAGAATATCAGTGTCACTTAGAAGTTCTAAGAGTTCTCTTCTGCCCTCAGTTATTCTTAAACCCACTCTTGTATAGGACGCAACTTGGCATCAAGTAGTTTAGTTAATTGCTTCTGTTCTTTTTTCCCTTCAGAGTTAAATCTTGGAGAAAAATGTTTGGACTCTGTGTTAAACAACAACAACTATGAGTCTGATATCCTAAAGGTAAGAAGTAGCCACCAGACCAGTATACATAAAACAAGGGGGCACAATCTGAAATTAGTTGGTGGGGGGATTCCATGTCAGAAAATAGTATTTCACTGAAAGAGTAGTAGATGCTGGGAACAAACCTCCAGCGGATGTGGTTGTAAAATCAACATTAAATAAGTTAACGCTTTTGCTTCCAGGAGTGTTTGGACATTTTGCACCTCTTGTAGCCAGGACAATTTTCACAGTTTTGACATGTACAAATTAAACCTAAATAATGACATAAAAGATCCTACTAAGGCTACATGTACACGAATGTTGTTTGTTTCCATGTCTGTTCCGTTTAGTTAGTTTTTTTTGCGGATAGGATGCGGACTGATTCATTTCAATGGGTCCGCAAAAAATGCGGACAGTGCTGTCCACATCAGTATGTCCGTTCCATAGCCCCGCAAAAAAATAGAACACGTCCTATTCTTGATGAGATGGACCGGCACTCCAAGATTAGTTGCTTGGTGATTTTATTGGTCACTCATCCATTCAGTGACGTGAGTTTCAACACGAATTGTGCATTTGTCAAACAATGAGTGTGCAGCAGGTTACTATTCTTGTCCGTTTTAGGCATTGTCACAATGGATACGCAAACAAAATGTGGTTTTTTTTGCGGACCGCAAAACACATACGGTCTGGTGCATGTAGCCTAATCCAACATATTTTCTGAAGGTAGACACCTGGCACATTGTCAAAATTCCACTCAACACTATACACACAGACACCATCATGCAATGTTGCATCAAAATGTAATTGTTCATAAAAATTGCATAAAAGTTGATATTTGTGGGTAAAAGTGTGAATGGGGCTGAAAGTTATATGGACCACACCTTCTAAAAATCAATGTTTAATATGTGCAGAGCTCATACATTTAACTTAAGCCTTAATTTCGTGCAAATATCTTCATATAATCACCAGAACTGGAAAGAGCAAAAATCTGGTTTTAAAGTTAAAAGTAACAACCTATAAAATAGAGGGATTTTTACAGTCCTTAAGAAGTAAAACCTATATATTTTAAAAAGCAGACAACCTGATGATTGTAGTTGTCCCCACTGACTTTTGAACAACTAAAAGTCAGTGGACCCAAGAGTGGTGCGGGTACTGACTGTTGCTCAATCAATGAAAAATGAACTAAACTAAAGGGAGCAACAATACTATTAAAAATATAGTTTATTGTGTAATGTTAATAACAAAAATGCCCCCCAAGACTAACTCCATATATATCAGACGCAAAAAACACCACAAGAGGTCAGTAGGGACCGGGACTAACCATGGCCTGTGACTCAGAAGTCCCTAATCCGCCCCTACTTGGCCTAAAAACCCCTAGTCAAAAAATCACAGGGTCCAAAAAGCCCCGCAAGGGGTGGCCGTGTGCCGGAACCTCACCCTGGTCAACTGACCCTAGTCTACATAGGGGTCGAGGTCCGGTCCCATACAAGATACATATACAAGGTGTACATAAATCCCCACCATGTAAATGGTACAATGGGGGGTCAAGAAAGACAGGCAAAACACATAAAAGTTTTGGTGCAGCAAAAGCGTTCCAACGCGTTTCTTCAAATAAGCGCACCTACAATCAGGCCTTGATTATCAGAAATGTATAGTTTGTCCCTGAAGAATTGGAAATAGCGGAGTAGAAGTGTAGTAGTGGAAAATACATACACCAACCAAATCAGTCTGCTAACATACTGTATGTTTTCATTAAAAACTCCAGGTAGTGTAAATTAAGTGTCATCACATCTTCCCCACACAATAAAAGTAAGGTATTATTACTACATTCCTACTTATTTCCTTATTATCTGTGACTAACAGCAATTAGAACCAGTGAGTATAGCAACAATACTGCCTAAAATATAAAGGAATTTATTCCAGCCTCGTTGCACACAAAAGCATTTACTAATACAATTTTTTTTACAAATTCTAAGTCACTGCCTTTGCTAACCGCACATACTCTTACATCCACTAGGTGGGGCTATATGATCACTATCTACAGCATTACAAGCAGGACAACAGTTTGAGTAGTGCCTTGTTTGTTCAGAAATTTCCCCTTCTAAATCTTGAGTGGCCTCTTCCCACAGCCCTCTGGCTTTTTTTCTACAAGCGACTATGTGAAATGTTACTACTAATAGTCTTGTTTGGTTCAGGTGCTGAGCTGCTTGTTCTTTGCCTTTCTGTTTGAGCTTTTTCTATACCTAGGGTAGTTTTTCTACAAATCCTTATTTTTCTTAATGTTTTATTGCACAATATTCACAGAGGCAAGCTGCCATAAGTTTAATGGGTTACCAAGGGAACCTGTCAGGACCAACATGGACCATAACCTGCCAGTAGTACCTTAAAGCTGTTGATCAGGTTTTTAATGAAGTTCTTGTGTAAGATGTCTGAGGTGCATGATTGCAACCTGCAGGTCGTATGCAAATAGGGTTCTTTAAGTCAAGAGGGCAGGGGCTTTCACCGCCCCCCCTTCCCGCTCCTTTGCATTTAAATGATGCCCTTTTGGGTTCTTTTTGGCACGATTTTATCCTGAGATCCCGCCCATGCGCCGTATGATCTCATTTGGCGCATGTAGCCTAATCCAACATATTTTCTGAAGGTAGACACCTGGCACATTGTCAAAATTCCACTCAACACTATACACACAGACACCATCATGCAATGTTGCATCAAAATGTAATTGTTCATAAAAATTGCATAAAAGTTTATATTTGTGGGTAAAAGTGTGAATGGGGCTGAAAGTTATATGGACCACACCTCCTAAAAATCAATGTTTAATATGTGCAGAGCTCATACATTTAACTTAAGCCTTAATTTACGTGCAAATATCTTCATACAATCACCAGAACTGGAAAGAGCAAAAATCTGGTTTTAAGCTGGAAATTAAAAAAAAAGTAACAACCTATAAAATAGAGGGATTATTACAGTCCTTAAGAAGTAAAACCTATATATTTCAAAAAGCAGACAACCTGATGATTGTGGTTGTCCCCACTGACTTTTGACAACCATGTCCTCCTTTATGCAACTTTGTGATAAACATGAATTGTTTTTAACAAATGTTTGCAACAAAAACTCATATACAAGCAAGAATTTACACGTAAAAGCAATGTAAATGAAATATATTTAGGTGTGCAAAACTCATATATACCACAAGTGTATGCATGAACAAGAGCCTGTGCTCTTAAACAATGAAGCAGAGGCCGTCACTCACAAATTTGTTAAGTGTATACGGTACACGGCAAACAGCTGACATGTTTCCAAAATGTACACTTTCTGACAATGCAAAACATAGTGTATAAAATATAACCTAATAATTAATGCATACAACCACCCTGATTCAAATTTGCAGCATACAGTGGTAATTTTTTAATATAAATTTGCCACTAAAATTTTTAAAATAAATAAAATACAGTCTGCAAAAAACTGTAAGATGTAAGGAGTTCATATATACCACACGTTTCTATAGTCAATGCTGCATGTGTTAAAGAAATGCTAAAACTGTAGGAATGCACCAAGCAATGTTTTCACGCAAGTATTGAGAATTATACAATATATACTTTCCATCCTCCTATATAATCTGTAATGCATTAAAGGTATTGTCTCATCTTAGACATTGGTGGTTTATCGCTATGATATACCACCAATGTCAGATAGCTGTCTCTAGAAAGCAGCCTCTAAAGTGAGTGAAGATGGAGCTGCACATGTGCGACTGCTGTAGATTCATTTCTATGGGACTGCCGTAAAAACAGCTGAGCCCTGGCTTGGCTATCTCTGGCCGTCCCATAGCAGTAAATGGAATGGTGACCGCGCTAGTTCACTCTCCACTCATTTCAATGGAAATTCTGAAAATGGCTCCGCACATTCGCTTATCTAGTTTTCTCAGGCTGTGTAACTGCTACTGGTGTCAACTGGTCTTGTTTGAAAGACAATAGTCTAAATTTTAAAACGAGACCAATACCAGGATTGCAGTGCTAGCTACTCTACATTAGAAGATATACCATAGTCTTTAGAATCTGTATCTGCACCTCTCTCTTGGACTCATTTCTAAGCCCTGTAACTCCCGAGCTATTGCAGCTAGCGTTGGTTGATCTTGTTTTAAAGCTTAGATTGTAAGCTTTAATACAAGTCATGGCTGGTATCTGTAGCTGCTACAAAGCCTGAGATCCATCCATCAGTAGCAAAGATGTGTGAGGTATGTCCTTGGCTACTGAAGTGCCACCCTGCAAGAGTATATGAGACACGTCCTTGTCAGTTCCCCACAGTAGACCACACTTTATGAAAAAAGAGGATAGGCCTGGTTCTGTTTATTCAGATGATTCACTTGTTCTTCACTGAGATGAGTGTTAAAGCAGACCCGCCACCATTCTTGAACTGGGATGCCTTGGGCACCCCAGTAAAATTCATTCTAGGAGCCCGCTGTACATCTACATGCTAGTATAACCTGCTTACACAGAGACAAGCAGCAGCAAGACGCTACAAATGGATTAGTTATGCGGGTCCCTGAGGAAAGTGGATACTGGCTAGTCTGCCTCTGTACCTACATCATCTCATCTCAGCCATCCGATACATCTATAATAATAATAAACTTGGTCGTTTATTCACTGATCTGGACAGTTAGGCTGGTTGGGATGCTTTACACTGCTTATCTATATATAGTGCAGTCAGTATTCTGTTACTTGTGTAGCATTGCTGAGCAGACTCATATATAGTTTTGTGGGAAAAGACCCAGTTAAACTTGTAATTTATACATTTATATTGCTGCTTTTTCTACCTTAAAGGAAATGTGTAATCAGAAAATGATTTTAAATGATTTTTGTGAGGTTCTATTTAATTTTCCATGTTTCAATCTATATTTAAACAAAAACCATAAATTCCTGCAGTTTTCCTACTGGCCACCAAGAATAATAATAGGCGCCACTTCTTGGTCTGTACAGATGACTTTACTGCAGTTATCTTCTTATCTATACACATAGGTGATATAATTACAGGCAGGATTAGAATAACAGATAAGTCAGGATCCACTATTCACAATAGGTGATTATCAAAGCTTCCCTCCTGACAATCACTTGCTCAGTCGGCCTGTGTAATTCAGGCTTTACACAGAGAATGCTATCACTGATAACACCTCCCCGTGTTATGACAGTTGTTCAATGGGTGATCTAATAATTGGCCCATGCAAATGTGCCATTGGACTGCCGACAAATGAGCAATTGCTGACTTGACAGCTGATCAGATGTCTGGCTTTGATGATCCAGCTGGGATAGTGAACAATGGAGAGTACGTCTATTATCAGAAATGTATAGTTTGTTCCTGAAGAATTGGAAATAGCGGAGTAGAAGTAGAAAATACATACACCAACCAAATCTGTCTGCTAACATACTGTATGTTTTCATTAAAAACTCCAGGTAGTATAAATTAAGTGTCATCACATCTTCCCCACACAATAAAAGTGAGGTATTATTACTACATTCCTACTTATTTCCTTATTATCTGTGACTAACAGCAATTAGAACCAGTGAGTATAGCAACAATACTGCCTAAAATATAAAGGAATTTATTCCAGCCTCGTTGCACACAAAAGCATTTACTAATACAATTTTTTTTTACAAATTCTAAGTCACTGCCTTTGCTAACCGCACATACTCTTACATCCACTAGGTGGGGCTATATGATCACTATCTACAGCATTACAAGCAGGACAACAGTTTGAGTAGTGCCTTGTTTGTTCAGAAATTTCCCCTTCTAAATCTTGAGTGGCCTCTTCCCACAGCCCTCTGGCTTTTTTTCTACAAGCGACTATGTGAAATGTTACTACTAATAGTCTTGTTTGGTTCAGGTGCTGAGCTGCTTGTTCTTTGCCTTTCTGTTTGAACTTTTTCTACACCTAGGGTTGTTTTTCTACAAATCCTTATTTTTCTTAATGTTTTATTTTGCGCAATATTCACAGAGGCAAGCTGCCATAAGTTTAATGGGTTACCAAGGGAACCTGTCAGCACCAAAATGGACCATAACCTGCCAGTAGTACCTTAAAGCTGTTGATCAGGTTTTTAATGAAGTTCTTGTGTAAGATGTCTGAGGTGCATGATCGCAACCTGCAGGTCGTATGCAACCTAAAACAACCTGCAGGTCGTATGTAAATAGGGTTCTTGAAGTCAAGAGGGCAGGGGCTTTCACCGCCCCCCTTCCCGCTCCTTTGCATTTGATTGATGCCCTTTTGGGTTCTTTTTGGCACGATTTCATCTTGAGATCTCGCCCATGTGCCGTATGATCTCATTTTCGGCGCCTGTGCATTGATCCCTGCTGTAGTGTATTTGGCTAGTCAATGCACAGGCACAGACTCATGTGGGCAAGCACTTCGGAGAACATTACCCTGCATCGGCACAAGCCAAGTACACTACAGCAGGATTCAATGCGCAGGCACCGGAAACGAGATCCTACGGTGCATGCGCAAAATCTCAGAATGGAATCGTGCCTGAAAGAATCCAAAAGGCCGTCAATCAAATGCGAAGGAGCGTGAAGGGGCGGGTGAGCTTGACTTTAAGCAATGAAAGCTGCCTGCCCCATTGACTTCAAGAACCTCTTTTGCATATGACCTGCGGGGGAATAAAAGTTGTTTTACAGCGATCATGCACCTCAGACATCTTATACAGGAACTTCATTAAAAACCTGATCAACAGCTTTACAGTACTGCTGGAAGTTTAACATCCATTTTGGTGCTGATGGGTTCCCTTTAAGTGTGGATGAAGTGCTACTGTATATACATTACAGAAAACAATTGCTACTGCAAAAAATTTAGCTCATCCAATTAGAGGATATTTGGGATCTATTCCCAGTTTTTGAAAAAAATGTGTCCCTTGAAAGTAACAATGAGCTGGAAATCTGTGCCAGAAATTTATGTTTAATCACTTTTTTGCCTCAGGAAAATGTTTTCCTGCAGATCTCTGGATCCATGTAAGGTACAGGGCTTGTTCTAGTGTTGTTAGAAAGAGATTGTCATGTACTACATGATCTGATTTTTATTTTTTACATTAGTCATGGGATAACCCCTTTAAGGTCACATGAACAACCCGTGACCTCTGCAGCCAATCGCTGCCCTCTGCGGTGCTTCGATGAGGTCATTAATTGGTTGCAGTGGTCATGTCTTGTAAACCTGAGTAAACAGATCCTGGCTGAGAGAACCAGAGCATCAGGGCTGGATCTCCCAGGTAAGTAATGAGCACTTCTTTATTGTAGGCAGATTCCCTCTGTTTTCTAGTTTCCTCCTAAAACCAGACAATCCCAATAATGGCTCAAAAGAATCCTGTCCTTAAAGGGACACTTCCATTATTTATTTATTTACTTTAATTAAATTAACAGCCTGAATGTGAATATGTGGTGTATTTATTTTTTATGAATAACAGGTGGATAGTTTCTGGATATCATTTTTGGAAGTCATTTTTGGACTTTTAGCACAGCAAACAGCCTCACTTAACTTTTTCAGTCAAACCATCACTGCGACCAGATAGACCCCATGTAGTGATTCTATTAGAGGATCCTACATAACACCAATCAAGGCAATGCTCTTCTGTGGACATCTGTATCTAGACCTATACAGCAATAGTCATACTGTTACTTCAATTCTACATTTATGATGAGGATTGCCCTGCTGATAACATATTCCCCTCACAGCAGCAGTAAACTGACAGTGGTTTACCTATCTATTTTGGGAGGTCTTGTGATTTTTGCCACAGAGGGGCAGTACCGTATATTGTATTTGATTTTCAATGGTGCAATCCTGCTGAAATTAAAAAGAAAAGCAGCCCAAAATTCTAAAAAAAATAATTTTAAGTAAATAAATTCTGATGGAAGTGTCACTTTGAGGAGTTAAATAGGACCTATCACTTCTTCTGAGGTCTGTTTTAGTCACTACTTCGGTGCTTAATGCAATAACAATTCTGGAGCATCTTTTCATACTGATCCATAGCTCAGTTATTGATTTGCACCATACAATGGCCATTTTACACTGCACACCCTAGGAGGCAGAGACCATGATCGGCGATGACTAATGAACAGCGCCCTCTATTAGATGAATAGTGTTATGACAAGACTATTCCCAGTTTTGAGATCGTGAAATCTTACATCCGACAGTACATTCTAACCCCAGAGGCGTTCCCATGTGATGGGGACGCTCCATGCGCACGGACGGGCCCTGACTGGAGCGGCTACGGAGCCCAGACATGTAAGAACAGTTTATGGAACCAGACACCCTCTTCTCTTCCGAGCAGGGGTGTGTGGTTTAATGCTTAGGACTTCCATTGTTCTCAGTGGTACTCGAGCACACAAAGTGTTCGGCCGAATACTCTGCTGAACCGAGCATCAAGTCGAGCACCAGTTCGGCCGAGCATGCTCGTTCAACACTAGTGCCAGTTCTACTTTACACCAGTTTGATAAATGACCCCAATAATGTTCACATATTACTGTACAGTCAAACATCCAAACTGCTATACTTGGAGGACCGCTGTCGGAATGAGTTTCAGAATTGCTAACACAGGGTTTACCTCTTCAGAATTACCTGGCATCCAGGGGTTTAACATGGAAAGACTTACTGCATGAAAGCCTTGCAGCTGTTCAGAGAGGTGTTTTTATGCTTCCCGGTAAGTAACATTTGACATCATTTTTTTTATGCTATACCTCTTTTTGTGAGGTACCATATTTTATACCTGTGCTATTGTGAATGCTTTTATAAAGAGACACGTCTGTGTGCGGATCTGGTAGATGGAATACACTGCTGTCCCAAGCCTGCTGCATTGCAAACTTTAAAGAGGACATGTCGCCACAAAATGCAATTAAATCTGAAGGCAGCATGTTGTAGAGCAGGAGAAGCTGAGCAGATTGATATATAGTTTTCTAGGAAAAGATTCAGTAAAAGTTGTAATTTTTACATTTATATCTGCAGCCCTGTGAATACCTATCGGTACAGGAGGAGGTGTTCTTAGTGACTGACAGCTATCTCTGTATGGAGACTTATACACACAGTGCTATCAATCACAGATAACCCCTCCCTCCTGTACCGATAGCTGTTCACAGGAGGTAGAGATATAAATGTATAAATTACAGGTTTTACTGAATCTTTACCCACAAAACTATATATTAATCTGCTCAGCTTCTCCTGCTCTATAACATGGTGCTGTCAGATTGCATTTTGTGGTGACAGGTCCACTTTAATCCATCTGACAGCCTGTACTGCTTTAGGCTTAAAGTCCTTCATAATAGTGAAATTTGATCTTTAGCTTAGGAACCCTGGGCTTATCAGTATCACCTTCTTCCTTTTCTGTAAGGATGGGAATATTATGTAAAACTGAAGTTCTTGCTGCTGCAATTTAGAAGCTACTGTTTATGGCATGATTGGAATTTGGAGATCTAAGCCTAGGCTGTATATGAGATTATATCTGTGTACCATTACTAGATGATGTAATAAATAGTTTTGACATTCCTTTATATACATATCTTACATATATATATAAAAATGAATTTCTGTCTGTTCTTTATGCACGGCCAAATGACTGGAACGGTCTACACCAAATTTGGCACATAGGTACATTGGGTGTCCAGGAAGGTTTCCGTAAAGGTCTTCACTCTCTAGGACGTACCGTTCTTGAGAGATTCATAAAAAAAAAAAGTATTATCCGATAGGAGCTTACAGCTTCACTCACATTCTAACTGCCATTCACTGTTAAAGGGGCGGGGTGCTGTGGAGATCACTTTTAAGGGGGTGAGGTGTGACAGTTAAGGGGGTGGGGTGTCACATTTTAAGGGGGTGTGCCGCTGTGTCCAAATATATATATATATATATATATATATATATATTCTAACTGTATACATAGAACTGCAAACAGCATGCTATGAACAGCTTTGTATTAAAGAGGCACACTGCATAGCTCCATGGATAAAATGCTATCCTTATGGGTACATTGTTATTTTAAGATTAATGTTTAGTAAGTGGGCTGACTTACTGACTTTTTTTTTTCTTCTTAAAGTTGGTATTCTACACCAATCGGCCATAACATTAAAGGTTGTATTACACTGGCCAATGGTTGGCCAGATCATATCTAACGAGCGTTAGTAGGAACGCTTATTAGCGATGATTTGGCAGATTACATAATGAACGAACTTTTACAATTATTCAGTATGGGGACAAGGGATGGCATTAGCAATTGCTGCTTCCCATACTGTGGAGGAGACCTCTGCATGTAATAACAGCAGTCTCCTTCACTAACGAGTAGGCGATTGCCAGGAAGGAATGTTTCCTTCCTGACAATCGCCTGCAAAAAGTTTGAATGTAATACAGCCATAAAACAAGTAGAATAACGTTGTTGCCCTTGTGTCAATGGTACCCGTCATGGTTAGAATATACTAGAAAGCAGGGAATCTTGAAGTTAATGTTTTAGAAGCAGGAAAATGAGCAAGTGTCAAGATCTGAGCGATAATGGCCAGATTATGATTGCTAGACATCTGGGTCAGAGCATTTCCAAAGCAGGAGGTCTTGTGGTGTGTTCACAGCGTGCTCTGGTTCGTACCTACCAAAAGTGGTCCAAAGAAGGACAAGTGATGAACAAGCGTCAAGGCCATGATTTACATGGGCAGTGAAGACTAGCCTGTTTGCTCTGATCCCACAGAACAGATTCTGTAGAGCAAGTTTCTGAAACAATGTGGCGAGGTGGGGCCGCCAGAAGGATTTTTTTTTTTTGTTTAAATGATGAATTGCTTCTTAGTTTTTTGGCTTTGTGTTTTTTTTTTTTTATGTGTTTCTTATGTTTTTGTTTTCTTCTCTGACATTTTTTCTTTTTTATATTTTGTTCAGATTATAGGATTAATGGTAATACTGTGCTTTGCTATTTCTGTGGCCTACGTAACTTCAGAGATCTTACCTATCAATACAGACAGAACATCCCACCTTCTGAGCTACCAGGTACCCCAGCTTCTCTTGCCTTTTCTTTAGTGTTCACATTTTATCAGTTTTTTTTATGTCTTTGGGCTGAGCTACGAATATAAATATTAGTGACTAATAGTCAAAAAATGATAGTTTCCTGCACTTCACGCAGTGCTCACAAATGTGACTAACATTTTTGAAATGCCACTGCAGTTGTAGCTGCGGTGACTGTGACCTTAGCTGATGCTTGTCATGTACTGTATCGAAAAGCCCAATCATTGACTGATTATCCCTCAATACACAGAAAATGTGGGGAGGGATCCTGAGCACCTGGTGTGGAGGAGATGAGGTAGGTTAAAGGGTGTTGTCCACATCTTCCAGAAACAGCCCCACATCTGTCCATGGGTTGTGTCTGGCATTGCAGCTCAGCTGTGTTGAAGTGAATGTGGCGGTGCTGCAATACCACATTCAGTGGACAGGTGGGGCACTGTTTTTGGTAGAAGACGGCCAAGTTTTTAAAATCTGGATAACCTTTTTAAAGAGATTATGATGACTTTCCAGTGAAACTCCACGTCTTTTATTAACCCAGTTGTCTCAGTGGACATTTTGTAAGTCTTTGAAAATAATAAATGTCTGTGTTACTTTCAGTTGCAGTGACATCAAGACCAAATTGTTACTGGGGGAGAAACTGCAGAACTCAGGTTAAAGCGCACCATGCCATGTGAGTATAACAGATTATAGCAAATATCATAAGACTAGAAGATCCTGTGATGTCACAGTAAATCTGCCTGATGAAATGTATTTGTCAAACGTATTTATATCAAATAGGCTCAGTTCCCACTGGCATCGTGCTTCTGGTTTTCACAGAACCTTTTTTCTGCCTGCCCATACAAAGTTTCCTGATTCAAACAGATGTAAATGAGACAATGTGAGAAAATTTGAGCATATGCTATTGTGTACAGAGCCTTAAAAGGGTATTCTAGTGGATAAGTAGATATTTAGGCTGGAAATGCTTTAAAAATAACAGGGCCTGCACTCAGCTCCCCAATCAGTTTAGCAAATGGCTGTGAATCCCCCTCAACCAGTCATGATGATGGCCTTTGCTGAGCAGCATTCCCAGCCATTTCAGAATAGAAACAGGCAGTGGAGCGCAGCAGGGATTTGTGAGGTGAGTATAAACTTGTTTTTTGTAAAGCACTTGCAGCCCATGGACAAGCTTATTTTTATTCAGCTGGAATACCCCTTTAAACTGGCCATACACATTATATCATTTCAGTCGATTAGGCCAGGCATCTGATGTGTATGTGCCTCCCAACTCTCCGCAGTGGCTGATGTTGGGTTAGATAGGAATTGGGCATAGTGGATTTCAAGCGTCCTATCCTTTTGTTCTCCTGACACGTATGAGTGTGGCTTTCTCCACTACTCCCATTGACTATACGTGCATGCTTAACCGAGCATCGTAGAGATGGCTCCAATTATCTTGTATGTATGCCCATCTTTGGTTGTAAGTTTTGATTGAATGTGATATGGCCATTTAATGCTGGTCAAAACACTAATACTGGTGGATTTCTTGTTGTTAAATGGGTTATCCAGGAAAAAATATTGACGTATCTCACATCAGCGGGGGACCGAGTCCAGGCTGTGTCAAAAAGTTGCAGTGCTCACTGGAGCTCTAGTGAACACGGCAGCCTGCCGGACATTTACCAAGCACAGTGCCGTACATCGTATAGTAGCTGCGCTTGGTATTGCAGCTCCGCTTCACTAACTCAAAGAAAAGTTGCGTTTCGCTTTGGGTCACTGGAGGCTTTACACGGGGAGTAATGAGAGTAAGCCCATTTACAACTTAAAAGTCCTCTCAAACTGGTCGATGCCTCACAATAAACAAGTGCTGATCGGCAATATAAAAGTCAATAGCCATTCATTTAAAGTACCTTGAGCTGGCGTAGATTTGTGCTATAATTTTCTGATGTAAATTTTTGTATATCTATTGGCTGTAGTAGAACACACCCCCTCCCACTAAGCCCCACTCAGTTTTTTAAAACATGGGGAGGGCAGCGTAAAATTTTAAAAATTTACGCCTTTTGTATGTCAAAACACTGGCCTAATCCTTTAATAAATTTCTCCCAAATATTTTTTATTTTACTGTGCAAAAGTTGTAAACGGTGAAAAATATTATATACATTTTGTATCACCGTATCACCCTAATCATATAGTCCCACATAATACAGTTAACCTAAAATGGAGCCATTCAAAAATACAATTCCGTAAAAGCAAGCCATAAGTATTCTAAGGATATCTCGACTGGAAGAATAAGAACCTATGGTTCTCAGAAGATTCATTAATTTTAATCAATACATTGAAGACTTTTGGAATTTCTTTACCTAAAAACCCTATGTTCTCTATTGATGTGGGATGGTGATTCTGCTGGTGTCTTTCATGAAAAGATATAAGCTGAAATGTTGCATCTCGTTCTGTTCAGGAAATTCAACCACATCTGTGAACAAACACGCTTCAAGAACTAAGTCTGGTACGATCTGGAAACGAAGGCACCTCAAGGACTGCACGTTCTCATACAAGGAGACATGAGAGGCTCAGGAAGATGTCAAGATGCCTGTGACCTTATAGTATACAGCACCCTGTTCCTGGTTTGGGAGGGTGGGCTGCTTACACTGTGCCAGTTCCTGTTGGCACACAGTGATGTTTGCCAATAAATTGCTTTTGGGTTTGTTTCCCAGGTTGAGCTCTGGTTTCAGGACAGTCAACCAATATTATACAATGCAAAATGTCTTTCTTCCAGCTAGGGCCATTGACTGGTTTAACATTTGAAACATCTGCCCAGTGACTATGGGTTTTACAGCTTTCTGCTTCACATCGCTGTAGTGCTGTTATCGATGGACATTATTGTATTGTAAATGACCTGTTTTTGTTCTTCAGTTAATATTGCTTATTTAAAGATTCACACTGAATATATTGCAGGCTACCCGCTATTCTAGTGTGCTTTCCATTCAGGGAAATTGGTTCAATTTACAGCCATTGGTTTGTTATGCACATAACTAGTCTGCTTCTTTTTTCTGTATAAGGGCTAGAAAGAAGCAAATAATTTTTTCTGACAGTTATTTGAGTCCTGGAAACTCCTGCTCTGCACTGTGGTTCCTGTGTATGTGATCTGCATAACTGAATATTTATGTTGCTCGTGAAACATGCCCGCAACACTGAATGTTCACTTCTGGACCAGCTATGTCTTGATAGCCTGTCCCACCATTGCGACCATCTCTTGTTTTTATGGACTATTGACATTTTCCACAAAAAAATAAAAACCCTATAGTACAGGGAAACTTAAGTAAATGTTTATACCTCACAAATTGAATTCTGCCTATTACACAATGTTGGTTATCTACTGTAGTCAGTGCAATGCATAAAACATGTATTCTACTTTTTTGTAAACTTTAATTTGCATAGACCTCTGCAGTGCTGACATTTTTTTTGGCCTATTCCTTTAGACATTTTTGGTCAGTGGGCTGGTATCCCTACTCCTAGTAATGGAAATGCTTATTGTCTTTTGTACGTTGTTCACTGGATTCAACAAGATGTGATGTATGCTGCCAAGTGGAGCTGGTAGTAGTCGCTGTTCTTTGTCCTCCAGCTACAGCACTGATGCTGAGATCCTTGGCATACAGCACAGAGACAATAAGGATTAGTGATTTTTTTGTGTGTGCGATAACCCCTTTTAAGATTGGGCTGTCACATGAAATGAAGCCTTAATGCCCTGCCCTTCCTGTTCATATTTCTCATCTTTACTGAAACATTCTTATAGGGGTTGTCATAATTTTTAAAACAAACAGATCGAAGACACTAAAATATAATAAAAAAAAAAAATTAAGCTATACTTAAAGAGGACCTTTCAGCAAAAAAATATTCATGGGATACTTATACCATCTTGCAGGGCTGCTGCCGCTGATGTCCGCACATAGTTATTTTTTTTCAAACGCCCCCCCAGTTCGCCCGCAGCGCTCCCGGTATCTTCTGCGCCTCTTATGTTAATGAGGCAACTTGGTTATAGTAGGAGGTTTCATTTAGTTATGGTGGGCGGTGTCTCTTCTCTCTGGCAGCGAGCGCATCCAATCGCAGCGCTCCTCTCTTAGCAAGGGCTCCCTGGCTAAGAGAGGAGCGATGCGATTGGATGCACTCGCTGCCAGAGAGAAGAGACACCGCCCACCATAACTAAATGAAACCTCCTACTATAACCAAGTTGCCTCATTAACATAAGAGGCGCAGAAGATACCGGGAGCGCTGCGGGCGAACTGGGGGGGCGTTTGAAAAAAAAAAACTATGTGCGGACATCAGTGGCAGCAGCCCTGCAAGATGGTATAAGTATCCCATGAATATTTTTTTGCTGAAAGGTCCTCTTTAAGTTACTCCCCTGCCATATATAGCACAAGGGTCTGCACCCCTGGTCTGTGTTGACAGTGCTGCAACCACAACAATCATTGGCTGCAGCAGTCATGTGAGGGCAGAAACAGTGTCATTTCTGGGGTCCTAGTGCACCACTACGTTCTGCCCCTCTAGTGCCCTCAGTAGCAATAACGCCAGCTATAGTGACCCCAGTAATAGTAATGACCTCAATAGTAGGCTCCCCCAAAATGGCAAAGAAAAAGAAAATCAATTACCTGACTCTCGTTCCATGCTGCTGTTTGCAGTGCAGACCACTGGACTCTTCCAGTCTGCAGTCAGAGGTGCCAGCAGTTGAAATGATGTCCTCGTACCTTTTATACGTACTCTCATAGGCTTTATGCCTATTGGCATTTAAAGTGAACGATGGAGCAGGGAGCAAAAAGCCAGGGCCTAAGCCCTTGATGGTTTGGCCCAGCATGGCACCCCAATGCATTTGCATGGTGGTAAACACTGCCACCAGAGTCTTGTCACCAGTGGGTATAACTGGAGCTGTGGTGCTGGAAACAGCTGGGGAGTTTTTTTTTACATCAGATATTTTTTTATTAACATTTGCCATAATACAAGACTGTGCAAAGGAAGCATAACAAAGTTAGTACCTAACCCCCTTCTTCCAGGTAATGATAGTTGAGAAAATGCAGTACAAAAAGTCTGCAAAGCTATTGGCAACCTCCCAGCATTTACACAAAGTATGTACTTTCCATGGCCATCCCACCGGGGACCAAAGTACAATCAGCCATTGCCAAGTACATATAATCTGGCAAGGTGTTCATTAGCCAACCCAAGCACGCCACTGAGACTCATACTTTTTTTTTTATTGATCCTCTTTTGTGATAAATTCCTTTCTCTAAGCATATTAGGTGATTAACCTTCCATGATAGAAGGTGCACTAGCTTCCAGTCAGTACGAAGTAATCCGTTTCTGTAGAAGGAAGTGTATGTAAATAGCCTTATACAGTTAAGTGGTGTATTTGGAACAGAAATCCGTTATATACTGCATATCAAGGCTAATCATCCCTCCCAGAGGTCATTAAATACTAGACCGTGCTAAAATACATGCATCAAATCAGCGGGGGAAACCGATGATCACACATATTGCGCCATATCTAACTTCAATTCTAAATAAGAAAGCAGGTGTATACATAGAAATCACTGGGCCCCATAGCAAGAATCTAAATTGGGCCCACATTCCCCTTTTATAGCCCCTCCCACTACCCATTCTAGGCCTCTTCCTTTGTTCCATGAACTATGCTTGGTGCTGCGTTTTATAATTTATGCCATCAGGGCCGGATTGGGATTACAAAACGGCCCTGGCAAACAAGAGGTATAATAGATGCAGTGTGTACAGATGTGTAGTATATACAGCAGAGTACTGATATGCGAGGTATAAGGTATAATAGATGCAGTGTGTACAGATATATAGTATATACAGCAGTGTCCTGATATGTGAGGTACGAGTTATAATAGATGCAGTGTGTACAGATATATAGCATATACAGCAGTGTACTGATATGTGAGGTACGAGGTATAATAGATGCAGTGTGTACAGATAGTATATACAGCAGTTTACTGATATGTGAGGTATGAATTATAATAGATGCAGTGTGTACAGATAGTATATACAGCAGTGTACTGATATGTGAGGTACAAGGTATAATAGATGCAGTGTGTACAGATAGTATATACAGCAGTTTACTGATATGTGAGGTATGAGGTATAATAGATGCAGTGTGTACAGTATATAGTATATACAGCAGTGTACTGATATGTGAGGTATGAAGTATAATAGATGCAGTGTGCACAGGTATATAGTATATACAGCAGTGTACTGATATGTGAGGTACGAGTTATAATAGATGCAGTGTGTACAGGTATCTAGTATATACAGTAGTGTAATATGTGAGGTACGAGGTATAATAGATGCAGTGTGTACAGATATATAGTATATACAGCAGTGTACGGCTATGTGGTATGAGGTATTACAGCTTGTGCCTCTCATATCAGTTCACTGCTATATATACAATATATCTGTATACTTCATCTATTATACCTCGTACCTCACATATCAGTACCCTGCTTAGCAGTTGCGTGGTCTGCCTATATGGTAGGTATGCCACTGTGTACAATATACTCTATACACTGGGTGTAGTGACTGCTTCGGAAGTTATCTCAATAGATTTTCGCAAATATCTGAGGAGATGCCATGGGAGACTGAAGTAAAGTGTTTGCACATTAATTGTTTATATACGGTAGAAATAATCCCTTTAATTGAGCCTTCTTTAGATATTACAATAGTTGTAGGTAACAAAGAGCAGACCCTATTTTAAGTCTCCAAGGTGTGCCTCAATTATAAGTATTGGTAAAATAATTATTCATGGGGTAGAGTTGTGAGAAGGACTTAAAGGGGTTATCCTAGGATTATTATAAAATAAATTGGAAGTCAGGCATCATATAGTACATGACCATCTCTTTCTCACAAAGCTAGAACCAGCCCTGTACCTCACATGGATCCAAAGATCTCCCCGTTGATTTATTGTTTCAATTCAATGCTCAGGGGGGTGTCCTTTCTGCTGCAGCTCTCTTCCATGTACAACTCCAGAGGCATTTGAATGATTAAACTGAGCATGTGCATCCATCTCAGTGAGGTGGACAGGGAAGTAAGAAAAAACAAACAGCAGGTGGTGCTATACAAATACATTTTATTGATTAACTCAGTGGTTATAGTACATTTTTAATTGCTTGCTAGTACAAAAGTATTCAGATCCAGGTTCCAGTTTGAAAACTGCTGAATATTTTTTGTGGTACAACACTTTTAAGTGAGCCATCTTTATACAATTGTATTATCCTGGTGATCCCCTTCAATTGCCATGTCTCAAATCCCTGTAACTTGTGGATCTCAGGAATTGGTGCGCAAGGTAAGCTTCCAATGGTACCCAGCAGTTGCCTCGTTTTCCATTATATTTTGTGCATTAGTTGCAAAGCTGGCCTGTTTCCCACCCTGCATCTTGAATGCATCAGCCCACAAAGGAGAGGTCCAGGACCAACTACACATCCAATTATATATGCACAAGAATCAGAACTGTTCTCCACTCTTCAAAACCCATAAATGTTGACGTTGAGAGGCTAAAGAGTATATCCATATAGTCAGGGCAGGTTAGCCATGTGCGCCCTTAGATAACTGCAGTTTTTCCAGCCTAATTCTTGGAGTCCCTGCTTTCCATATCAATTGACGGAACAGCCCATTTACCTGCTAAAAGACAGACTATATCCATACCAGGGAATTGTGGAGGACATAAAGCAATTGAACCATGAGAATCCTTTTAATGTTTGCCCTAACGATTATTGACACCAGGAGCTTACTCAATATTTAAAGGAGCATACACACTGCAGAGCATCGAAACTCACTCCAAAATTCCCCATCACACAGATTCTTCCCAATTGATAGGTACCATCTCTCCTTGGGGAGAGAGCGCCTTAATAGGAGTGAGAAGATTTATAGGCCATTCACGCTCCTCTGGAATTCTGGGAAGGAAGGGATGCAAAGGAGCTCTTAACAAGCTCAGCGGTGCTGGCTTAGTTAAAATTAGAGTAATGTCTCAAGGCTTATTAAACAGCTGAACATTGACTTATTGGATAGCGGCCTTACATCTGGTGGCATTAGAGGCAGAGCTTGTTAAGGGCTCATTTGCATCCCTTTCTTGTGTGGAGAAGCAACCAAAAGTCTCAATTAACATTAAGGTAGCTGTCAGACTCTCGAAATAGAAAATGATCATCGGTATATATATACAGTAATGGAACCTCCTCTTCCTTATGAGTATACTGAAAGTTACTCAAAGCTAACCACTATGTCTGGGGAGGCCCGTAATTGGGCTGCTAGTGGCTCATGTGCCAGAGAAAAGGAGACCGAGGGTAGCTGTGCCTGTGCCTCTTTCTAACTGAAAAGTCCCTGATACAGAGCTGTTCGCCCATGCACAAGCCCTTGGAGCAGAATATAGTTACTGAATCCACTTCCCCATAACTGCCTGTAAGTAACTCCATTCTACGCAACTGCTTTGCAGCGTCTAATGATGGTACTACTTGATTACCAAGTAGGAATACCCTGCAGATTCAGAAAAAGAGGGTGTAGGTTAATGGCGGTTGGGTCAGGTTGTACAAGAGAGGTAATTACAGAGGCCAGTCCTGTAGCCAGCATTTTAATGTCGGTCATGAGTAGGGAAATAGGCTGATATGAGTCAGGGAGTGTGGGATCTTTTGCTGGCTTCAGTAGGACTATAATGGCATACTTTATGGCATCAGGAAGTGAACCTGTTTGAATGCTGATTGCAACACACCTAACAAGCTTGGGTGAAGAACTCCATATGATTTAAAGACTTCGCAAAACAGACAATTTCCAGATCCAGCTTCTACCAGTTTGAGTGCTTTTATTGAAGATAGCGATAAAAACTCACATGTATGCAGGACAATAACAGCAATGTGACGCGTTTCGGATCACCAGTAATATGGATCCTTCCTCAGTAATATGAGGAAGGATCCATATTACTGCTGATCTGAAACGCGTCACATTGCTGTTATGGTCCTGCATACATGGGAGTTTTTATCGCTATCTTCAATAAAACACTCAAACTGGTAGAAGCTGGATCTGGAAATTGTCTGTTTTGCTAAGTGTTTACCACCACTTACCGAAGAAGTGGAGTTCCGGGCTCCCAGAGAGTGAGTAACAGGGTCGAGCTGCCTACAACCTTCTTTTTGTTTGATTTAAAGACTTCGCACAACATTTTTATTGTACTGATAGTCTGCAACATGACAGTCACACAAAAATCCAAGAGACTATCATTACAAAAGATGTTGCGTTACATGTCGCACTGACAAATGTCATGTAACCACACCCTTATTGTTATTCGTGGTCTTAACTGCAGCCTCCATTACTTCAACACTGATAGGTTTCTCCAATAGCTTCCTACCCACTGCTGACAATACAGGAAGAGGAACATTGGTCAAACACTGCAATGTTATAATTTGCAACAGTAAATCTGGATTTATATTGCATTTCATAAAAAGAATGGAGAATTGACCTCATTTTATAGCCTGGCAATATGGATGGATACAGTGTTGTGACTAGAAGTCTTCCAGCACCCAACTTCACCTCTTATTACTTTGTTTTATAATGAACCTTTTATATTTGGCTGCATCCCAACAATGGGTTTTAAATTAGGGATGAGCGAATTTAATATTTTGAAGTTCGTGTGCGGGTTCGTGTTGTGATATTTACTGAACTGTGTTATGGATTCCGTTAATATGGACCATAACACAATGCCTTTAGAGGCATTCTGTTATTCAGTCAGTCATAATAGAAGTCTATGGCTTGCATAACGGATCCGTCTGGTTTTCGTTATGCTGTGATTTCCTAACGCACTTCAGTAAATACCACAACAAGAACCCGCACACCAACTTCAAAATATGAAATTTGCTCATCCCTAGTTTTAATCGACTTTTGCCTCTTTCCAATAACTGTCTCTTCCAACCAGTTGTAATGTTTGCCCCTAGTTTTTAATTAATTGGAGATATCTTTATCAGAATTCTCCTAAAGGGAACGAGTCGTTTCTTGGTGTATTGAATGTTTCAACAATTACCTTTTGGCGCACTGATTATCGTTCACAAAAATCGTAATTTTGTTTACATATTCCATCATTTGTAGACAGTTGCATTTATGCAAAGCAATAACTTGCGTGGCATGCGTAAACACATCCACAGTGTAATTGGATGTGATTGTGCGTGCTATGAACGATTCCTGTTTACACATATGAAGTGGTTAACATCCGACCAAGGGCCAGCCAGGCACTTGGGAGCTGTTGTTTCCCAGCAAAATAAAAGCACTTTTTTGGACATGGAAAACAGACACAAAGTACGCAGAGGTTTGAAATGTGTTTGCAATCTTCTGTGGGGCAATTCTGCAAGTTATATAGGTGAAAATGAGGTGACAGATTCCCTTTAAGTTATATATATATATATATATATATATATATACACACACACACACACACCCCTCTCAGAGATACTGTCTGGTTTTGAATACAATAAACATTTGTGAAAATGCCGTTTTTGCAGTGTGATAAAGCACTGCATAATTACCTGTCTGTGAATTGTGAGTATACCCTTACATTAATGAAACCGTTTCTATACCTACCAAATTAAACTGCAAACTTGCATGTTATAAGTACATCATAATTGTACACGATATCACAAGACAGCCACATGCAATTTCATAATACTATCATTCATTCTACCACAACATGCAACCTCCGCAATTCATTAGACGTGGTCTCACATGATGTTATACCAATCATGTTATTATGATAATCTCAGCTATTTACCATAGACCTAACCTAATAGCTAATCTAGAATATGACTAGAATATAATCTAGATTGTAGGCCGAGCTTTTTTTCCTTTTCTAATTGCTTTAAAAGCTGTTTAGTAAAATATTTGCGTGAAGCTTCATGAGCAAATAACCATATAATCTCTTTATTCATTAGACACACTTGCATATGTTGCAATGTACTTTCTGGATACACTGAAATCACATTAATAACCACAGACAGGATACCTATAGATGCCACTAACTAGGAAAATAAACATGGTATGATTAGTTTACTTTAAAGGGTTGTCTCACCTCAGAGAGTGGCGTTTAATATGTAGAGGAAGTTAATACAAGCCGATTACTAATGTATTGTTATTATCAGGGGTGCGCCTAGCGTTTTTTTTGCTGCCTGAGTCAAAAACTGAAATGGCATCCCCCGCAAATTCTTAACCTAACCCCTTTTCCACAATGAAAGCACTTCCAAGGTACCACTTGGAACCGAACCAGAGTTCAGGAAATGTTTTTTTACAGTATAAATCAATTTGTGAAGTTATTATGCAAAGTCTCGCGAGACATCGCAAAGTAATAACTTCGGCTTATCGGAGCCAATACATTCTAATACTATACGGAGCCGTACAGTACTGAAAACAAAGTTTTATGTGAAGTCGATTCGCTCATTACTAGTTACGACCACCCTGCAATCCAGCAGCGGTGGCCATGCTTGCACACTATATGAAAAGGTGTTGGCCGGCACTGAGGGAGTGCACATAGGATAGTGCTTTTTCCTATAGTGTGCAAGCACGGCCACCGCTGCTGGAGTGCAGGGTGGTCATAACTGTGGAAACAAGCAGTGTATAATGTGATGGAAAAATGAATGCAGCCAGCAAAGGAGGTAATATGGACAATCACAATAAATCAGTAAGTGCCTTGAATTAACTTAGTCTACATCAGGCATCCTCAAACTGCGGCCCTCCAGCTGTTGCAAAACTACAACTCTCAGCATGCTTGAACAGCCTACAGGTATCAGCCTACAGCAGAACATTGTGGGAGTTGTAGTTTTACAACAGCTGGAGGGCCGCAGTTTGAGGATGCCTGGTCTACATGATAAATGCCATTTGCTGAAGTGAGACAACCCCTTTAACCCACATTGACAGTTATTAATTTCTACTACCTTTACCGTTTCTTATGAAATCTGGCCTACACATGACATATCTGAAAATCTAGAGACTTGCATACGGAACAAGGGTTGATTTCTCTAATCCTCTTAAATTTGTGTTTAATCAGGATTAGTTAAGATTGTTTTTTGGCCACAACTAAAATATCTTGTGTGATTGAATTAGATTAAAAATTGATGGCCTATCCTGATTAGAACAAAGGGGGTACAACTCTTGGTACTCATGTCAATCTGGTTTTTTAAGCACTCTTTATCAAGTGTTACATTTTCCTACAGCGCCATCAAGTGGCTGTCCATTTAATATACAGAAGTACTGGCATCCGCCTTTAATACCATAAATGTATAAGATGACAATATAAGTCCTTATACACACAATGTTTAATCAGTGATTGTGAGCCAAAACCAGCAGGGCGACAAACAGAGGAAAAGGAGCAAATCTCCCCGTTGTACTTTATTTTTGTGTAGCCTCCACTCCTAGTCGTGGTTCACAATCACTGATGAAAACCACTGACCAAACACTGAGGCCATGATTTATCATACCTTCACTCCAGAATTCTGGCATCAAAAAGTCCCAAAATAGGGCATTTGTGACTTTTCACACTCATTTGCGCATAATTTTGCGACTTTTTTACATGTGTACACCACTCACTCCAGTTTTGTAAAAATGGGCGTGGTTAGCCATGTTAATGAGTTTCACTCCAGATTTATCATTGGGACTTTTTAAAAAAGTCGCAAAAAAAATCCCAACTTTACTCCAGTGAGGACCATGCTTATCTTATGCGACTTTTTAATAGAACATGCGACTTTTTTGTAAATATGTGCGACTTTTGTAAACCCGTTTACTGAAGGATGCTGCCATCAAACCACATTTATCACAGTATTAAACGACCATTAATAAATCTGACTGAGCGAAAAGTGACTTTGGACTTATGTGAAATTGGAGTAAGATGGAAGTGTAATGATAAATTTGGCCCTGAGTGTGAATAAGGCCAGTGTAAGGGTCCTTTCACACTTGCGTTCTGAGGATCCGGCAGGCACTTCCGTCTCGCCGGATCCGTCAGAACGCAAGTCGCCTGAAGCATTAGAAGACTGATCAGGATCCTGATCAGTCTTCGAAATGCTTTGAGGTTACTATGGCAGCCAGGACGCTATAAAAGTCCTGGTTGCCATAGTAGGAGCGGGGGAGCGGTATACTTACAGGTCCGTGCGGCTCCCGGGGCGCTCCAGAATGACGTCAGAGCGCCCCATGCCCATGGATCACGTGATCCATGCGATCACGTGATCCATGCGTGTAGGGCGCCCCGGGAGCCGCACGGATGGTAAGTATACTGCTCCCCCGCTCCCCACTACATTTTACCATGGCAACCAGGACTTTAGCATCCTGGCTGCCATGGTAACAATTGAGAAAAAGCTAAACGTCGGATCCGGCGATGCGCCGAAATGACGTTTAGCTTAAGGCCGGATCCAGATTAATGCCTTTCAATGGGCATTAATTCTGGATCCGGCCTTGCGGCAAGTGTTCCGGATTTTTGGACGGAACAAAAAGCGCAGCATGCTGCGGTATTTGCTGCGTCCAAAAAACGTTCCGGTCCTGAACTGAAGACATCCTGATGCATCCTGAACGTATTTCTCTCTATTCAGAATGCATTGGGATGATCCTGATCAGGATTTTTCCGGCATAGAGACCCGACGACGGATCTCTATGCCGGAAAACAAAAACGCCAGTGTGAAAGGACCCTAACTGTTTCAGTTTATTTTTAATCTAGTCTAGCGACAGGGATGTTAAACATTTATTTATAATTTTCCATAATTTTATTAGGGAAAGAGGTTTCTTTGTACTAGGAAACAGGTGGAAAAAGTCTTCTTAGCAAATCTCTGAGGGTTGCTAAATTGGGTCTGTCTTCAGTGTTCTACTGAGTGCTTATGATGCCTGTTTGTAACAAGTCAGATAGGCAGGGTGATAGGCGGTGAGGGCGCATGTACATAGTCAGGGACTGGGGTAGTGACAAGAGGCAGTGTGGATGCCTCAGTATATTACATATAGGCATCTGAACTGAACATTGAAGATGAGACTCAAAGCTTTGCTAAAGAGACTCTACATTCTGTTTTCTAGTAAAAAGAGACATCATTCCCTAATAAAGTATTTTACAAACATGTCCCCTACACTATGCTAAAAATTTAATGAACTGAAATGACTTACACTTTAAGGTTCTTTTACATGGACTGATGGGGCAGGCAATTATTGGGAATGAACCAGATGTTCCCGATAATTGCCTGATTGTTAGCAGATAGAAAGGCTGCATTTGTCCACTGTATGGGGACAAGCGGTCGATTGTTTTTGGACAGCATGATCTGCTGTACAGAAACACTGATTTCTGGTGTCAGCAGAACGACAGGATCAAACTCTTATTCATTTCCCAGGCCAATTATTGGGAACAAGCGTTTGTGGGCGACTTGATTATCAGTCTGTATAAAAGAACCTTTAGACCCATGTGGTTTTACTAACCCAAATTAATATTACCATAGCACTCTATGACCCTGGGTTCACACCTGAGCGTTTTACAGCGCGTTCAAACGCGCTGTAAAACGCTCAACAGATTAAAACCAATGCATCCCTATGGGAGTGGTTCACACTTGAGCGTTTTACAGCGCGTTTGAGCACGCTGTAAAACGCCCAACGATAAACAAGTACTTGAGCTTCTTTTGGGAGGCGTTTGATCGCGTTTTGTGATTGACACCACAGTAGTCAATCACAGAACGCTGCAGTCTGAACGCAGCGTTTCCTATTTGCAAAAACGCGGAAAAAAACGCGCGTCAAAAACGCGCGTAAAACGCGCGTTTTTGGAACGCTCAGGTCTGAACCCAGGGTGAGAGTTTCTTAACTCTGGTTGTCAAGAATTCATAACTAGAGGAGATCAAAGGGGAGACCTGTGGCAATTCGTTGCACTGATCTGAAGGCTGGGTTCATGTGCTGCAGAAAACCACTGAAGGCTGCAATATGTGAGCCGAGCCTGAGTGTGCTGTCATACTTGCAGGTTTTCTAATGCAGTTTTTTAAACCAAAATCATAAAGGAAAATAATTTGACAGATACTACTTCTCTCTCTTTTTTATATATAAATCCACTACAGTTTTTTTTTGGTCTGCAACTCTGAAGGTAACCTGCATGTGTGCCAGCACCCTCATAATATGACTTGTCAGGGGTACTTGAGTACTAGTATTGACAAGAACTGTAGTAAGTGATCTCAGTTGGAGGGATGCTTATTCAACCTATAAACCTATGTGGAAACAGTCTAAAAACTCATGAGCATAGTATGCACAGTGAATATGGAGTCTCCGCAGGTCTTTATTCTATATGCTTGACACGGCATGTCACCATATAGTCTTTCTAGGGAAGAATACCTCCAAAATATGTAATGGAATATGCAATTTTTTTTTCTCACCAATTATTCTTGAATAGGTAAGAAAAAAAACTGAATTCAGTCAGAACCAACAGAACATTTAATAAAATCTGTTTCATACATGTTTTAGGGCATTGACTTTAATAGTGGTAAATGTAACTTAGGAAAATGTATATTTACAGAGGTAGCACTATTCAATTTCCAATTGAAGCTGTAGTGCTTTATTAAAGAAAACATGGTTGCCAATATTAGTAAAACTGCAAAAAGAAAAAAAATTTCTGCAATATGCATGTGCTGTAATAGTGTCATTTTCACCACTTCTATACCCTATAGCACCCTAATATTGCAGTACAGAACAACGCAACCATCCAGTAAAGCGCCTCATCAATGCAGTTGCCAGTAAGGCCATGTTTCAAAGGTCGGGATTATATCAGGATTTTGGGTCTAAATTGTGACGGAATCTACCAACATTCGGCAGATAATGCAAATAAATTGGGTATTTTATACCCCATACATATGCAACAGAAAACAAAACTGTTTCAAATAGTGCAGATTTTCTTTTAAATACACAGCATGTTCATTACTGCCACAGATTAAAGTGGTTGTCGGAGTTAAAGAAAAACTCGAGCTGCCCCTGAAAATGTGGTAAAATAACAAAAGAATTAATGCTGACCCCTTTTCTCCCCTGCCACTTCCAGCACTGAGCCCCACTGCTCCCTGCCACTGATGTCATCTTCCTGGCTGTGACGTTCCAGGCACACAAGTCACCATGCAGCCAATCACTGACTTCATCAGTACACAGGATGTCACTGCTGTGGCCTGTGGGTACAGAACGTCACAAATCAACGGGGAAGAATATTGATTATTTTGTTATTTTACCACATATACAATGGTTGACCAAGTTTTTATTTAACTTGGACAACCCCTGTATTTCCATTGAATGACAATAAGACTATTCCATGTGCGGATCCGCTGGCACAGAAATCCAGGTTTCCGTCTCTGATTTCTTTGGAAAATTCATGTGGGATTTGCAATATGCAAATCTGACATGGATAAACTGTAGCCCAAAGCTTTCTCCATTGGTGGTGTATTTTCTCACGTACTTCATTACAGTAAAGGATTGTCCAGACAGTAAATAGATACAAGTTATGCTGGACACAAAGGATTACACAGCTTGCCTCTAAAATAGTGATTATTTATATATTAAGATACCCAACTACCGTGCAAAAGATGACATGATATAAGTGAACAGCATTTGTGGGGGGTGATTAGCCCTAAAAGAAGGGTCCAAGGTGATAGCTATATAACTATGGCTATTGCAGTGTTTAATAAATGGTTTCATTGTGCGTTAAAGAGAGTCTTTCTCCAGTAAACTGACTGTTAGACTAGGCAATATACCTTGTAGGGTTAGCTGAGCTGAATGTAATGATATCTTTCACTTGACTATTCAGGAATTTGGCCCTTTGAAGAAGGAAAGGGGGTGGCTGGCAAAGGAAGCAAAAGGTGCACAGAGTGGCTCGGGTCTGCCCCTGGTGCACTTAATCCATATGCAAATAAACAATCTAAAGTACTTTTTCTCCAGAATGAAGCAACAGATGCCTAGGTGAAATGTACTATTACATTCAGCTGAGCTAGCTGTACAAGGCATTGTGCCTGGTTTAACAGTGAATTACCCGGTGACTGATTCCGTTTAATGAGTAGGATCATTCTTCTGTGCCTTACGACTTGTGAGGAAAGAAAAAAATAAAATAAAGTTGTGCGCAGTGTACACTATACACCCTGTTCATTTGTACAATTTAATCACTGAAATCCCCTGGTCCCAATAAAGCAATTTAAGTAGGTCTCAAAGTCTGACAACAACAAGAGGCAGGACGGATACTGAAGACAGAACTTGCCCGATCTGTATCGTATTTGGACAATGCAGAATTGTGAAAAGTACTGTATTTATTAGACTGTGAAATACACACTGGAATTATCATATGGATAATGTGCCTCCGTACTGCAATACCAGAGACTTTGCCAGTTGTCTTTCATGAAAACACTTGGCACCAATGGTTCTTGTTTGCCAGTCACTTTGTCAATGTTTCCAGAAGAAAAGGATTACCTTATCACCATGAAATATCAGATGAAATTATTATTACTGGTTAATTGTCACCAAGTTCAGTCAATCATTCTGTCACTAATCCTATTGGTGGGAATTGGAAAGCTGAGCTTCCTGCGGAGTCGGGTCTACCCACCGTTGTAGTGCAGTGAGGGTTGAGACTCCCGAGTGAACCCAATGACACATTCTTTTGTACACACTGAAAAATGGAAGCATCTGAAGACTTCATCCAAGGACTAACATTACAGCAAGAATTTTTCAATACAAGGGAGCAGTTATTATCTTTGCAATCCATTTCAGAACTGTGCAATTCACACTCTGTGGGGGCACCCAGCTGGGTCATCAAATACCAAGGGCAGCTGATCATCTGCCTCTTCACAGTATTTGGCTTTTCAACATCCATTGAGAGATCTCTCGCTCGTGCTGCATTGGTTGCTGTTATTTTGTGTGAGCCTGGATACTCTGTGGTAGGTTTATGGCACAAACTGTGATTCTCCTTTGCAAAGGCAGATGTTTGGTCACAGCAGGCACAGTCAGAGGAATCATTCAGCAATCTAAAACATGGTTGTGTCCTCTTGAGGTTGCTGAATGGGAGATTTCTATTGATATGTGCGGAGTGTGTAAGGGGATAGGATGCATTACTATCTGCTGATTCTGAATATAAGCAAGTATAATTTTCTCCAATCTGTGCAGCAGACCCAACTCTTCTGGGGATCTTGGGGCTTAGTCTCTTCCCAGGTACAGCACCCTAGAAAGACAAAAATCTGTCTGTTAGTGGCAACATATATGATATTGAGAACAAGGAGTGATGATAATCTCTACATCACTGTGGAATATGTTGGCACTATACGAGCAATGGGAAATAATCTGCCTTAATGTTTTATGTACAACAGATGCCAACTGTTATTGTGCAACGCATCACTCTAAATTCAGCATCTAATTGTCTTTTTGAGCCATAGGTAATGCTAATGCTCTCTTAGGTATACTAGTTTATACACATACATGTCTACCCTCTATAAAACAACAGGCACACACCAGCTATGGTGCTCACTTGGGCAGGTGCCCATCTTTCAAAACCTGACATCTATCGTACATGTACAGCAGATGTTGGGAGGGGTTAACTCAACAGGGTTTTTCTGCTGTGTGCATTCTCTTTTTGTTAGACAGGTCTCCCAACAATAAACTGATCAAAGGATATCCTGTTTCAGGCACCCACATTAATGAATTCTGTAGGGAAACCTGGAAGCAAGGGTTCAATTGTCATGCTGCCCACCACAGAAGAACTTGGCTGTAACAGAGGGCAGATTGTTCACTGAAAGGCTGGTAGAAGAGCAGTACAATAATGAGTGTCTGCAGGCAATTGTGAAGCATAGTGGTAGTTCCTTGCAAGTTTTAGGCTGTATGGAGTTGGTGATTTGGTCAGGATAAATGGTTTTTTCAGTGCAGAGAAATACGGGCAGATACTTATCCATCATGTAATACCCTCAGTAAGGCATCAGATTGGCTCCAAATATATTCTGCAGCAGGACAACGACCCCAGTCCATACAGCTAATATCATGAAGAACTATCTTCAGCGTAAAGAAGAACAAGGAGCCCTGGAAGTGATGATATTGTCCCCATAAAGCCCTGATTTCAACATCATTGAGTCTGTGTGGGATTACATGAAGAGACAGAAGGATTTATGCAAGCCTAGATCCAAAGAGGATATGTGATTAGTTATCCAGGATGTTTGGAACAACCTCCCTGCCAAGCTCCTTCAAAACTGTGTGCAAATATACCTAGAAGAAGTGATGCCATGTTCATTTGATTTACATTTCTTTTTGTTAATTCACTTTGCATTGTGTTAATAAAAATAAACTATTAACACTTCTATGTTTGAAGGATTTATACATTGAACCATTTTTCCACACAAGGCAAAATTTTTGCAGAGTACTGTATACATCAGAATTTGAACCCAGAAACTCCTGCGTCTCAGGCAGTGGGTCTTCTCACTGAGCTACTGATGATTCTGGACAGCTCCTTTCCTGAATCTAATGGATAGTTTCTTGGTCCGTGATATTCTTTCCTGGTTTGTCTTATTAGTTCCAACCTTGGATTTAAGAAAAGCCTTGCCACTTCATTGAACTTATGTTTCTGAACTTGGACTGTTACCCGACTACACTTCTTCCTTATACTACAGCTTGGGACTGTTATTTGACTATTCCTTGCTACTTAAGTCATCTGGATTGTCAGAGCCACTGGACTCCTAACTCACTTTCCAGACCTTGATGATTGCACATATCAAGAGAGCAAGCACGTGAACAGTATTACAGTATATCTGCAGACCTTTGGCAGATCCAGATAATTTTGGATCTGCTGAAATTTTAGAGGTCTATGGTGGCCATACATATAAAATCATCAGCAGATGCTACTCAATCAGCTTGGATCTGTCAATGATCTGCAGATAAATGCCTCATGACTATGGTCAGCTTTATGCATGAATATGTGGAATCCTCCAGAGCAAAGTAAGATCTTCAACTGTAATCCAGCTTATAAATGATGGTTCAGAATCACTGACCCCCTTTAAATCAGAAAATAGTGGAATATTTAATTATGCATTTTCAAAACTAAACAACTCTTTTCAAGAAAGAAAATATATATTTACTCACACTATCTACCAGTTTTGTGAAAGAACCACTAGAGGTACGACTCCGCCATTTCATCTGTAGTTGAGGCAATAGGCTGTTAAAAGTGCGGACACTCCAGGCCCTTTGCCTGGCTGCATCTACTTCTTCACCTTCATTGGCTTTGTCCTCTACAGTTAAATCCACACTTGTGTAATCTGAGGTGAGCAAGTCAGATACAGAAGCAGGGCTTGTTACACTTCTCTTTAGGTTTCGTACCTAGAATCAGAGGTCACAATGAGATTAAAGCATAAATACAGCAGTGGCTCCCTATTTAGCCAAAACACAATCAGGTACATCTATCAATCTCTTTATACCAGAAATAGTGGTGTAAAAAAGTAGCAAATTATAGTGCATGCCATATTTGCGCCATAATTTGTGACTTTTAGAGGTTCCCATCACTTTTCTAAAAAAGTGCCAGAGATGCGACTAATTTAATAAGGGATCAAAACTGGACTATTGGAATGCCAGTCTTGATAAACGTCCATTAATGTGTGAACGTCAATGTGACATGGCCACTTGTTATAGGCTGCAAGGACAGTAAAAAAATAAATAAATTGAAAGGGAATCTGTCACCAACATTTGGCCTATATAAATAATGCTACCATGTTGTCGTATAGTCAGACTTGTTTTAAAACATACCTTTGGTATTCCTTTGTGGATTTTTTAAGTCCGGAAAACAATGTTTACTCTATATGCAAATTATGGTGCAAAGTGACCAGCAGGAGTTTTCAAGCTTTCTAAAAGCCCAAGCCTGCCTATTCAGTAAGACCAAGCCAGCCCATTCACAGAGCGAAGTACCTTCCCATGTGCACTCCTAACTGCCTAAAACGTCACCAATGCTCTCCTCCTCTGCTGATGACGTTGCCTCTCCGCTCTCTGGCCTTGGCTTGCTCGTCACAGTATATAGTAGGAGCATCAGCCTCAATATACTTGATGCGCATGCACAGCGTCGCTGGAGTTATCACTATGGGAGCGCCATGTCGCTGCCTATGGAACATTAGAGCGGCACAGAAGGCCGCAATTACATCACCGCGACCTCCTGCTCCAGATTACAGGACTTGGCAACACAGGTTACAGATCAGTCTGTGGCCTGTGTCAGAGATGGCAGCAGGGAATGGTAGTGAGTTTCAGAAAAGAGTTTCAGAGAAGTTAGCAGTACATCCAACCGGCGTCACAACCACAGACCACGTGTAACCACACCAGCCCAGGACCTCCACATCCAGCATGTTCACCTCCATGATCGTCTGAGAGACAAGCCACCCAGACAGCTGCAGCAACAATCGGTTTGCATAACCAAAGAATTTCTGCACAAACTGTCAGAAACCGTTTCAGAAAAGCTAATTTGCATGCTGGTCGCCCTCATCAGTTTTCACTGTTCAGGGCAGATGGCAGACAGGATGCTGGATGTGGAGGTCCTGGGCTGGTGTGGTTACATGTGGTCTGCGGTAATGAGGCCGGTTGGATGTACTGTCAAATTCTCTGAAACTCATTTGGAGACGGCTTATGGTAAAGAAATGAACATTCATTGCACGGGCAACTCTGGTAGACATTCCTGCAGTCAGCATGCCAATTGCACGCTCCCTCAAAAATTGCCAAATCTGTGGCATTGTGCTATGTGATCAAATTGCACATTTCAGAGTGGCCTTTGTTGTGGGAAGTCTAAGGCACACCTGTGCAATATTCATGCTGTCTAATCAGCACCTTGATATGCCACACCTGTGAGGTGGGATGGATTATCTCAGCAAAGGAGAAGTGCTCACTAACACAGATTTAGACAGATTTGTGAACAATATTTGAGAGTAATGGTTCTTTTGTGTATGTAGAAAATGTTTCAGCTCATGCTAAATGGGAGCAAAACCAAAAGTGTTGCGTTTATATTTTTGTTCAGTGTATATACACACACACACACACACACTGCTGGCACTACAGGGGGCATGGAAGAGTATTGGGAAGCAGTTCTCTACTGGCATACAGGGGGGGGGCTTTAGATATCCCTTTCACAACTTCCTCCGTATATGTATGGTGGAAGTCACGTCTTTAAATAAGATGCCCGTTCACACGTGCAGCAGGTGCCATACCCGCCTGGTTTCTGTTGATCGCATACATTTCAACCATGTCAGTCAAATGTGACTACGGCAACTGAGAAGTCTGAAAACGGGAACTGCGCGCTTCTGCTCCCGTAACAGCGCTCCCAGGATGAGATCAGGGAACCTGTTACATTGCTTTATTAGCCCAAAGCCTCAAGCAGTTTTCTGCAACTATTAGTGGAATATACCAATACAGCACTGTATTGTTATATTGAAAATTAGCAATCTAATGCCAGTTATAGTCATACCATATAGTAATACTGGCTGAGAGGGCTGCACACCCCTGACCAAAGATATCTGCCCATGATAGTCTGGACCAAATGGAGAAGAAAAGGGAAGTGAACAACTTAAATACGTGGAGATGTCACCTGTAAATCACTGGATCTGCCCTTGACTACGTCTTTTCAAATGTTTTTTAATCTCTTTATTAAAAGTAGGGTCACTTTAAATAGATTCAGGATGGGGGGATGCAGTGGACAATTTTCCTGCTCCGCATAAGGCATTGAAATACATCTTCCCGACCCTGCTGCAGCCCTTCTGTCCTGCCGGATCCGGAATGGCTGGGAGGCATGAGTCATATGACCTGCCACTGGTAGGCCTGATGGTCCTATAGTTAAAAAGGCCCTAATTATTGGAGTAGTCTACTGTGAGAATTACATGGAGGCGACAGTGAATCTGAAACCTCCATTTAACAGAAGTGGAACCGCAGTAACCAGGTCTGTCAACATGGACAGAACTGTGTAGATCCGGTGCAGACTTCTGGCTCCGGAGATCCTCGGTAACAGCTGAGGACAGGCCATCAATATTAAACTCCTGGAATACCACTTTATGCTAGCCATACACATTAGCTTGTTTGGCCGCCAGTTTTCTCTCCTGATCCCTCCATACACATGCAAGCTCAGCTAAGCATGCATGTTTCCTAATTAGGGAGAGTGGAAAATTCTGCTGCCAGTTGAAATCCAACATGCTTGATTCTTCTCTCCTGGATCAATGTATAAACCATACACACACAAGAGAAGTATTCAGAGAAGAAAACTAATGAATTGTCCATTCAGAAGAGTGCAACCTTATGAACTTCTGCAGAAAAAATGGTAAGCAGAACCTTCTCAGAAGAAGCTTATTCTGAATACTACTAAGTAGCGTGGGAACAATTGTGCTTTACAAGGATTTCAGTAAAATCATCTTATCACTTTAAACACAGCATTGTTCTTTCTTTATATTTTAATAAATAATATGCAATATTTTAATTTTATATGCAATTATCAGAAAAAAATTGTGGCTACTGAGGCGAGGATGGCATATTGGCAATGGGTGCCTTTTTAAATATTTTCGATCAGCATATACGGTAAGTTACTATTATACTGAATGTACAAAAAAATGAATAAAAACATAAATTAAAATAAATACAAACTAATAGATCTTTATGGTTGACGTTTAATTACTATTATTATTATTATGCATTCCTATATCAAAATGCCTGTGGATATGTTTGAATGTCTGTGATCGGATTACTACATTTGAATTATGAAACTTTATAGATGCAAAGTAAAAGCAAAACATCAGTAAATCAGAAGCCTGTATTAAAGAAGAAGTAATGTGAAAAGAAAATGCTTGACTGTTGGGAAAACTGGCACATACATGTAGCACACAACATATACTGACCTGTAAATGGGTAGAATTTAGGGTGTTACAGTTTCTGTGATTTCCCGGTGAGATAACAAAAACCTCATCACTGTTAGAATCGGTCACTGTAACAATACATGAAGAAGGATCATCCAGCTGTGACTGCTGAGAAACATCTGCAACTATATCAGAGAAAACAGGAAGATCATAATGTGCCTCAGGAAAATGTGCCAAGGCTAAGGGCTCATGCACATGGGTGTTGTTAAATGATGCAAGCACTATTCATGTAATGAACGTCTCGCTTTTATTTTGGGTTTCTTAGCCAGACAATAAATCTAGAAACAAATGGCTTGCAGAAGTCAGGGATAGAAGACAGCAAGCTATCGCCGTTTAATGCCCCCATACTGGGCTGGAATGTTATAATGGGAAGCGTTACCGTCCCTGGTCTACATTGCAGGCAGAGCAGTAGTGAAAGGTTTCTCCCTCCCGGCTAAAACAGTCCTTGCTTTTCTCGGATTGTTTGGCAAGCAAGGATGTCAGCAGGGAAGCAACCTGTGATAAATACACTGCATGGCCAAAGATAAGAGAACATCTCTCCTAATTATTGGGTTCATGTGTTTCCGAGTCAAACAAACGGGTGTAAAAAAACAAAAAAAAAACATACACACAGCCATGCAATCTCCATAGAGAAACATCAGTAGTAGCACAGGTCATAATGAAGAGATCAGTCACTTTAAACGTAGCACCACCATATGATGCCACTTGTGCCCCAAATCATTTTGTGAAATTTCTGATCAGCTATCTGTCCCGCCCTATTAATGTGAGTGGAGGTTTCTAGGAGCAAAAGCTGCTCACAAAGCAGTACATCACTCTACCTCAGGCCTAGTTCACACTTCAGTGATTTCCATCCGTGATTGTGAGCCAAAGCCAGGCGGGGAGGCTACACAGAGATGAGGTATAATGGAAAGATTTGTACCTGTTCTGTTTTTTGACCCGCACCTGGTTTTGGCTCTCAATCATTAATGGAAATCACTGATCAAACACTGAAGTGTGAACTATGCCTCCGAGTGGGGCTGCTGGATTTGGTGGATGCCCAGAGATCTACGATATTTTAATGCCTAGTGTTCAGTGTAAAATTTGGAAATAGGTTAATGGTACAGTGCTATGTTTGGTGTAAAGCAAACTGAGTGGTCAACATAAAGCCCCTACCTCAACCTCATTGAAAGATTGTGAGCCAGAACTTTTTATCCCATATTAGTGTCTGACCTCACAAATGCTCCTTTAGCTGAATGAGTACAAATTCCACAAACACACAGTAAGGGGTGCTTGACTAAATATCAAGACACGTGGTTTTGGAATGGGATGTCCAACAAGCTCATATTGGTTTGATGGTCTGGTTTCCGCATACAGTACTTTTGGCCATATAGTGTACTGATTTTTGGAAGGAAAATAATGGGTTTTCTGGGACTTATCCTCAAGATAAGTCATCAATATCAGATCTGTGGGGGGTCTGATACCAGGCACTCCAACCAATCACCTTTTTCAGATGCCAGAAACTATACAGGGGACAAAGTGGTCCACTGTGCAGTTTCCATATGGTCACTCACTCACTTGAATGAAAGCTGAGCTGCAGTATCCCTTGCACAGCAACTACACTGTGGATGGAGGTTTCTGTTTCTGACAGCCCAAAATGGCTGATGGGTAGGGTGTTAGACCCCTGCCAGTCTAATATTGATGACCAATCCAGAGGATAGGTCATCAATATATATGTCCTGGAAAACCCTTTAAACACTAGGGCTCCTTAGTCATCAACTGAAACGTTTAAATGGGGTTTTCTGGGAGTTTCATGTTGACGGCCCATCCACAGGATGGGTCATCAATATCTGATCAGTGGGAGTCCATTTCCAAGCAACCCTGCCGTTCAGCACTGCAGCTTCTTCCTAAACCAGTGAGGTCATGTTCATCAGTCTCATGGCCTAGGCACAGCTCAGTCCCATTCACGAGAATAGGTCTGGTCTGCAATACTAAGCACAGCTGCTTTACAATGAACAGCACTGTGCTTGATATGCTACAAAGAGTCTGTGACACTCACTAGAGAGCTGTGACTTCTTCCAACAGCTGGTCTGTGGAGGTACTGGGTGTCATCAAGATAGGTCATGAATATTTTCCTCACTGAAAACCCCTTTACACTATTAATACTGTTACATAGCTTTACACAATTAGTTTATCTACTTCCACAACAGAGGCGTTGCTAGGGCTGGTGTCACCCGGTGCGGTAGAAAATGGTGTCACCCCGAACCCCCCCCCCCTCCCGGCGATCTGCCTGCTTAGCCCCCCACTGTTTACTATCCAAACCCCCATCCATGTTATCGCTTGGGTTCAAATTATAGCACCCCAACAGGCCCCCACCCCAACCCCGGCGATCTGTCTTCTGTCTGCTTAGCACCCCCACACATATTTGCATACATATTATATTCTGTGCTATCCAGAATACAGCACCACATACCTTACATCCAGTAACTTCTCTGATGCATACCTTCTCTTTCCTCATCTTCTCCTTTCAGACGAGACCGCCATGATGATTTTTCACCCATCTCTCGTCTCTGTAGTTTGACAAAAGACATCTTCGGTTCCTACTTTTCCATCATCCTCCTACCTTCTTAACAACTCACCTGGCACCTTCAATAATAATAATAACGTGCACTAATTCAAAAGTGCTCCCGTTCTGTGTGCCAGTGCAAAAAAACTCCCTCAGGGCTGCCAGTTGAGCTAATGTCCCCATAATGTGTGCAAGTATAAAATACCCCTATATAATGCCCCTAGTAAATGCCTCTACTCTTCCTCATAGTTCCCCCATAATGTGCAAGTATTAAATGCCCCTTCTTAGTTCCCCCATAATGTGCCTATATAATATACCCCCATAGTATTCTTCTCCCCTCCAACACCATAGTGTCCCCATAATGTGCCAGCAATGCCCCCAGTAGATTCCCCCATAGTGTCCCCCCATGTGCCAGCAGATGCCCCCATAGTGTCCCCCCATGTGCCAGCAGATGCCCCCATAGTGTCCCCCCATGTGCCAGCAGATGCCCCCATAGTGTCCCCCCATGTGCCAGCAGATGCCCCCATAGTGTCCCCCATGTGCCAGCAGATGCCCCCATAGTGTCCCCCATGTGCCAGCAGATGCCCCCATAGTGTCCCCCATGTGCCAGCAGATGCCCCCATAGTGTCCCCCATGTGCCAGCAGATGCCCCCATAGTGTCCCCATGTGCCAGCAGATGCCCCCATAGTGTCCCCATGTGCCAGCAGATGCCCCCATAGTGTCCCCCATGTGCCAGCAGATGCCCCCATAGTGTCCCCCATGTGCCAGCAGATGCCCCCATAGTGTCCCCCATGTGCCAGCAGATGCCCCCATAGTGTCCCCATGTGCCAGCAGATGCCCCCATAGTGTCCCCATGTGCCAGCAGATGCCCCATAGTGTCCCCATGTGCCAGATGCCCCATAGTGTCCCCATGTGCAGATGCCCCATAGTGTCCCCATGTGCCAGCAGATGCCCCATAGTGTCCCCCATGTGCCAGCAGATGCCCCCATAGTGTCCCCCATGTGCCAGCAGATGCCCCCATAGTGTCCCCCATGTGCCAGCAGATGCCCCCATAGTGTCCCCCATGTGCCAGCCATTGCCCCATAGTGTCCCCCATGTGCCAGCAATGCCCCCATAGTGTCCCCCATGTGCCAGCAATGCCCCCATAGTGTCCCCCATGTGCCAGCCATAATTCCCCAGCGCAGCCCAGCACCTCACAGAAAAACAAAAAAAAAAAAAAACACAACACATACTTACCTCCACGGCAGCGATGTGATGCAGACGGAAATACAGATGAATGTAAGGAGATGAGTGCTTCCATAATGCAAGCGCTCATCTCCTGGTGGTGTCTCCCAGGGGCGTAGCTAGAAATGACTGGGCCCCACAGCAAAAAAAATGTATGGGATCCCCCCCTCCCACCCCAACATCCCCACACCCCTCCCTAGATCCCTCCTAAGTGTCCTCCACACATCCCCCCCATCAGTGTCCTCCACACACACACACCCCCCCATCAGTGTCCTCCACACAACCCCCACCCCATCAGTGTCCTCCACACATCCCCCCCCCCCATCAGTGTCCTCCACACATCCCCCCCCCATCAGTGTCCTCCACATCCCCCCATCAGTGTTCTCCACACAGCCCCCACCCCATCAGTGTCCTCCACACAGCCCCCACCCCATCAGTGTCCTCCACACAACCCCCACCCCATCAGTGTCCTCCACACATCCCCCCATCAGTGTACTCCACACATACCCCCATCAGTGTCCTCCACACTTCCCCCCATTAGTGTCCTCCACACACACACCCCCATCAGTGTCCTCCACACAGCCCCACCCCATCAGTGTCCTCCACACATCCTCTCATCACATCCCCCCATCAGTGTCCTCCACACTCCCCCCATCAGTGTCCTCCACACATCCCCCTCATCAGTGTCCTCCACACAACCCCACCCCATCAGTGTCCTCCACACATCCCCCACTCCCATCAGTGTCCTCCACACAACCCCCACCCCATCAGTGTCCTCCACACAACCCCACCCCATCAGTGTCCTCCACACATCCCTCACCCCATCAGTGTCCTCCACACATCCCCCCATCAGTGTCCTCCACACATCCCCCCATCAGTGTCCTCCACACATCCCCCATCAGTGTCCTCCACACATCCCCCCATCAGTGTCCTCCACACATCCCCCCTATCAGTGTCCTCCACACATCCCCCATCAGTGTCCTCCACACATCCCCCCATCAGTGTCCTCTACACATTCCCCCCATTAGTGTCCTCCACACATCCCCCATCAGTGTCCTCCACACATCCCCCCATCAGTGTCATCCACATCCCCCCATCAGTGTCATCCACACTCCCCCATCAGTGTCATCCACACATCCCCCCATCAGTGTCATCCACACATCCCCCATCAGTGGTTCATATTAACCTGCTGTACTAATATTATGGCTAAAAACCTCAGTAATAGGTTTCCATATATAATATATATAAAAATCAGAAGTATAAATATATATTACCATACTTCTGATATACATGAATGCATAATTTAGCCTCTATTACCAGGATTCCAACTCGCAACCTTTTACATCAGAGGCAAGAACCCTAACCACCGAGCCGAGCTATGGCGCTCAATGCTAAACTGTGCTAGAAAAACCCCTGGTGGCAACCGTTCAGAAATAGAGGCTAAATTAGATTAAAATACATTGGGTGTCCCCAAGCATACTGACAATGCTTGGGGATACCCCCTTCATGTTCATAGCACTGACTCCATATATGGACACAACCATATATGGAGTCAGAGCTGGGACTCCTAAGCCTGGATTCCCTGGATCCCTCTTCTCTTCAATTACACAGGCAAGTGCAGTGAATAAATCACTTATCCTAATCTTGTACAAGGTCAGTGGAAGGCATCTATAAACAGTACTATATAAATCACACCCATTTGTTTCTATAGCTGGTACGTTTTGTTAGGTTTCACTTGTGATTATGCCACAATGCAAAAACACAACATGAGAATGATGAAATATAGAAACCATTGTTACTGGCAAATACCTTTACTTTGGGCAGCATTTCACCAAATGAACATAGTTATCATCTACTCTAAAAAGTTGAGTCAACTACATTTTTTTCGTATGTGAGGATCCTGAATTACAGGTCTATTCTGATATAAAACTTTACTCACAGTTCTATAGACCTCTGAGCTAAGACTCCCTAGCATTCTTTGCTGACTTTATGTGGACAGAGCTTTCTCAAGTTTTCTGGAACGTGTAATGTATCTAAACACTATACACTAAAACTGATGTAGGAAAAATTAATTATCAGAAGAATCAGCTCACTGTTGACTGGTTTCAAAGGCAATCAGCAGAATCGTGAATGCAGCTCTGAATAATACAGTCTGTAACCCAAGACTAGTAATGAAATGTATTTATAAAGTTACCGTATTTTTCGTCCTATAAGATGTACTTCCCCCCCCCCCCCCAAAGTAGGGAGGGGAGGTAATTTCAGTCCGTTTTATGGGGTGAATACTAATGAGCGCTTTATGGAGCTAAGCGCTCATTAGTACAGGAGTACTCGGAAGTGGTGAATGCAGAGCTCCCCTGGCTCTGTACTCACCACTTCCTGCTCTTCCTCGGCCACTCTCTGTGCTGTGACTGCGCACAGCATGAGGAGGTAAGCTCTCTGTGACCTCAGGCTTTGCGCATTGGGTAACAGCAGCACACGGCAGGAAGAAGAGAAATGGACGACAGGAGCAGCGACAGCTTCCAGAGCAGGAGAGGCAAGTTGAATTTTTTTTTTGTCTGCTTTGAGCATTGGGAAACAGAATGTGGGTCTTTCACATTGGGGGTCTGATCTGAGGTCATTCACATTGGGATCTTATCTGAGGTCTGAATGGGGGTCTTTACACATTGCTGGTCTGATCTGAGGTCTAATGAAAAATATTTTTTTCTTATTTTCCTCCTCTAAAACCTAGGTGCATCTTATGGGCAGGTGTGTCTCATAGGGCAAAAATATGGGTATGTAACTTTTTGTATGTAGATCATGTCTGTATATAAACAGGAAAAGTGTATCTTTCTACTAACACACGTTACAACACTGAACAATGCAAACACGTCACAACATGATGAGTCGATGATAAATGTTAATAAATGTATCCTTTAAATTTCCACACTACAGAAGGCAACAGTGTTGTGAAGGGACATTACATACATTTTAAGGGACTTTCAAAGACATGACCATTTGATTCCAGTCAAGCAGATCATATACATTAGGTAGAAGTAGATTGATGGTTGAAAAACTGTTGAATCCGGTGAACAATTATTTTAAAGACACAGTCATATACATTTTAATCCACACTGACCTTTAAAGTGTGCCTAAGTTTAAATAAAATTTTTTGCATAACAACTGTGCTTCTTGCACAGCTAGATGCATTTCACTCAGGGGCAGGGGGCGTCTCCCTTCTTTCAGTACTGTACTACCGTGACATCAATTCCCTTACTATTTACCACGCTGTCTGTTTTCAGCTCTGGAGCTCACAAAACAGATAAGGAGGGGGAAATCAGAGTTACAAAAAAGCAGGAGGCCCTGTGACGTTTAGAAGCAGCAGTTTTGTCGGACTCACAATCTCAGCTAGCTCTGACACACACTGACAGATCTTGCCTGACAATAGGCAGTGGACTGCAAGTTAGGTGGAAATGTGACCCCTAGTGGTCATTACTTTACAGCTTTTTTCAAGTGAATTCAGGCATATTTTTAAATGAAGTGACCTAAAAATTAACCAGTTACGCCATTCTCTATTAAACTGTGTGAAAGTACAGTGACTCTTTAAATTCAGTAATACTGGTCATACACGGTCAACGACACTGGGGAAGGGCAAACGGTCGTTCTCAAAACGCTCTTTAAAGAAAGATCTTTCATCCACAAACGATCTTGCCTTGAACTAAAAAAATGTATTCCATTCACTGCCCCAGAGCACTAGGGCATTTACAAATAACCCTTTATATATTGCAGTTTTCACAATGGCATTAGGTGCACACTGTATCAATGGCATTGTATGGCAGTAATATTGGGGAATTGAGATAGTATGTATATGGTAATGTTTATGTTCATGGATATCTTTACCTCATTGCATAATGATGTACTTTGAACTTTTATGATTTTTCATTCAATAAAACGAGTTAAAAAAAAAAAAATTGGGGAATTGAATGGTGGTAATATATAGGTATAATATTACACAGTATCTGAATATTGTAGGCATTGTATAGAAATGCTATCTCGAATTGTAATGCGATTTTCTGGCATGCATATTTGGGAGCAAAATATATATCCATGTAATATTTAGGATAAGAAAATAAAAAATAAGAAGAATCAAATTGAGAAAACACTTACCCCCCTCAACCTGACTGGCATTTTCCAACTCTGCGCTTTGCAAGTCTTCATCAGATACAACTAATTGAAGCTCATTGACTTCTAGAGCAGTATTCTGTATTCCATTCTAATTAAATACACACAGCAGAATATCATAGTAGGTACAGCAGCATAGACTGATCAACATGAATGTGCTAATGTTCACTTAATGAAATGCAGTGCCTTGCGAAGGTATTCCCCCCCTTGGTGTTTTCTACTGATTTGCTGCATTACAACTTGGAATTAAAATTGATTTTAATTTAGATTTTATGTAATGGACCTGATAAAATATTCCAAATTGTCTGAAATTGAATTAACTTCCAATGTCACATAATTAGAAGTGTGCAAAGTGTCATATGATCTGTCTCATATGAACATAAATACACCTGTTCCGAAATTCTCCCCGATTCCACAACATGAGGACCAAGGGGATCTTCAGACAGGTCAAAGACATAGTTGTGGAGAAATGTAGAAAAATATATATCCCAAACTTAGAAAATTCAATGAAGCAGCAAAATAAAGAAATAAAAAAGAAAGCAGGAAAAAACACCAAGGGGTTTTCCACCACCTTTACAAGGCGCTGTAGGTACTATGCATCTATAGAAAGTGCAGAGGTAGCAGCCACTCGGCTCTTACTCCTTAGGGGCCCAATGTAGTATAAGATACCGCAGCACTGTATGTGGCCAATGAAGAGGTACAGCTACATATCTTTATACATAAGCGTCAAAGCAACCGTATCAAAAAGTTCTATCTCACTATAACAATTATTGTGCTTTACAGAATATATACAGCATGGCATAATCACATATGTACTACATTTATATTCACAAATACTTGAAACATAAAAAAGACATTTCTTTACCTACAAGTGCGTCTGAAAACATGCAACTTTTTGAAGATCATACTTACCACTTGTGTGATGATCTGGCTGTCACTGTCTTCTCTTTTGTGACATATCTTCTGCCTGAATGGCCCAACATATAATAGGTGACATTAGTGTATATTTTACAATGTTTTTATAACTATCTATACACTATTTAAAATAGGTATCTACTAGATTGACACTTGAAAATACTACAGTATAGTTCTATCAAACGTCTGGACTCTCCTTACATGTTCTTCTCACTTGAGTGCTGAGAAAACTTTCCTTGTATGCACGTTTTAATTTTAAATTTTTTTTAAGCACACTTCTTGTTCAGAAATAGTACTTGGTCATCCTGCAGGTACATCATATTTGAGAGCCACCCATAGACATTCATTAAATTTAAAAACGCTCATTTCTTCCCTCTTGAAGTAGTTCAAAGTTGATTTAAAGAGTTCCTGTCGCCACTCCTGACATGCCGGTATCAATATCTACATACGTTCCCCGTGTAATAACAATTCTGGAACATCTATTCTTATGGCTCTATGTTGTGTCATTCCTTTATTATTTCCGCTAGAAGTTATGAATGAATTGCTAGCAGTCTGCAGTCAGGGTACAGAGGGGTGGTAACCAGTTGGGGGCACAACATATAGCCATAAGAATACATGTTCCAGAATTGTTATTACATTGGGAATGCATGGAGCTATTAAAACAGGCATGTCAGGAGTGGTGAAAGGTCCTCTTTAAAGGCCACTTTCACATTGTCAGTATTTGTAACTAGGGGTGAGCGAATCACGCTCCGCATCCAAGATCCAAAGCCGACTCATTCCCCAACTTCGTTTTAATGCTGTATTGAGACCTGTACTGGGAGCTGAGATGCAAATCACTCACCCCTGTTTATAACCATAACCAGAAGTGGAACCTACTGGGAAAAATATATTGGAAAGATGTGTGCCTCTTCTCTGATTTGGACCCATTCCTGGCTTCGGCTTACAAATACTGATGAAGAATACTAAACTATGTGAAAATGTCCTAAAGTATGTTTTAGATCATTAGTCTCTTTTCAATTTCAAATTCATCTCCTAATGTAGGACACTGGGTTCACAATTTGTTTAGATTTAAGAGACTCCATTCCTTCCTTGATCTGTAAATTTCTTCCATACAGCATAACAGACCCATCCGGATGAGAATCTGTCAGCTCCCCTGACTGGTATCTTTTAGCAAACACTTAGGTGTAAGTGCCATTTGTTTATTTTTTCTTCTAATGTGTATGGACAGTGATAAGGAATGTTCTTCTAATATAGGCTACTTTCACACCAGTGTTAGGAGACATCCGGCAGGCTGTTCTCTGGAGTTCTCTGGATCCGGCTTAGCTGGAAACTGCCGTCTGCCCCCATTGACTATAATGGGAACCAACGGAGATTGATCTGCTCCCTGGCATATATGCCTGGATGCGGCCAGACAAAAACCATAGCATGAGCATGCAGCAACTTTAGCCAATGGGATCCGGCAGGCAGAAGGCACTTTCTGACTATGCTGGATCCAGAGTACTCTGGCAGACTGCTTTCTGCCAGAGCAGCCTGCCGGATGTCTCCAACGCTGGTGTCAAACCATCCATATGTACTGTTATATATATATATATATATATATATATATACACATACACACACACACACACAGTATAGGGTCCCTTGTATTTTTACACTGTCAGCATATTTAGTGCTGACAGTGTATGTTCGTTCTGTATCCCTGGTGTGCTGAATAACTAACCAGCAGTCACAAAATGCATGAGAGTGAGCGGTCATCCTTCACTATTGAGAAGACAGGGAGAAGCTGTTCTACAGTATATAGGGACAGAATATGATGAAGAACGGCTGTTCCACATCTTAATAGCGAGAGCTGACTGTTTGTGTGAGATTGACCATACACTATTTTTTGTTCACATTGATGCCCCAAAAAATGACCAAAAGCTGTATGTACCCCAAAATGGTACCAACTGAAATGTAGCACACCGAGCAAAAACAAGTCCTCACACAGCTCAAAGACGGAAAAGTAAAAAAGTTATCGGTGTCAGGAAATGGTGAACGCTAACTTTCTGCATACCTGACCAGTTTTTGAATTAATTCTATCAATGACTTTCATTAAAAGCGGTTGTCCTGTCATTTGTATCGATGACCTATCGTCGGGACCGACAACCGGCACCCCCACCAATCAGCTATTTGAAGAGGAGACTGCTTGTTGTCTCGGAAGTTATGGTGGTACAATGTAATGACAAGTACTCGCTCCACTCCTCTGGAATAAAGCGAGTGCTTGTACTTACACTACTCTACCGCTCCACAGCAGACAACGCATAGTGCAGTGAAAAGGAAGCAGCGCTTGCATGGAGCGCCACCTCTTCTTCAAACAGCTGATCAGCAGGGGTGCAGATCAGACCTCAATAAACCTGATACATATTCTGGCAAACCGAAATTCAAACCTACGCCACCTATGAGCTAGTGTAGGTTTGAAATATAAATTACACCAGACTGCAATCAATTATAGTAAAACTGGCATTCTGTGACTGGCTTGGCCTTAAGATGCCAGATGCACGTCCTACCGTTCACAGAGAGGTTCCACTGAGCACAACATAACCCCAAATACAAACAAGATAAACACACCTGGAAAAAACTTTCACCAACCAAAATAACTGAAAAGATCTTAGGGTATCCTGCTGATGTGAAGGGTGTTGTTGTTGGAAGATGATAACATAGGGTTTGGGGATGCAGCCTGGCCCTATTAAATCCTACATAGAGACTAGTTCACAGTATCAAAACTATTGACAGGGTGTCTACCCTAAAAAGGGCAAGCCCCTCGGGGGCCTCACCTTGCTCTAGCTAACTAGCTAACTCTATCCCTGCATCTGGTGACAAGGACTACTTGTATGTTGAAATTGGTAAGAAAAAAAATAATAAAAAAAAAAACACTATCAATGTCAGCACATTAAAAGGCAGGGGGTATTCCAGTTATTCCAGAGATGGTTATTCCACCGGATAAAGGATAAGGGATTACAGATCTGTAAGGATCTTACGGACCCCTCTGATCACAACAAGACCTGGGGCCTATACCCCGTGGAGCACCCCCTGAAATGGACCAAGCAGCTGGTCAAAAAAGTGCATTGATGCCCCATTTATTTCTGTCGAAGCACCGGAGACAGACGAATATATCGGTGCATTGGTGGCGGTCCCAAGGATAGGGAGAGTGGGGGTAGAACTGTTGATTCCTGATAATTACTGGCTCGTTACAGGAGTTGAACGCAATCTCCTCCACTATATAGACACAAGCGATCGCTGCTCGATTACTCGTACCCATAGAGAGTCATTGTTTCTAGGCAACAGATTACTGTTTAGACACTAAAATCTGGTGGCTGGTAACAATGATTTAGGTGACCGCACCAGTGATGCTTTTACTTGGGATCGGGTGATCGAGAGCACCTTTATACAGAGTAATTATTAGAAAGGAGTGTTGTTAGGAACGTTTCTTCCCGATAACAGACCCAATCATTTGCCCATGTAAAGGGGCCTTGAAGAAACACAGTTTATTATGCTCTGAAATGGTCTACCTTTGCTATGTAAATTAATTCAACATTATATTTTTTTTGCCTAAATCATTAGTATCCTATGATGTGGATACAGTTCCTCAGCGTACAACAGTTTATAGTTTCCTTTTACATGCCTTCAGGCTTTTTGTAAATGTTCAGAAACAACCCAGTTCACATTATTGCATCTAGAGCAGGGAGCCTCCTTGCTACCCATAAGGGGGACATAAGGGGGACACAATTAACTAATCAGCACTGAAGAGCTCATTTTGCAAGAAGCCCAGGGAGTGGGGACCATAGCGCTCCTAGCTCTAGCACTGGTATTACTCACAGCTCCCTGGTCTTGTGCTATGGACGCCCATGATGACCTAGGTCTTGGCAGAACAGTGTCAGGACATACTGTGTATAGTAGAGCACTATGACCTGATACTGTGCAATGTAAGAGGAGAAGAGATGCCCAACCTGCGGCCCTCCAATTGTTGCAAAACTACAACTCCCAACATGTCCAGACAGCCTACAGCTATCAGCCTACAACAGGGCATGGCAGGAGTTGTAGTTTTACAACACCTGGAGGGCGCAGGTTGGGCATCCCTGAAGAGGTAATTTTTTTTGTCTGTTGTGAGGTCTGCTTTTAGGGGAGGGAGGAGTAAGTTGGAGGTTATAGGTGCAACAGGTGTTTGATCTGAGTCTGTATAAATTTGGGGTCTGATCTGCAATCTGTATAAACTTTAGGTCTGCATAAATATGGGGGCTGATCTGGGGTTTGAATAAATGGAGGCGCTGAAATGGGGTCAGCATACATTTGGGAGCCGATTTAGCATCTATAAATTTGGTGGCTGATCTTGCATCTGTATAAATCTGAAGGCTGATCTTGCGTTTATATAAATCTGAGGGCTGATTTGGGGTCTGATCTGGCATCTGTATAAATTTGGGGGCTGACTTGCAAAATTTGTAACAGTCTCCCATCTACCATGTGCCATATTTTAATACTGGTGTATTTTTGTGTGGCTGCACACAACCCTAACCAATGTTGGTTGCGCGTTACGGTCTAGATCAAATGAAAAAGAAAAGGAAAGTGAATAACTCAAATATGTGGGTACATCATCTGTAATTATCTGGATCTGCCCTTGACTGCTTCTTTAAAAATGTGTTTTAATCTCTTTATTAGAAAGTAATGCCACTTTAAATTGATTCGGGGAGGAGCAATTTGCTTGCTCCTCCTAGATCACTGAAATACCTTGTACTGGTCCTGCAACTCCCAGCATGCACACATGCTCAGCCGTTCTTCTAACTTCACAGAAGTGAATGGAGTATTCTGGGAGTTGTAGTTTCAGAAGAAGGAGTGGCAGAAGTTGCCCATCTAGCATTGAGCAGGCATTGAGAAACACAGAAAATTGCGCAAAGAACATAGGCTAGAAGCGGTAATCTAATTTTTGCCACTAAACATACAGCTTTGAACAGAGCCATATTACAGAGGTGTGAATAAACACTTAGCACCCAGATGTTACAAATCAATAGGAAATGATAATAAGCCCTACAATCACTGTCCTTCTGTAGTGTCATTTTAGGACCATTTCCTGGGGGGTGTTTTTTTTATATCACAGTGTGCTTTGGGTGTGGTGTTTTTTCAGCTGTTTTTTCCATATAATCCTATGTAGAAAAAAAAGCATCTGAAACAAACTCAAGAAAATTATAGTGTGACTAAATAAAGGCACATTTAAAGTGTAACTACCTTTACATTTTTATTTTGCTAATGTGTAGGGCTAGTGGTATATTACATCTTAACTAGGCAAAACTGGTGTCCACCGTAGTCTTAGGGGTTAAAATGACTTCTTTATTCCCCCGATTCTATGATATATAATGCTGTTTGATAATCACCAACGTGCTTTTCTAGTGCTTTTATTCTGCTTTCCCCTGGACGGAAGTAAGCACTCACTACATATACAATTTACTATGCCATATCTACTTTCTTCCTGACAAAGTTGGGGTAATGTCACTTTTAAACCATTAGTATTTGGTCAGAATTTGTAAGCCAAAACTAGTAGATTTTCATGATGTGTGACATAATTTACCATGTAGTCACAGCATTACCCTAGGTTCACACCTAAGCGTTTTACAGCGCGTTCAAACGCGCTGTAAAACGCTCAACAGATGAAAACCAATGCATCCCTATGGGAGTGGTTCACACTTGAGCGTTTTACAGCGCGTAAAAACGCGCTGTAAAACACCCGACACATAAGCTCATTCAGGAGTGTTTTTTTAGGCGTTTGTCGCGCTTTTCCTCCCATAGACTTCTATGGGAACGCGATAGGTGCGTCAATGGGGCGTTTTTGGCACCAGAAACGCGCGTTTGCAACGCACGTTCTGGATTTTACTACATGTACATTCCATGGTCTCCCAAACTCACACTCTCCCTACACACATGGATTGGCTACACTTCATAAAGGGAGCTCACTGAGCTCATTGGACAACACTGCAGTCAATCACACATACGCGCGTTTACTATTATAAAAAACGCGCGATAAAACGCGCGGCTCAAAAACGCTCAGGTCTGAACCCAGTGTTAGACCCCCATGCAGCAACTTCGTTCCAGTCATGATGTGGCTGCAGACCACACCAGCCAGCACAGTTTGCAGACTGTATTTAATGTTAATTTCCATGCAGTTTTATGGTAAAACTGCAGTGTACCTGCAAAAATATGTCCATTAATGAACAGACCCTAATGGCCACACAATTTTGCAAGTAAATATCAATTTTACCTACATAACCATTCTGATATTAAAACTCAATATGCAAACTGCACCAGCATGGTATAAGGAGCACTTTTCACATGCATTGCAGGACCCCACTACAGCAAATGGCATTTATCATGTAGAGAAAAGGTTAATACAAGGCACTTACTAATGCATTGGGATTGTCCATATTGCTTCCTTTGCTGTCATTTTTCCTTTGGTTTATAAACCGCTCATTTCCAGGGGTTACGACCGCCCTGTAATCCAGCATCAATGGCCGTGCGTGCACACTATAGGAAGTACAGTGAGCATGCACGGCCACCACTGCTGGATACAAGTAGTGTATAATTTAATGGAAAAATGAAATAATCCAGAAAATAAGGCAATATGTATAAACTTTCTCTACAGGAAAATTGACATTTGCTAAAGTGTCAAAACCCCTTTAAGTAATTTAGTTTTCCATGCCAAAATAGGTATCACATGCTCACATTTGCCGATTGTGTTTCATTTGGTTAAAGGAGCTGTCTCACTTCAGCAAATAGCATTTATTATGTAGAGAAAGTTAATACAAGCCACTTACTAATGTATTGTTATTATCCAGATTACTTACTTTGCTGGATGAAATAATTTTTCCATCACATTATACACTGTTTGTTTCCATGGTTAAGACCACCCTGCAATCCAGCAGCGATGGCCGTGGTTGCACAATATAGGAAAGAGCCCTAGCTTATGTGCGCTCCCATGGTCCTGGCCACCAGAGAGGCCGACACCTTTTTCTATAGTGTGTAAGCACAACCACCACTGATGGATTTCAGGGTGGTCGTAACCATGGAATCGAGCATTGTATAATGTGATGGAAAAATGAATCCAGGCAGCAAAGAAATCAATAATCTACATAATAAATGCCACTTGCTGAAGTGAGACAACCTCTTTAACTAAACACACATTAAAAACTAGAAAAAACAGAGTTAGAGGCATTATAGATAAGTGGCCATACCAAATGCCCATGAATATTAATAGCTTTCTATTGGTTAAACAGAAAATTAGGCACATCTAATAAACTCTGTATCCACATAATGCTACATTTAAGTGGAGTCTCATAGTTGTATTGCCCATAGGTATACATGTGTTTTAGCTGAGGCATATACAAGGAGGGTTGCAGGGCTTAAAACCACTCCCTTGTGTCCTCACTGCTTCCCTGCTGGTCTCAGTGGCTCTCTACCTCTGGCTGTTTTGACTGCCAAACCGCTAAAAAGGTTTTAAAATCATCTCAGATTGATGTAAAATAAAATATGTATATATGTGTCACAGTATGCATATATGCAAGTCAGTGTGCTGTATGTTACAGCATGCATTTGTGTATATATATATATATATATATATATATATATATATTCCAGTGCTTGTATGTGTGTTACGGTGCGAGTTTGTGTATGTATGCATATCCTATTCACATTTGTCCATGTTCATAGCAAAAAAAAATACCCAGCCTTACAAAATGTATATATATATATATATATATATATATATATATACACACACATATATACACACACACACACGTATACATGTATGAACTGTACTGTAAACTTGATAGAATTTTACATACTGTAAGTGGCATTCAAAATGACAAGCACAATGCAGACTAGTGGATAGAATACATTATACATATGTGGACAAAATTGTCGATACCGTCCACAATAGTCACTGAAATAACCTGAACCCTGAAGCTGACAAAAGTAATAAGTAAAAATGTACTGAAAATCAGACATTGCTTTTGAATTATGGCTCAACAGAATCCTGTATAAAACAAACTAATGACAAACTAATGAAACTGGCCTGGACAGAAATGATGATATCCTTAACTTAATATGCTGTTGCACAACCTTTAGAGACAAATCGCTGCAATCTGTAACTCTTAATAAGATTTCTGCACCTGTCCACGGGTATTTTGGCCCACTACTCGTGACAAAACTGCTCCACCTGTATCAGGTTTGAAGGGTGGCCTCTCCAGACTGCATGTTTCAGCTCCTTGATGTTCAATAGGCTCCTAGAAGGCCACTTCAGAATAGTCCAATGCAATTCTTGGATGTTTTTAGCTGTGTGTTTTGGGTCATTATCCTGTTGGATGACCCATGACATGTGACTGAGACCAAACTTTCTGACACTGGGGAGCACATTTCGTTCCAGAATACCTTGATAGTCTTAGGATTTCATTGTACCCTGCACAGATGCAAGACACCCTGTGCCAGATGCAGCAAAGCAGCCCCAAAACATAACTGAATCTCTTCCATGTATCACAATCAGTACAATGTTCTTTTCTTTGTATGCTTCATTGTTGCGTCTTGTCAACATAGAAGTGATGTGACTTGCCAAAAAGCTCCAGTTTTGTCTCATCTGTCCAAAGGTCATTTTCTCAGAAGCTTTGTGGCTTGACAATATGCATTTTAACAAATTCCAGTCTCGCTTTTTTATGATTTGCTTTCAACAGTGGTTTCCTCCTCGGTCGTCTTCTATTAAGTCCACTTTGGCTAAGACAGCAACGGATGGAACGATCTGACACTGATGAATCTTAAACTTGGAGTTCACCTCTAATTTCTTTGAAAATTGTTCTGGGCTCTTTCATTACCATTCGCATTATCCTTCTCTGTCATCAATTTTCCTCCTGCGACCATGTCCAGGGAGGTTGGCTACAGTCCGGTAGACCTTTAACTTCTGAACAATATGTGTAATTGTAGTAACAGGAACATTAAGGCTGTTTGGAGATGGTCTTATAGCCTTTACCTTTAACATGTTTGGCTATAATTTTATTTCTAATCTCCGGAGACAACTCTTTCCTTAGCTTCCTTTGGTCCATGTTCAGAGGTACATACCATGATACCAAACAGCACTGTGACTACTTTTCACCCTCTAAATAGGCAGACTGATTATAGGTTTGAAAACACCTGTGATGCCAATTACAGGACACACCTTAGTTTAACATATCCCTATGGTCAAATTATTTTCAATCTTTTCTAGGGGTACCATCATTTCTGTCCGGACTAGTTTCATTAGTTTGTCATTTTAAATTATTCTGTTGAACCACAATTCAAAAGCAATGTCTGATTTTCATTAGCTGCTTTTCAGTAAATTTTTATTTATTACTTTTGTTAGTTTCAAGTTATTTCAGTGACCACTGTGGATTTTTTTTTTTCTTTAACAGAAGGGTACCAACAATTTTGTCCACGTGTGTGTTAAATCTTAATAGCATTTCATGTGTGGACTATGACTAGTCCTGCCTCCTGCTGGTGGATACTGTCTAAAAAGGATAACATGAGGGCATTCTTTCAAGCCAAGTGACATTGATCAAATAGGGTTAGAATTCCTGGCTAACTAACAAATGACCCTTTCAAACATAATACACAGTAAACAAGGCAAACAATCCAGTACCTATTAGCAGCAGACAGGGATGAGCCAGCATAGACAGTCATTGGCAGCACGCACTGTGCCCTACGTCTGACTGCTTGATGGCCCACACAAACCCTATGGCCTGTGAGAAAAGAACACAGCCAAGTGCAATAGACACTGCAGGCTGGAGTGGATATAGCCTGCTGACAATTCAGTATCAATCTCATTAAGTTACAACGTGCTATATGATGTAAGTCTTTGAAATGACCTGGATAAATACATGTGGCTACTTATTAAAACAATAATGACCACCAAGCAGACTTTAAACGAATTGTCCATTAAACATTGCTGCTTTCTTCCAAAAACAGCACCACCCCTGTCCATGGATTGTGTCAATGGGACAGAGCTGCTGACCTGTGGGCAGGAGTGGTGCTGTTTTTGGAAGATAGCAGCCATGTTTTTCTAATCCTGGACTTCCCTTTTAAAAAAATAATAAAATATCACACATAGTTGAACATGGTCAGAAAAGTATACACTATCTTGTTGTACGCAGTGTAGTCATGGTCTAAAATTATTATTTGCATTGCTTTCAGTTTTAAAATGCCTTTTATGGCTGTTTGGTAAAATCGATAAATTTCTTCTGCACACACACAAAGTGTGAGATTAAACACATGCTCAAATGACTGGACTAAGAAGATGTACAGTTTTAACCTGTATGACAAACTTGCACAGGATTCATTGTACCACGATTTGGCCATGTCGTTAGAGCAAACAGGGGCATGTTAATAGGCTATTGACACACAATAGGTTATAATTTCATCAAGCCTTCTAATGTAACGGACAGGCAGCTGCTCAATTTCTTCAATTACCCAATTATGGGAATAACCTATTTGGAAAAGGACCCTGTTGCTTGGGCCAAACCAAAAGATAAAGCATAAATGAGCCAACTTCAGCACAAGGAGTCCTGTACAAGTGCTGTATATACAGAGCTGTCCCCTATGCCTACGAAGCATACCTCTGTATATTTGACATCTGATGGAGCATGCCAATTATTTTTTATGATTTTTTAAATGACCTTCCACATGTATGGGTTATATATTGTGGTTCTGTCCAAACTGGAGGTTGTTCACAGCCATAATATAACTATGCGTTTCAGGCCTTAGGGTACTTTCACACTTGTGGCATGGCTATCCGGCAGGCTGTTCCGGCGGGTGAACAGCCCGCCGAATCCGCCATGCCGCAAGTACCTGTGTGCTGCCGCTCCATCCCCATTGACTTTAATGGGGACGGGGGCGGAGCTACGGCGCAGCACAGCAGTGATCGCCGGACTAAAAAGTCGGACCTGCTGTACTTTTAGTCCGGCGATCTTTGGCCGTGCACTGCCGTGCTGCGCCCCCACCCTCATTATAGACAATGGGGACGGAGCGGCAGCACAGCAGCACACAGGTACTTGCGGCATGGCGGATCCGGCGACATCCTGCCTGATAGCCATGCCGCAAGTGTGAAAGTACCCTTAATTATAACAAACCAACATTTGTGCTTTTGTACAAGCCACATTGTTAATACTAGGTGTTACATAGTAATCAATTGTTTACCGAAGATAAAAGGGATTCTCTGGACCTTTTGGAAAATCTGGCCTCTCTTCTGTCCTGTGGAAGAAGTATAGTTTAGTTGGTACTCTGTATCACGCCACCGATGCTGCTGTCTCCTCTGCACTCACACAAGCTGCTGGCACTTCTGCTCAGGTCCCGACAGGATGTGTGACCTTCTTTTCCTGTTCATCTGCATAATAGTAAATGCAGCTGAATAAGAAGACTCTGGAACACATCTGGTCGGGACCCAAGCAGAAGAGCCAGCAGCCTGTGTTAGTGCAGCAGAGACGGCGGCCTGGCAGATGGGGTAGGACTAACAAAACTATCCTTTTTCCACAGCAGAGGAGGGATTTCCCAAAAAGCCCAGAGAAACCCTTTAAGCCATACATAATTTTTGTATGGTATAAACATCTATTTATGGAATTTTATATCAAAGAATATGCTATCTTAGGCAATAAAACAGTATTGAGAGACTCTTACCTATAAGTTACGCAAATTGCCAGCAGAAGTACCAAAGCAAATGTCATGGTAGCAGCAATCACAGCCAACAGCTCTACACCTTCCCTGCCCCGTCTCTCCTGAAGACCCATCGTAGTCACCAAAGACTGGTTACGGTAAGACAAGAGGATTGCAAAGCCATGGCCACGGTTAGTAGTTGTAATTAGCTCCAAAATCACCTCGATCATCTCAACAGGAGAGCCAAAGGTGAGACTTCTATTTAGAGGAGAAATGGATCCACAAAACCGAGCAGAGTAAGTGACCAGGTCGGTGATATAGAGGACATCAAGTGGGCACATTTCCAGTACTGGAGGTGATGTAGTGAAGGGGTCAGTTCCAATGCCTATTGATGGTGCACCTTCACTCACCTGTTCAAAGGGAACTGTTGCCATTTTATTTGTGACCGCTGTTAGAAGATGCATAGGCTCGTTGACTTCTTCAGTCAGGCTTTCATATTTCCCTGTGGCTGCAGATAGTGTGCTTGATATTTGACTGATAAAGTTCTGATCCGCTGTCAAATCTGTCACTGGTTTATTTCCTTTATCACTTGTTTCTGTGTACATCTGGTTGTTGGATTCATTTTGGTAGCCCTCCTTTTCTGCTGTCAGTCCTATTTCTAGATCATTAGACAATTCATTCTTTGTATAATTGTTCTTTCTATCTCTCTTGTATTCAGAGTGAGAGCTGAATTCGGAAAAGGCATAGCTGGTTGCAGATTCATCATTACCAGAGCTATCAAATACATCAAAATCCAGAGTTTCCAACACAACAGTGGAACCTGGGGGAACTAAGATCTGCCACAGACAGTGAGAGCCGGGGAGGTAGTTGTTGGGAAATCCTGGAGATAAAATAAGGTCTGTGCCTGAAGGGTTCAGTACAGCTCCACAATCATAATACACCTATAATAAAAATAGCATGGAACACAAATTAAAATTTTCAGAAGTCACATTTACAAGCGAAACACAATCTTTGGGTCTATAAATCAAAGTATTCAGATGGGCTAAGTCAGAGACGGGCAAACTGCAGCTCTCCAGCTGTTGCAAAACTACAACTCCCAGCATGTAAAGACTGCTTACAGCTATCCTTCCTACAGCAGGGCGTGGTGGGAATTGTAGTTTTACAACAGCTGGAGAGCCGCAGTTTGCCCATCCCTGGGCCAAGTGATGCATCCGGTAGATGTGGGGGCTTTTTAGCAAACGTTTTTTTGCAGCTATTACTAAAGAGGCCCCTTTAGACAAGTTGATGGACAGATGTTCACGAAAATTGCCAGATTGTGTGCGGAGGTGATGGCATTTACATGCAAGAATAGTCTACTCTGTATGGGGGCGAGCAATCGCTACTGCCACTGTTCATCCACATATATCTATTCCTGTTTACACTGGGCTATTAGCTGCCAAGTAATGATGCTTTAATGTGCAGCAAAGGCACTTTTACATTGGCCAGTTATCAGGAACAAGCATTCATACCTAATAATCTGCCTATGTAAAAGGGCCTTTATTCTAAAGGAATTCACATGTTTTCTCATATCTCTCTACTTGTTGATTCTGATATCCATCGTTGGACTGAAGTCCCCAGAGGAAATTATTCTGAGGGCCCACCCTCTGTGTATATAGGACTAAAGGGCCCTGTTTTACTAGGGGTTCATTATTGTCAGAGCTTCGGTGGGCCAGTCTGGGCAGATGTTCTGGTGGGCCAGCTTGAACCTGCCGATATTTATCTATCTATCTGCCACAAAGGGATGTTCAGCAACCAAGAGAAGCCTGTGTAACAAAGCTGTAACTGTGATAGGCCAATTTCCCACAAGTGTATTCAGTCCAGGAAAAGTTGTATTTCCCAGACTGAACACTAGTCCAATGTGAACTCACAGGATCATAATAATGTATGAAGTTGTGTGTTCCTGCCTGACCACAGGTCTTTTATATTGTACTCACAAATTGCCATGAGTACAGTACAGAAGACCTGGCAGGCAGGAACACATAGCATCCTAAAGCATTAGGATACTGTGAGTCCGGTCAGAAGAGTAGTGTTCCGTCCAGGAAAGACATTCATCACATAGAGCGCGTTTCCAGGACTGAATACGTTTGTGTGAAATTGCCCTAGGAATACTAACCGGAGAAGAGCCTGGGTGATGTAGGTGCCGGAGAAGGTTGATCTCCCAGCTCTCCAACCATGTTTTAGAGGTGTGGTAATTAAGCTCATTAGGAGCCAGCTGAAGAGGCCCCTGAAATTAATTGCTAAGCTTCTAACACAGGGCTCTCACTTCGCTCTGTGGAAGGCCATGTGATGCCAAGCCTGAGGTAGCCAGGTAATAATGGTATGAACAAGGTTGAAGAAGGAAGAAGACCCAGGGTCAAAAAATCCTGTGTCACATTTTTATGACCACTTCCTACTTTGGATGTCGGCAATGAAGGAAGTCACGTGTCGTGACCTGACTTGGGGGTTATATAGGATGTATGATAGGTGGTCTGCACACACATCTCTCATTGCTGTCATAGGTAAAACGGGGGAGTTAATCGAGATGCAAAAAGGTATGACAATTAGCTTTTGTGCCAAAAATGACATTATTTCTGAAAATGCACAGTTGCTGCTGCTGTGAAAGTGTATCATGGACAAAAGGCACCATTGTAAATAAGTGACATGGAAACTTCAGAGCATCAGGTGCCACTGATGGTCAACTACAAAGGTGCACAAAGGCAGACAACATGCTACAGTGGAGTGGTTCACCATCAAAATGAACCAGGGTGCTACCAGATGTGTTTAAAACAGTTCAACAAACCCTACTGTGTATGGGGCTTCAAAGAAGATGGATGGTCACTGCACCTCTGCTAAGGAAGTTGCATCAGCACAAAAGGCTTCAATTTTTTGCGGAAGTATCAGAATTGTAACTCAAGTGATTGATAAAGGGTTGTTTGTTTTTTTTTAGAACAAAGACCCGGGCGCCATTGCTGGAAGAACACAAGCTGGTGGAGGTCTGGGGAATGTTTTCGTGGCATTCTCTGGGCCTACTCATCCACATGGAAGGCTGATTATTCTCTCTTGGACATATGAGATCTTCCAGCAAGACAATGCAACATGTCACTTGGCTACAAATGTCTGACTTCGGTTTCTACTGTAAGGCCATGACCAAAACTTAAAAATACTACCCAGTAACCTAATTCCCCAGACTTGAATCCAGTTGAGCATCTGTGGGACCACCTTGATTGTCGTGTTTGGTCCATGGATCCTCTCCACAAGCACCCTTCAGCAGCTGTCAGATGAACTGCAGTCAGGAAAACCATATAGCCCATCTGGCAATTCTGGAAAATGCCAGATGGGCCAGTTCTGTTCCTGGGGCATCGCCCAGAGCACATTGGTCTGCCCATGGCCCCAAAAGTAGTTGCCAGTACAAATACAACTGAAGAGATGAATAGTTGAACAGTGCAACGGAGGATGGTTCCTGGCCCTGCTGTTGACTCTCATAGACAACCAGCCAATAGGCTACTACATGGGTACATTAAAAATACTGGGGGCACTACAAGGGTTCAATATAACTACTGGGGTACTATGGAGAGCATTATAACTACTGGGGGTACTACTGAGGACATAAATACTGGGACAATACAGGGCGCATTATACCTACTGAGACCTCTACAGGGGGCTTTACAGCTACTGGAAGCACTATAGAGGGGACTTATTAATACTGGGGCTCTACGGGGTGCCTTATTACCACTGGGAGAATTTAATGGGGCATTTTTACTACTGGGAGCACTGTAAGGGGCACTTTGGGGAGCTTTAATCATTTTTAAGGCACTACAGGCCATTATTGCTAGTTGTACTGTACTGGTACTGTGGCGGTACATTATTATTATTATACAATATGGAGGGCACTACTACTAATGGGGCATTCTCAGGGAACACTATCGCTGTAGGACAGAACATCTTCATTAGAAGAGATCACTAGATATAATAGGTATGTAATGCTGTATACTCCTAGATGGTTGACATTGCTGACTATAATGTTTATCAATATATATGTGTTTAGAACTGGAGAGGAGGAAGGGGGAGGGGTTCACAAACATATTTTACATTCAATACACAGCAAGTGGGCCTGTGTGTTTTAAGATGTCTAGGCTGAATTTCAGTCCCAGTCCATCTCTGATGCACACTCAGTAGTGTCATAAATTCTGACAGTAATGGTGCTGAAGACTAAGCTACTCTTGAAGTCAAATATACCAAATGTAAGTATGAACAGAGCTTAAAAAGAAACATCCTTCTTTCCATGCACATGCAGAACATAATACACAATATAATACAACAGTTTTCAGCTAGAAGCAGAGCATTAATAGTGAGATTGAGATATGGAGGCATGGAGATTCAGATCACTGCAGAAAGTTCTTTTTTTCGACTAATAAAAACAACTCTCCTTGGCAAAACTGAAAACAGCAAAATCTCCAACGGCTTTCAAAGACATCTGGTTAATATGTACAATATGGAAAGCATCTTTAAAAATATATATTGCCAGTTATCTGGAAATGGAAAATTGGCTCCACTACAGAGAAATTCTCGAAGATCCTAACATATTACCCTAGATAAAACTGTTCCCACTGAGTTGTAATGAAACCAAACATGCAATGTGCAAGACACAAACCTGCATGGGGCTGTAACAACTGGATACCGTATGTATGTATGAAAATCTTAAATAGGACTTAACAGAATAACTAAAAACTATTTGTGTTATGTTGTATTACACTTCATTTTTCTGTCACAAAGACTACTGCATTGTGGGTGGTACACAGCATTGTGGGAGTGAAAAGCATCCTGGGAAAGATAAGTCTCCAGTCTCGAGGACACATCAGCAGAGCTGTCCTTTTGCATGAATCCTTCTTAAACTCCACCAACCTTGTACAAGCATATCTGGTGAGAGATCTACTTTTGTTTCAGGGACATGATGTTATGCAGAGCTGTTCAGCTAGTTGTAATTGTTCCTCAGGGAATTGTTACTACTGTTAGCTAGACATGTAATCTTATGCACAGACAGCCATTTTACCATGTGCTTTCAGTGTTAATGCAAATGTTATAGTACATGCTGTGCTTAATACTTATACATACTATTTGTATTCTTGTAGTTTTACCACACTTGTACAATCTCTCACTCAAGCGCACCATGCAGATAGTACAACCTGTTGACCAATAAACAAGTTAGACTACAAAGTACATTCCTCTTATTGGGAAGACAGAAATGGTTTATGCTAAATGTCCGACTGCACACTGTGTGAACATGTATGAAGACAGAACAAGGAGTGCCTTCACGTGTGGCAGATTTTGTTGCAGAAAGTTTTGCAACTGAACATCAGTTCTATCTGAATGCAGACACTTAGGTGTTTGCTTCTAAAATAATCCAAAATCAGGTGAATGGAACTGATTTTCAGGCACCGAAATTTCTGCAACAAAATCTGCTGCATGTGAAAGCACAATCTATATATTCACTTTTCTGCCCTTTAACGAAAGTTGTAATACACCCCTGTATTCCTATGCAGCTTCCCAACCAGTTGATTACTGGTGCCTAGCTAATATAATCTAGCACGATCAGCTATTCCTGCTGAAGAAGATGCTAGCACCTGCACATTTTCCATTCTCTGAAAGAAAGAAAAGGTGGCCCATAGCAACCAGATTCCTGCTTTCATTTTTCAGAGTTCCTTTGGAAAACGAAAGGTGGACTCTGATTTGTTGCTATATGCAACTAAGCTAGTTTTCCTTTACAACTGTTCTGATAAATCTCCCTCACTGACTGCAGAGCTAATGTGGTATTACAAGGTACAGTACAAATGACAGTGCCCATACTTAGTTGTCTCATTCACTGATCAGGAGTCACAGGAGTGGTGATGTGAAGAACTGTAGGAAGACAGAACATAGCTACAGTATAAGAGGACTAGCAATCAAAATAATATTAAAAAATTCTAATCCTGCTCATGATTCCTTGCCGTTAACTCAATTTTTGGGGTCTTGAAAAAACCCATTTAGTAACTTTGGCTATCCATGGTATCAATATATCAAAGGAGTTCACACACTACTCAGCCAAATATCCCAAACTTTTTGTTTCGGGTGAAATTTATGGAAAACGTAAAAAGTTTGTTCTACGGTGATATTATATCATGAAAGTAGGGCATTTAGGTAGAAGCATGCAATGGTGATTTCCTCACCTCAAACAATTTATTGAAACAAAAGCCAACAACAGTGGTGGGTATACCCCTGCAAAAATGTCAGTGTCTTAATAACTTGTCATGTGGACTTGAGCATCAATTACAGCTTGACCACGATGTCTCATGCTGTTCACAAGTTGACTTATAGTCTGCTGAGGCATGTCATCCCACTCTTCAAGGGCGGCTCTCAGGTCATTGAAGTTCTGAGGTACAGAGTTACGAGCCTCTAGATGGCGAGTCAGTTGATCCCATAGGTTTTTAATGGGATTCAGATCTAGGTAAAGTGCAGGCCACTCCATTTGAGGTACCCCAGTCTGCAGCAGCTGTCCCTTAATGATGCAACCTCGACGAGCTGGCGCTTTGTCATCTATAAAGATGAAATTAGGCCTCTGTTGTTCATGCAAAGGTACAATGACTGGATTAATGATGTTATTCAATTAGTATGGGCTTGCCACTGTACCATTCACAAAGTGTAGGACAGTTCTGTATTGACTAGACACACCTGCCCACACTGTAACACCACCACCAAAGGCTCATCTGGTGACAACAGTGGCTGATGCATAGCGCTCTCCTTGACGTCTGCAACATCGTTGGCGGCCATCATTTCAACTCAGCGTGAATCGACTTTCATCACGGAATAGCACTAAGGCCCACTGGTCCTTTATCCATCGTAGATGCTCCCAGGCCCACAATGGCGCATGTGCCTTGTGGTGTACTCAGGTACCCCTGCAGGTTGTCTAGCATGCAGACCACGCTGATGCAAATAGTTTCGAATGGTCTGATGTGAGACTTTGGTGCCTGTCACCTCCCTTAAATGTGCCTGGAGTTGTGTGGCATTCATCAACTAGTTCCGCAGGGCATTGTTCACAATGAAGAGATCATCAGTACGGGCCAAAGGATGTCCACTTCTGTGACTCTTCCAGTCTCTCTGCATCTCTGTTGCAACCTGCTGATGACACTCTGTGACACTCCAAGCTCAGTGGCCACTTCCGTCTGAGAACATGTGGCTTGAAGCCTCACAATGGCGAGGTACAGTTGATCAATTGTTAGGTGTCATCTTGGTCTCATTATGTCAAAATGTGAACAGCATGATAAGGAGGACTGTTTAAATACCAATTCTAATTGAACCAGGAAATTTATTGGGCGACTCGTGGATCAAACACCAGTTGTGAATTTCACTGTTAAGTTCATTGTCAGAGCAAGTTGCAAGTTGCGCAATAAGTACTGAAACATTCAACAGTTGAACATGTGCATTCAAAAGTTCAGCTGTAAAAATTTTAGTGCATTTTAGGATCATCCTGAAATTTCACCCACAAGCCAAATATCACTAAGTTTTTGTGAGTACTGTATGTGTTCAAATAACAAATGATAAAATAATGTTAAACACCCAGACACCATGTCTATGGCTTAAGAGAGCACCCTCAGCAAGACAGCTGAGTGGAAAAACAATTTTTAAAAGGGTTGTCCTGGATAGGTCTGACTTATCCTCAGGATAGGTAATCAGCATCAGATCTGCGAGGGTAAGACACCCAGGACCTCCGACGATCAGCTGTTAGAAGAGGCCTTCAGTGCTGCAGCCTCTTCCTTGGCCAGTGACACTGTTCATCGGTTGTATAGCCTACAGGGGTGCACCACCAATGAGGCGAGGTGAGGCAATTTCCTCAGGCAGCAGATTGGATTTTATCCATAATGCATGTGCTGAATTTTTCAGTTTTTTCAAGAAAGTGTCTCCCTGATCCGGGGTTCCTTACACGCCTATGGAGTGGAGCAGGTGAGCTGGAAATATTTTGCTACTATATGGCATTTTTTTGATGATACTGTATAATATTTTCTGGGCACTCCATGGAGGTATTACCCTAAATATAGAAAAATAACACAAGAAAAAAAATCTCAGGAGTAGAGAGGAGTTTATCTCCTGTCTACTTTTATCGCTAAGTTTAAATTGAGAGTTGCTTTACTGTACACAGATCTAGCTACTGTATGTGCAGCCTACATAATTGGTGAACAGAGGGGGCCCTACTCTGATTTTGCTTAGGCTACTTTCACACTGGCATTGTTAATTCCGGTATTGATATCCGGCAGAGGATCTCAATACCGGAATTAAACGGATCTGTTTTGATTTTGCACATCAGGATGCATACATTCTGTCAGGATGCGGTTGTGTGAAATCAAAAATGGAAAAAAAATGGATCTGTCACTAAATACATTGAAAGTCAATGGGTGACGGATCTGTTTTTTTAGGCTCCTAAAAATACAGATCCGTCACCTTTGACTTATATTGTTTTTCATTGACGGATGCGTATTTTTCCGTTTTTATGGCAGCTTGCAAAGGTTTTGTGTCCAGTCACAAAACAGAATGCTGAAAGAACGGAAGACATCCTGAACAGATCTCTTTCCATTCAGAATGCATGAGGACTAGACGGAAATGTTTTTTTTCCAGTATTGAGATCCTCTGCCGCATCTCAATACCAGACAACAATAATGCAAGTGTGAAAGTAGCATTGGAGGCCTATGTTCTTTAATATGATCTCTGATAATTAGAGTCATTGAGGGGGGAAAAAGAATTCAGAAGTTTAACCAGGTTAAGTATCCCATTAGGACCACTAGTCTTTAAAAAAAAGTCCTGTTATTAATGGAGACTTCTATCAACGGAATCATGAAAAGCTGGGCAATAAAGCCAGAATGCACAATGTAATATGTATAATATAGTATATTATCTTAGTACAGCCTATTGATATGGTGAGCTAACTGACCTAAATGCAACACAGATGTGCTGGTCTGGACAAAGTATGGACTGTGCATGCTAATTTGTGCTGCCATTTTAAAACAGAGGTCTCTTGTATTCTGTGAACATCAAAGCTATTGGAATTTAGGCAGAATTCAATGGTGGAAAATCCAGAGGTCAGCAGCCTCCCTATTTACTCCCACAGAGGTCTTATTTCCCCAATCGTGTCTATGTGTTGCATCATCTGCTCTGAAGGGTTCTATCAAAAGCCGTTGTCTGTTCAGAGCAATGTTCTCCAATGGTTATTATCGTTATCACCTTTAGCTCAGGAAAAGTCATCACGCTTTCAAAATAGTTATTGTTTTGCCACCCGCATTTTCCTGAATCTGCTGTGCGAACCCTAATGTGTAGATTCCCAGCGGCACAATTTATTGGAAACAGCCTGTATTGCATATTTCACTAATTAATAACAAGTAGCAATTGTCTACTAATTAGACAACATTCTTTCCTAATTGCGCACTAAATGTACGCATTTTTAGGCGAAAAATAGTTTTCATTTAAAAAAAAAAAGTGTTGGAATTCCCTGTCCCAATTCCTCAGAGGTGGTAACCAGTCTAAATTAGTCTAAAATTAGTCTACATTTTTTTTTAAGCATCCATGCATTTTAGCGGGTATATTAGACCAGAATTTTCTCATTAACCCCTTAAAGGGGTTCTCTGGGAATTCATAACATTACTGAAAAGACTTAAATATTACGTTATCATAAATACAATTCCAAATACCTTAGATTGGGTAGAATGGTTTTTTTGTTTTTGCATTTTTGTTTTGAGCTCCCTGCCTTCCCAGAGCCATAACTTTTTTATTTGTCTGTTCACATAGCCATATGAGGGCTTGTTTTTTGCAGGACAAGTTGTACTTTCCAACGCAACGCCACCATGTAATATTGCATATGATGTAGTGGGAAGTGGGAAACAAATTCCAAATGGGGTGAAATTGCAAAAAAAAAAAGCAATTACACCATTTTTATGGTTATTTTTATTTACAACGTTCGATGTGAGATAAAACTGACCAGTTACTTTTATTCTACAGATCAGTACAAATCTGGCGATACCTTATATGTATAGTTTTTCTTGCATTTTTGATCACTTTATATTTAATTTTTTGTAGAAAATGAAGCGACCAAAAACAGTGAATCGGCCATTTTGACGCTTTTTTTCCGTTTTGCTGTTTGCCGTATGGGGAATATATTTTTATACTATGGGGGTTTTCGCACATCGCGACACCCATAATATGTATTTTGTTTTAATTTTTTTTTAGTTTTTTTTATTTTGGAAAAAGGGGGATGATTTGAATTTTTTATTTTTAAAATAAAAACTTTTTCAATCATTAGATTGCTATTCTCATAGACCACAATGCACTAGCATTGGGGTCTATGAGAAAATTGCTAGTTTCCTATGGAGCCCTATTACAGGCAAGGGCTCCATAGGAAATACTATGCTGGCGCCATCTTTAAAGACCCGGCCACTGCCGTACTAGTACGGCGCTAGTTGGGAAAGGGCTAAGGAGCAATCAGGAAAAACAAAATGACCACAGTCCTATTAGTACACACAAAACCTATCCTAATCACACAGCAGGACAAGTTACACTGAGCTAAAGAGCTGCCTCAGCCTCCTCTCTACTTTTAAAGGATTATGATCCTTAACCCCTTAGTGACCGTGCTGTTTTGGGCCTTACTGACCAAGTGTTTTTCTTCCTTTTTTCATTTCCGTTCCCAGAGCTATAACTTTTTTCATTTTCCGTCTATATAGCTTTATGAGGGCTTGTTTTTTGCAGGACAAGTTGGAGTTTTTAATGGCGCCATTTTGTGGTACACATAACTTTCTGATGAACTTTTATTAACTCTTTTTGGGAGTGAGATAGGAAAAACAGCAATATTGCCACTGTGTTTTTACGTTATAAATTTTATGATGTTCATTTTTCGGTATAAATAACATATCTTTATTCTCTGGGTCAGTACCATTACAGTGATACCAAATACATATAGTTTTTTTTCATGTTTTGCTACTTTTTTGCAATAAAACCCTTTTTTAAAAGAAAAAAATGTTTTCGTATTGCCCTTCCCAAGACCCATAACTTTTTAATCTTTCTTCTTATGGAGTTGTATGAGGGCTTGATTTTTGTGGGACGACTTGGTATTTTTCATTGGTATCATTTTGGAGTAAATGGCGCTTTTTGATCGCTTGTTATTACGTTTTTTGGTGGCAATTAAGAATAAATTAGCAATTCTGTCTTTTTTAACGTACCCATATACAGGTACGGTATATAGCATTAAGGGGTTAATTGCATTTCTGTGGCATTACTACATCTTATAACCATGTACAAATGTTAATACATTAAACACAGCAATACATTGCATCCATTCTTAAAGTGCTAATTGGCTATTAAATGTAACATGTCTATCCAAAATGGAGAAAAACTATCCACTATTTACACCTCAATGTAAAATCATAACCTATAAAAATTGTCTGAAAAAAAAATCTGAGTTTGTACATTGCTGTATTGACCAATTGTTGTAATTTAATAAAGGATATTATTAAGCTGAATCAATGCATACTTTGTTAAAAGGAGATTCCCATATGGGTATTTATGGCCCATTTTGGAAACTACACCTCTAAGGCCTCTTTCACACGGGCGTTGCGGGTGCACTCCGTCAAACAGTGCGGGTGCGTTGCGGGAATCGCCGCGATTTTTCCCTGCGAGTGCAAAGCGCTGTCATGCGTTTTGCACGCGGGAGAAAATCGGCACTTTTGGTACCCAGACCCGAACCTGCACTTCTTCACAGAAGTGCATGTTTGGGTCAGAAATTGTCCCGCTGGTATTATTTCACATTATAACATAGTTATAATGTGAAATAATACCCTGGGCCATCTTCCTAATGTTGAACCCGGTGCTGAATGGGTTAAAAATAATAAACTAATCATAACTTACCTGCTCCATTTGATCGCAAGCCCGGCATCCTCTCCATTAGCTTGCTTGTAGGAAAGGACCTGTGATGATGTCACAGCATCACATGGCCCAATCACATGCTCCATCACCATAGTGATGGAGCATGTGATCGGGCCATGTGATGTGACGTCATCACAGGTCCTTTAGATCATCGATGCTGCAGGAAAGAGAGGACAGATCGCGACTACGCGATCAAGTGGCTAAGGTAAGTTAACTTTTATTATTTTTAACCCCTTCCTCATCATTTAACAATGCATTCTTTATTAAGAATGCTATTATTTCCCCTTATAACCATGTTATAAGGGGAAATAATAAGATTGGGTCCCGTTGCTAAGCAACAATGCGGGAAAATCGCAACGCATCCGCACTTAGTTGCGGATGCTTGCGATTTTCCGCATCCCCATTCACTTCTATGGGGCCTGCGTTGCGTGAAAACGCAGAATATAGAACATGCTGCGATTTTCACGCAACGCAGAAGTGATGCGTGAAAATCACCGCTCATGTGCACAGCCCCATAGAAATGAATGGGTCCGGATTCAGTGCGGGTGCAATGCGTCCTCCTCACGCATTGCACCCGCGCGGAAAACTCGCCCGTGTGAAAGGGGCCTAAGGGTACTTTCACACTTGCGTCGGTGCGGATCTGTCTGTTTATTTGCACAGATGGATCCGCACCTATAATGCAAACGTTTTTATCCGTTCAGAACGGATCCGTTTGCATTAGTTAATAGAAAAATGACAAAGTCCAAAACGGATCCGTTTTGAATTACCGTATATACTCGAGTATAAGCCGACCCCCCTAATTTTACCCTAAAAAACTGGGAAAAGTAGTGACTCGAGTATAAGCCGAGGTGTAAATGGATGTCACTGTTATGAAAGGGGGGGGGGGGGTTGTGGATCTGTGAATGACACTGTTATGGGGGATCTGTGGATGACACACTGTTATGGGGGATCTGTGGATGGCACAGCCCCCCCATCCCATAACAGTGCCATTCACAGCCCCCCCATGCCATAACAGTGCCATTCACAGCCCCCCATGCCATAACAGTGCCATCCACAGCGCCCCCATCCCATAACAGTGCCATTCAGAGCCCCCCCATGCCATAACAGTGCCATCCACAGCCCCCCTTCCGCCCCCCATTACCGCTCCTGTAAAGTTTTAAAATTCACTTACTCTTGCCCCCTCTGTTCTAAATACCTCCTCACATGCCGCACTGAATACTCCAGGCAGGCCGGGCGGGCGAGCGCAGCGTGACTGACGTCACGTGCCTGCGCCGCCTGCTTCATTCATAAAGCAGGCCGGGCAGGCACGTGACATCAGTCAGTCAGCAGTGAGCGCACCGGCCCCGCCGCAAATGCCCGCCCCCAGCTCCTCCTCCCACTCCGCTCTCCTTTTTACGTGTATGACTCGAGTATAAGCCGAGTTCGTGTTTTTCGGCACAAATTTTGTGCTGAAAAACTCGGCTTATACTCGAGTATATACGGTACATTGAAAGTCAATGTGGAACGGATCAGTTTTCAAATGCACCATAGTGTGTCATTGAAAACAGATCCGTCCCCATTGACTTACATTGTAATTAAAAACGGATCTGTTAGGCTCCGCCTCTTCAGACGGACACCAAAATGCTGCATGCTGCGTTTTGGTGTCCGCCTCCAAAACAGAATATAAGCGGAACGGAGCCTAACTTATGCATTCTGAACGGATCCTTATCCATTCAGAATGCATTGGAGCTTAACTGATCCGTTTTGGACCGTTTGTGAGAGCCCTGAAACGGATCTCACAAACGGAATCCAAAATGCTAGTGTGAAAGTACCCTTGGGCCTCTTTCACACGAGCGTGACTGATTAGGTCCGGATGCATTCAGGGTGCGTTCAGTGAAACTCGCACCATTTTGCAAGTTCAGTTAGTTTTGTCTGCGATTGCGTTCAGTTTTTTCCGCACGGGTGCAATGCGTTTTAATGCATTTTTTACACGCGTGATAAAAAAAAACTGAAGGTTTACAAACAACATCTCTTAGCAGTCATCAATGAAAAACGCACTGCATCCGCACTTGCTTCCGGATGCAATGTGTTTTTCACTGAAGCCCAATTCACTTCTATGGGGCCAGGGCTGAGTAAAAATTGCAAAATATAGAACATGCTGGGTTTTTTACGCAACGCAGAACTGATGCGTGAAAGAAACGCTCATGTACACAGACCCATTGAAATGAATGGGTCAGGATTCAGTGCCTGTGCTATGCGTTCACGCGCAGAAAACTCGCTTGTGTGAAAGGGGCCTAAAGGAATTAATAAGGGTGCACTGAGCATTTTGACCCCACAGGTGTTTCATAGAAGTTATTAGAATTGGGTAATGAAACTCAAAAATTACATGTTAAAAAGAATATTTAGTTTTAGCTCAAAATATTTCATTTTACAAGGGTCAACAGAGCACCCCAAAAATTGTTAAGTCACTTCTTCAAAGAATAGAAATAGCCCTTTTGTGGTTGCAACCCGTTGTTTGGGCACACTGCAGGGTTCAGAAGAGAAGGAGCACCATTTGGCTTCTGAAACACAGATGGGTTTGGGCACCATGTCGAAGTTACAACATCAGAGGTACCAGTATAGTGGAAACTCCAACAAATAACCCCATTTTTGAAACTATTCTCCCAAGAAATTCAGCTAGAGGTGTAGTGATGGTTTTGACCCCACAGATGACAGTGAAAATGAAAAAATGTTTTCCAAGGGGTTAAAGGGAGAAAAGGCACCAAATCTGTTACGTAATAATGTGGTTTTAAGCTGCTTGTCACATTAGATAGGGAACAGTACAGTCCTAAATTGCACCCACACTACTGTCGCTACCTACTGGGAAGGTCTGACCTAGATAGCAGCCACAAACTGGGTGGTGGTCCTTTTTTAAGTGTATGTGACCTAAACTGGGTAGTCAGACAAACCAGGTCAAAACCTGAGAGTGACGTCATAGAACCAAAAGAGAGAGACAATATGCATAGTCAAAACCAGGGGATAAAATCAGAGGCAAAGTCAGCAGACAGAGGTGAGGTCACAAACAGGTAACAGGTCAGAAATCCAGAATTCAGAGAGCATACAAGACCAATCACAGGCAAGTGTAACAAGCAGTTGCCTTTTTAAATACCCCACCAACAGGAAGCACAGTTATAGCTCCTCCCACCCAACTAGTTACATTGACACACCCCTATCATTGATCCAGCTGATGGTTTGACACGCCCATGGACATAACATCACAAGAAATAGGAAAGAGCTGAATGGTTATGTAACCACAGCCCAGAACAGAAGATAGAAGCAATAAAGGTAAAATAAATGCATGACAAAATTATAGCTACCTTCATATATTATTATTTTAAAGGATGTTGATGCAAACTGGAAAACTCCTTTAACATGTGCCATTTTGATGCAGTTATTTAAAGAGGACCTTTCACCACTCCTGACATGCCCGTTTTAATAGCTTCATGTATTCCCCATGTAATAACAATTCTGAAGCATCTATTTGTATACCTCTATATTGTGCCATTCCTTTATTATTTCTACTAGAAGTTACAGAGGGGTGGTAACAAGTTGGGGGGGGGGGGTGTACCTGCACAGTCTGAAAACAGCAGCACCGATTGGATAGAGTGAGTCTGTGCAGGTACACACCCCCAACTGGTTACCACACCTCTGTACTCTTACTACAGACTGCTAGCAATTCATTCAAAACGTTTTGTACAAATAATAAAGAAATGACAACATAGAGTCATAAGAATAGATACTCCAGAGTTGTTATTACATTGGGCTTGCATGAAGTTATTAAAACAGGCATGTCAGGAGCGGTGACAGGTCCTCTTTAATGCTGGTTTTTAATCCAAAACTAGTTGGCTAAAGTCATTATCTTTCCTGTGCTGTACACCTACTCTCTTTACGAGCCACTCTTAATATTGGCTTACAAATGCATTAAAAACTGCATCAAAATGACACATTTGCCACAATTTTCCAAAGACTTAGTAAAACACAGCGTTTTAAACATGATTTCTGAAAATGGTGGCAAAAACCGTAACAAGACAGCGACATCTAATCCTGTTGAGTTACTATTCTTTAGGCCTCATGCACAGGACCGTATGTTTCGTCCGTGTCCGAGCTGCTTATTTTGCGGCTCGGGTGCAGACCCATTCAGTTCAATGGGGCCGCAAAAGATACGGGCAGCACTTCGTGTGTTGTCCGCATCCGTTGCTCCGTTCCGTGGCCCTGCAAAAAAAAATAGAGCATGTCCTATTCTTGTACGTTTTGCAGACAAGAATAGGCATTTCTAAAATGGGCTGCGTTCCAGAATGGAACGCGGAGCAGCTTCTGTGTTTTGTGGATCCGTGGTTTGCGGACCGCAAAACACATTCGGTCGTGTGCATGGGGCCTTAGGGAACTAGAAATCACAGCTCTACCCCACCTACTCCCTACACTTGAGCTTCCTGGATGTACCTATCCGAGTTTAGCATAGAGGAAACAGGATGTAAGTGATATCTGCACTTCCTTTGTAATAATGACCTTTTGTATGTTTTAAAACTTTTATATGTTATAGAGCCATATCAAAAGTATAGAATGGTGGAGGTCTGATACCTGAGACCCTCATGATCTCTAGAACAAGGTGAAGAGAAGCATGCACTTACCCGGTCTCTCTCTTCTCGCTGTATGAGAGAGATGGACCTATAGACTTTGTATTAGGCCTCTTTCACACGGGCATCACGTTTGACGCCCGGATAGGATGCAGGTGCATTGCGGGAAAAGGCGCAATTTTTCCGCGCGTGTGCAAACCTTTGTAATGCGTTTTGCACGCGCGTGTGAAAAATCGGCATGTTTGGTACCCAGACCCGAACTTCATCACTGTAGTCCGGTTTCGGGTTGAGTATTCTGGAGATTTTATTATTTTCCCTATAACATGGTTATAAGGGAAAATAATAGCATTCTCAATAAAGAATGCTTAGTAAAATGTGGATGGAGGGGTTAAAAATAAAAAAACTTAACTTACCTTAGCCACTTGATTGCGTAGTTGGCGATCTCTCTTCTCTCTTCAAGCATTAGCTGCAGTCTAAAGGACCTGTGATGACATCACATCACATGGTCCAATCACATGGTCCGTGATTTTACTAAGCATTCTTTATTGAGAATGCTATTATTTTCCCTTATAACCATGTTACAAGGGAAAATAATAAAGATCGGGTCCCGTCTTTTAGCAACCATGCGGGAAAATCGCACTGCATCCACACTTGCTTGCGGATTGTTGTGGAAATTCATATATTGTCATTATGTCTCTCAGTGTGTAAACCATTGGAGTGGATCTCTTACTGTGGATGTAGAGAACAATCAGCTGCCGGACGCAGAGGTCTCCGCTGGCAGTCTATGTGCTATGCACTGGGCTGTAGGCCGGGGGAGACTGATGCGCTGCAGAGCAGTGTTGTCTTGGGAAATGGATGTGCGCCAGCTAGGGCCCCCGCCCATAGAGCGGATTTATTGGCTTGGCGTGGATGCATTTATTAAGAGAACAATATACGGAAAGGAACGTGCATTCGTTATTTCCAGTGCGCCTGATCAACCGCTGGAGATGGTGACGCTGTTCCTATAAGTAGGCCCACATAAGAATCCTGGTGAGCCTTGTTGAGCATTGATCACTGATCGGTGCTGAACAAGACTCCCCCTAGTGGTGATTGAGAGAAATGTTGTGTGTCATCACTTCCTGTATGTTTGTACTGTACATGAAGGGAGTGGTCAGGTGTTGGGCCTGCCCCTTCCTATTGTTATCCCTTTTGTCTATGTAAATAAAGAAGGAGGCTGGGCGAGAGGGCAGTCTCTCACCAGATCTCAACCATGAAGCATCTTATCTCATTACTGGAATAGTGCGGCCTTTCCTTACACAAAAGGAGCTGATACACGTGCTTGTGAGCACGGGGTAAGGAAATTACTATAACAGGATGCTATGCGATTTTCCCGCAGCCCCATTCACTTCTATGGGGGCTGCGTTGCGTGAAAAACGCAAAATATAGAGCATGCTGCGATTTTCACGCAACGCAGAAGTGATGCGTGAAAATCACCGCTCATGTGCACAGCCCCATAGAAATGAATGGGTCCGGATTCAGTGCGGGTGCAATGCGTCCACCTCACGCATTGCACCCGCGTGGAAATCACGCCCGTGTGAAAGGGGCCTTAAGTCCGTCTCGTGCAGACCCTTTGCCAGCATCCATTATGCAACGATCACTTTTTTCTCTGAAAAGACCGTTCGTATAATTATATCCATATCCTTAGGACACAGATATTATTGAACACTGCATGTGGCAATCACATTCAACCACATGTTCCTGCATAAGGAGGGACTGTGGAATGTACAAGATCTAAAGAGTCTTCTATAAACATAGTGGGGGCACCAGGTCTCCACAATAACATCAATTTAGAGACCATAAAACTTGCACACAGTTTATCTGTGAGATAACTAAGAACTGCAGATCTTTGATATTCTGTTTTTCAAATGTCCATTCATCACACTGTGTCTTGCCCTTTTTGTATATATACATATATTATTTCTGTTTCTTTCTTGAAGTAAGGCTACATGCACATGAACGTATTTTGTTTCCGTTCATTTTTTTTTTTTGCGGATAGGATGCGGACCCATTCATTTCAATAGGTCCGCAAAAAACACGGACAGCACACCGTGTGCGGTCCTCATCAGTCTGTCTGTTCCGTAGCCCCGCAAAAAAATAAATAAATAGTGCGTGTCCTATTTTTTCCCATTTTGCGGACAAGGATATGCATTATTACAATGGATCCGGGGGAAAAAATGAATCCGCACAAAAAAAAATAATAAATGGATGCCATACGGACGTCATCTTTTTTTTTGCGGACCGCAAACCACATACGGTCGTGTGCATGTAGCCTAAGCCTGCTGGCCATAGACTTCTATTATGAAGGAACGCAATGCGGAATGTCTCTTATAGGCTTCCATGGTGCATGCCATCATAGAATTCCGTTATCGTCTGTGGTAACAGAATCCATTACGGAATTCTTAGATGACTTGGAAATCGCAAGTTCGCTCAACACTACTCGCTATATTAAGAATTGAAATGTGTATTTTCAAGTCTATTTTTTGCCTTATACTTCTGTGTTACGTAATAAACGTACATTTATTTAATGTTCAAATACCGTATATTAATTTACATTGTACAACACGGTTTTATGGGTATGACAATTATATCTAGTGTACTAAGGCTGCTCTGACTCCACACTGCTCCCCTCAATTTACATGTTGCTTCACGCATTATATATTCATAAGTTTATTATGATGCTTTTAAAGGGGTTGTCTCATCATGGACATATCTCTAGGATATGCCCCCATTGTCTTATAGGTGCGGATCCCACTGCTGGGACCCGCACCAATATCGAGAACGGAGCCCCGCAAGGTGATGGCAAGAGAACTCCGGTCTGACGACCACCAAGCTGGCTCACCATAGAAGTGAATGGGAGCGTACTGCGCATGCGCTGTCCCCACTCCCACTCATTTTTATGGGGCCGACGGAAATAGCCGACCCATCGCTCGGCTATTTTCGCCGGCCCCATAGAAAATGAATGGAGGGTGGCTTCGCATGCACAGTGCGCACTCCTTCACTTGCACGGCTCCTTTCTCAATAAGACAATGAGGGCATATCCTAGCGATATGCCCTCATTGTCCATGATGAGACAACCCCTTTAAGGGCTCATGCATACGACCGTATGTATTTTACAGTCCGCAAAAAATACGGATGGCGTACGTGTGAATTTCGTATCTTGCGGAACGAAACAGCTGGCCCCTAATAGTACATGCGTACTATGCTTGTCCGTAATGCAGACAATAATAGGACATGTTCTATCTTTTTTTGCAAAACTAACATACGTAAACAGAATGCACACGGAGTAACTTCTATTTTTGGGGCGGACCCATTGAAATGAATGGTTCCATATATGGTTTGCAAAAAAAAAAACCCGGAATGGACACGGATAGAAAATACCTTTGTGTGCATGAGCCCTAATGCCATTGGATTATATAACAGCCATAACTCTTTGCCATTGTGGAATGTATTCCTTTATTGATAATATGCTATTATTGTATTTTTCAATCATAGTCATCTTCTAAAAAAATAATTTTTTTTAAATAAAAATGGATTAGACTTATGACGGATTCAACGTGTTTCAATTAGTTTTCTCCACTCAGGCCACTTGCACACGAATGTGTGCGCCCCATTCCCGTATTGCGGATCCGCAATACACGGGCACCGTTTCGCATCCATTCCGCATCACGGATGCGGACCCATTCATTTCAATGGGTCCGCAAATCCGGAGATGCGGAACGGAATGACGGAAGGGAACACTACGGAGTGCTTCCGTTCGGTACTTCCGTCCCGCAAAAAGATGTGTCCTATCTTTTTGGGAATGGACAGATCGCGGACCCATTCAAGTTAATGGGTCCACGATCCACTGCGGCTGCCCCACGGTCGGTGCCCGTGCATTGCAGGGTGCAGCACAGCCACGGGACACCTATGGCCATGTGAAAGAGGCCTTAGGCTGCATGCACACGACCGTATGTGTTTTGCGGTCCGCAAATTACATCCATATGCCATCCGTTTTTTTTTCCGGATCCATTGTAACAATGTCTAAAACGGACAAGAATAGGACATGTTCTATTTTTTTGGAGGGGCTACGGAACAGACATACTGATGCGGACAGCACACAGTGTGCTGTCCGCATTTTTTGCGGACCCATTGAAATGAATGGGTCCGCATCCTATACGCAAAAACGGAACAGACACGGAAACAAACAACGTTCATGTGCATGTAGCCTTATACAAAGCCTCTATACTTATTTCCTGATGCCTATATAGTGCCAGAATAGGCACGTTGCTCTGTACACAACTGATGTGAGTATATCACTCCTGTCAGTTTCTCCAGCCTGGCAAACTACTTCCCCTACATCAGATGTACACACAAGCACACTAGGGCCAATTTCATCAGTAGATAATTAAAGGAGTTGTTTTCCCACAAAAAGTATGCATCACCCATCTACAGGATAGGTGCTTAATATAGGATCTCTGGGAATCTGACTGAATGGAAGATTCCTGAGAACGAGTCCCCAAAAAACGTATCTCAATCGAGCAGTAGCGTGCATGTTGATCCATAGCTCCAGCCTCCGATTCAACTCTATGGAACTGATGGAGCACTGTCTATGTTAAAGAGGACCTTTCACCACTCCTGACATGTTTATTTTAATAGCTACATGCATTCTCCATGTAATAATAATTCTGGAGCACCTATTCTTGTCTCTATGCTGTGCCATTCCTTTATTATTTCTACTAGAAGTTATGAATGAATTGCTATTAGCCTTCAGTAAGGGTACAGAGGGGTGGTAACCAGTTGAGGGTGTGTACTTGCACAGATTGATTCTATCCAATCAGTGCTGTCATTTTTAGACTTTGCAGGTACACGCCCCCAACTTGTTACCTACCCTATGTACCCTTACTGAATCAATTCATTCATAATTTCTAGTAGAAATAATAAAGAATTGTTATTACATGGGGGGTGCATGAAGCTATGAAAACAGACATGTCAGGAGTGGTGAAAGGTCCTCTTTAATCCCATAGAAGTCAATGGAGCGGTGGACCAAAATGTGCACTACCACTCCATTCAATCTCAGGAATACCCCGTTCTTGGGATCACTGGGGGCCCAGCGGCAGGGCCATCACTAGATCCTTATCGCCTATCTTGTGGATAGGCAATGATTTGTGAATGTGGGATAACCTTTTTAGGATTTTCTTTAAGTGCTGTGGATGCTCTGATAACATTTCCTATACATAAATCACATAAAATATTCTAGCTATGTGCCATCCCTTGCAGGGCCGGTGCAAGGATTTTTGCCGCCCTAAGCAAAAGAAAAGTTTGCCGCCCCCCCCCCCCATGTGACATCACAATGCCCCACGCATATGATCTGCCATATTAAAGGGGTTCTGCAGTTTGTTTAATCTGATGATCTATCCTCTGGATAGATCATCAGCATCTGATCGGCTGGGGTCCGACAACCGGGACCCCCGTCGATCAGCTGTTTGAGAAGGCAGCAGTGCTGGCAGTAGCGCCTCAGCATTCTCGCTGTTTACCACAGGCGCAGTGACGTCATGACTAATATTACTGGCCTGGGCGGGGCTAAGCTTCATTCAAGTGAACAGAGCTTAACCCCACCAAGGCCAGTGATACTAGTGGTGATGTCACTGCGCCTGCGGTAAACAGCGAAAAGGCCGAGGAGCTACTGCCAGTGCCGATGCCTTCTCAAACATCTGATCGGCAGGGATACCAGGTGTCGGACCCCTGCCGATCAAATGCTGATGATCTATCCAGAGGATAGGTCATCAGTTTAAACAAAGTGCAGAACCCCTTTAACTAACGCCAGTTCTCTCTCTCCTCCTCTTGTCATTCTGTTCCTTCCCATGTCATTCTCTTTCCCCCTCTTGTCATTCTCTCTTCCCCTCTTGTCATTCTCTTTCCCAATCCGCCCCCCACCTACCTCTGGTGTAGAGTGGCCGAGCTCTGTATGGTCCGTGGGTACAGGCACTTTTGTTTCCTGTACACTGTGTGCGCACTTCATGTCAGTCCGGCCAGGTACAGGAGACAGATGCTCCCTGTACCCACAGACTATACAGGGCTCGCCACGCTACAATGAGGGAGTCAGCTCCTCACCTCTTGCTGCGCCGGGCGGTGCGCCCTCATGGACGCGCCAGCCGGGGCAGTGCTGCAGCCGCCAGAGGCTCAATATAGAGTGTTCGGGCGGCTGCAGCATGAGGGGGGGGGGGCGCTCTGCGCGGCTGCCTAGTCCGCTTATAGGACGCGCCGGCCCTGATCCCTTGTTAGGATGGCAAACAAACACTTTTAATATTTAGGGATATAACTGATTGAGCTGTAAGACATCAACCATTCTGTGCTCTACTTTGTGCCATTTACATGTGACTCCACATTCCATATTTAGTTTATGGTGTAGCAGAAAGCTATACTTCCAGTGAACAGGGATGAGCTTACTTGTGTTTCAAGTTCGGCATATCTAAGAATTCCGTTATCGATTCCGCTACCAGGGACCATAAGTTATGGTCCATGGTAGCGGAATTCATAATGGAATTCTTATATATCCCGAACCTGGTACACCAAACTTGAAAACAGAAGTTCGCTCATCCCTACTACTGAACAGAAAGAAGTGTGCCAAAACAGGGGTTTTTAATACAAAAGTGGAGGAAGGGGCAGTGTAGAATTTAATAAAGGATGCAGTAATTACCTGTTACATTCCCCATCATTCCAGTGCTGCCCCTAGATACTAGGCCACAACAATGACGTCACATCAAATACAGTCAGTGAACCCACTCTAATACCTACTATTCTGTCACAATCATATTTTTTTCACATTTTCTTTTAAATAAAAGACAAGCTACATATCTAAAACACATACCGGTACATCATCATTTCTTTAAGGAAAAAAAAAACAAAAAAACATTTATCCCAGAGGTTAAAAAATCCCATTAGCTAGAAAAATATCTACAGACTTGTAAGGCTACTTTCACACTTGCGGTGTGAGGATCCGGCAGGTAGTTCCCGCCGGATCCTGCATACCGCATGACAACGGAAAGCATTTGGTGACGGATCCGGATGTGGATTAGTCTCACAAATGCGTTGCAAGTGCGGATCCGTCTTGATTTTTTTTCACAGTTTTAAAGGTCTGCGCAGACCAGAAGGAAGGATCCGTCGTTGCGGTATTTGTAATTACGGATCCGGCACTAATACAAGTCAATGGGAATTAATTCCGGCATTCCGTCATGTGTTCTGGAATTTTAGACGGAGATCATACCGCAGCATGCTGAACGGATTTCTCTCCATTCAGAATGCATGGGAATAATATTGATCAGTTTTTTTCCGGCATAGAGCCCCGACGACGGAACTCTTTGCCGGAAAAGAAAAACGCTAGTGTGAAAGTACCCTAATATGGCTACTATAGACTGCTATAGGCCTATAATGTACCTTCATACACCTTCAATTTTACTGAATTCCATGTTTTTCATACAAAAACCTCCATACGCCTGGGTATGAAATCAATGCCCCATACTTATGAGAGACAGTTTAAAGCTTGTATGTGCATGAGATTGTAAGGAAAGGTAACGGTATAAATAGGGTTAAATTCTACACATCACAAGTACTAGATACAATAATAGGAATAGGGTTTATTTGGTGGGAAGCGCATGGCTTTCTGCAAGCCAGTCACAGAAATTTCTACAACAAACCTGCCGCGTGTGAAGGCACCCTGATTGAAAACACTGCTCCATGTGCAAATGGCTGCTCTTCACTGAAAAAAACCTATAATGATCCTGCTCTTTACATTACTACATATTGGCACACTTTACCTGCATCCTCTAGAAAGACGGCCAGAATGATGGAACTATCAAGTATCTATACAGCTTTAACAAGAACTATTTTGATTGGTTATTTCCAGTTATGAGTATATGTATATTTAATTGTGCCACCTCTGCTCTTCTAGCCAAGCAACGCACTTTTAATTAGATTGAGCTGCAGAATCAATGCAGCCCTGTGTCCTCAAATAACTGGACTGCATTCCAAAGGGGGGTGCACTTCTCTGGCTAAGGTAGGCGTGAAATTGATTAAGAGCAGCAGCTATAGGCAAGCAGGAGGAAGCGCAGGCTCAGGTTCCAAAGCACCATTTGAGATACACAATATAGGCTCAAGCACCAAACTCTGTCCTGTATACAGGTACAAAAGCTGCAATAACTGGTAAGAGACACAAATAAATACATAATAAATAAACTAAATACATTAAATAAATAAAATATAATAAATAAAAATAATACATTTATGCTCCTTTATTATACCTGTTTCTGGGAAAATGCAGGCAACAGCTAATGTGGCCAATATTAAATAGAGATGCCCAGTTTTCCAAGATAAAGTAAAACTGAGTTTTACACTGAATTTTTTAGCACTTTTTTAATATCAGAGAAACAGATTCATTTGGATCCTAACAGGTCATCTATATGCAATATAAAACTATAATAAGGAAGCTCTGTACATCCACACCTCACACAGGTAGTGCTGCTGCAATATACCAGGCAGGGGCCAGGTTGAAATTGCAACAGCTGGACCCCCTTTCACCTAGACCCTATCTGTAAAACAGCTGCTCTATGTATGGGCAGATATTCCTACATTAGGAAATTGTCCCTGGCTATGGAAACTTTCAGTAAAACATTCACCCACCCAAGCATTTCATGTAGTTTCTCCAGCTGGAAAATCACATGTAACTCACCACAAGTCCTGTCATCAGAAATGGATCTGAAGACACATTTTGGAACCTGGTATTAGCCAGTCAAACTGGCTGATATTTCAGAAATTTTTCACATTAAACAATTTCACTACATGCTCTACATCCAAAGAGCAGCTGAGATAATGATAATGCATGATGTGATATTACCTTACAATCCCCTGGCTCTGTGATCCTCAGCAATAAGCTTGTCAGGAAGATCCATGCCCAAGGAGAGCTCCCCATATCTGGAGCTGCAGCTGTTTCTGGACAGCCCAGCAGTTAGTGATGTGAGGCTCTCAGATCTTGGCTTCCCCACTGTGGACCCCTCTCTGCCTCTGACTCAACCTTCCTCTCTGGTTTTCACTCCCTCCCCACATGGGTCAATTACCTGCTGCACTGGGATAACAACCGCTGCGCCCTCTGCTGGTCTCACACTGCATTACTACAAACTAGTACAAATAGTTTTCAATGGGTTTCAGTGTAGTGGGGCTCTTGTATTAAAAGTGTTGGGGCTGGAAACTTCCCTAATTCAAATGGAGCATATACCTGCACCATATGCATAAAAGCATTTTGTCCCATGTAACATGTGCTATGAAAACGTTTGTCATGGGGGAAACAATTTTTTTCATAATTTTAAGGATGCATTAACCCTTTCAGTACCGAGCCATTTTTCACCCTAACTAAATCCCAGGCCGATTTTTGCAAATCTGACATGTGTCCCTTTATGTTGGTAATAACTTTGGAACGCTTTTTACTAAGGGTAACACACTTGTGTTAAACTTTTTCGGTATTGAGTTCCGTCCTAGGGGCTCAATACCGGAAAAAAACTGATCAGTTTTATCCTAATGCATTCTAAGGCCCGATTCACACGTCCGCAATGTTCGTCCGCACCCGTTCCGCAAGTTTGCGGAACGGGTGCGGACCCATTCATTTTGAATGGGGACGTGATGGATGCGGAGAGCACACACTGTGCTCTCCGCATCCGCATTTGCGGAGCGCGCCGCTGATCTTCCGGCTGGCGACTCCGCAATAATATAGAGCATGTCCTATTCTTGCCCGCAATTGCGGACAAGTATAGGCATCTCTACGGGGCTGGCGGCAAGGTGTGTTGCGGATCCGCAACACACTACGGAAGTGTGAATGGGGCCTAAATGGAGAGAAATCCGTTCAGTATGCATCAGGATGTCTTCAGTTCAGTCACTGTACGATTTTTTGGATGGAGAAAATACAGCAGCATGCTGCAGTTTTGTCTCCGTCCAAAATTCAGGAACACTTGCCAGAATGCCAGATCCGGCATTAATTTCCAATGAAATGTATTAGTGCCGGATCCGACATTAAAATTACCGCATTGATGGATCCTGTCTTCCGGTCTGCGCTTATGCAGACCTTTAAAAATGTGAAAAAAATAAATACTGGATCTGTTTTTCCGGATGACAACCAGAGAGACGGATCCGTTCTTGCAATGCATTTGTGAGACAAATGCTGTCCGTTTGCATACAGATTGCCGAATCCGGCAGGCAGTTCCGGCGACTGAACTGCCTGCCGAAATCCAGCAACACAAGCTATTCTGAGATTGTTTTCTCATGAAACATCGTACTTAATGACAGTGGTAAATTTGAGTCGATATATTTCATCTTTATTTATAAAATAATCAAAAAGTCACAAAAAAAGGGGAAAAAATTCACAATTTTCTAAATTTGAATTTCTCTACTTTTAAGACAGACAGTAATACCTCATAAAATAGTAATCAACATTCCCCATATGTCTACTTTATGTTGGCAAAATTTTGTAAATGTCATTTTTTTTATTTTAGGACGTTAGAAGTCTTAGAATTTTAGATGCAATTTTTCAAATTTTCAACAAAATTGCCAAAACCATTTTTTTAAGCGCCGATTCACTTATAAAGTGATTTTGAGGGGCTTACGTAATGGAAACCACATAAATGGCCCCATTTTAGAAACTACACTCCTCAAATTATTTAAAACTGATGTTACAAACTTTATTAATCCTTGAGGTGTTCCACAAGAATTAACGGAAAATGGATGTGAGATTTCAAAATGTCACTTTTAGATTTTTTTGTTAATATATTTTTTTTTGCAACACAGCAAGGGTTAACAGCAAAATAAACCTCAACATACATAAGGGCTAATGCACACAAACGTTTTTTTGCATTCTGTATATGGGCCGTTTTTGCGTTCCATATATGGTCCGTATACGGAACCATTAATTTCAATGGGTCCGCAAACAAAACGGAAGGTACTATGTGTGCATTCCATTTCCATTTTTCCGTTCCGTTCAAAGATAGAACATGTCCTATTATTGTCTGCATAATGCACAAGAAGAGTACTGTTCTATCAGGGGCAAGCTGTTCAGTAAAAACGGAATGCACATGGACGTCATTGTATTTTTGCGGATCTTTTTTGCAGACCGCAAAATACATATGGTAGTGTGCATGAGGCCTTACTCTGATTCTGCAGTTTACCGAAATACCCCATATGTGGTGGTAAACTGCTCTATGAGCATGTGGCATTCACCTGAGGGGGCATTTCAGCTAATCTAATATTTTTATAAAGCAGGTTGTTACGGACGCGGCGATACCCAATGTGTCTAAAATCTTGTTTTTGTGTTGCCATTTTCTGAGAGCCCTATTTTTTAAATATTTTTTGGTCGGTTGTCTTAGGTAGGGTCTCATTTTTTACGGGATAAGATGACGGTTTGATTAGGACCATTTTGGGCTAAATGCGCCTTTTTGATCGCTTGGTATTACACTTTATGTGAGGCAAGGTGACCATAAAATGTCTGTTTTGGCACTGTTTTTATTTTTTATGGCGTTCACTTGACGGGGTGAATCATGTGGCATTTTTATACAGTCGGTCGATACAGATGCAGCGATGCCTAATATGTTTTTTTTTTACTTTATTTTGGGAAGAGGAGTTTTTTTTTACTTAAAACTTTTAATTTAAAAAAAAAATATTATTTTACTTTGTTTTACTTAATTTTTTTACTTCAACTTTGGGGGTCTGATCCCCTTTACAATGCATTGGCTTTAAAGAGGACCTTTCACTAGTTTAAAAACTAACTATATCTGTGGGCAGAGCGGCGCCCAGGGGTCCCCCTGCACTTACTAGTCCCAGGCTATGAGCTGTGCACTGCAATTGGCCAGCGCTGCAGCAAGGGACACGCCTAATACAAAAACTCTGCCCAGTACAACAGAGGGAGCTGCAGACACTGGAGCCTATACCGGGTGAACGCAGCAGCACCCAGACATACTAGTAAGTGAAGGGGGACCCCTGGGCGCCGCTCTACCCACAGATATAGTTAGTTTTTGGTTTTTAAACTGGTGAAAGGTCCTCTTTAAGTGGATCTCACAGGCTAATAGGGAAGGCAGCAAAATGCAGGGACCAGCAGCGTAGGGACCCGATGGAGTACATGCCGCGTTTAGCGCTGACCGAGGCAGTGCAAGGGTTAATGCGTCGGCATCGGTGTTTTCACCGATGCCGGAGTATACAGCAGGGATCTGGACCCCTGCACCTGATCGGGCGGGTGCAGCTCCTGCACCCTCCCGATCAGCTGTACGGTGCTGGGATTTCAGACCCAGTTCCCAGCGCCGTACGTATACAGCACTGGTATCCTACAGGTTAAACAGCAAATAACTGCGGTGAAATCTTAAAGGCAGTGTCGGACTGGGTGCCCTGGGCCCAGAGCCGGCTCCAGGTTCATGTGGGCCCTTGGGCGATAAAGTCTCAGTGGGCCACCTTGTGGCATTTTGCACGGCGCTTACAGCAATGAAACTGCGGGTATTATAGATTAAATACCCTACACAGAGCATGTTACAGAGCGGATATATGTGAATCAGTGCTTATGTGCCTACTTTTATTTTCTACCCAGTGTTTCAGACCCTCAAGTCTACTCACAGATATGTGTCCACTCACAGTAGATATGCCAAGATATGTGCACCCCCTCACAGTAGATATGCCAAGATATGTGCCCCCTTACAGTAGATATGCCAAGATATGTTCCCCCTCACAGTACATATACCAAGATATGTGCCTCTTCATAGTAGATATCCCAAAATATGTGCCCCTTCACAGTTGATATGCCAAGATATGTGCCCTCTTACGGTGGATATGCCAAGATATGTGCCCAGTGCCCCCTTCACAGTGGTTATGCCTAGATGTGCCTCCTACACAGATCAGCAGGACGATGTGAGGACATCGTGCTGCTGCTGCTGTGGAGCGCTGGCTCAATGGTGGAGCGGTGAGCAAATAGTTCCCTGCTTCAGTGGAGTGCCTGCAGTATTTGGCACCTGGGGCGGGTCCTTTCTCTGGCACCCATCCCCCCCCCCCCTCCCAATACTTTAAAAAAAATTGTACCCCCTCACAGTAGTATTGCCCTCATTGTACAACCTTCACCGTAGTTTTGTACAGAAGTGTGCCCCCTCACAGTAGTTATGCCCACATTGTGCCATCTCACAGTAATAATCCTTATTGTGCCCCCTTCACAGTAATAATCCCCATTGTGCCCCCTTCACAGTAATAATCCCCATTATGCCCCTTTCACAGTAATAATGCCCACTGTGCCCCCTTCATTGTAGTAATGACCTTTGGCTCTGTGCCCCCTCCATAGTAGAAATGCCCATTGTGCCCCCTTCACTTTAGTAATGCCCTCTGTGCCCCCTCCAGAGTAGTAATGCCCTCTGTGCCCCCTCCATAGTAATTAATACCTCTGTGCCCGCTCCATAATAATAAAGTCCTCTGTGCCCCCACCAGAGTAATAAAGTCCCCTGTGCCCCCATCATAGTAGCACGGGGGCCGCAGCACGGAGCAACGGATGCAAACAGCACACGGTGTGCTGTCCGCATCTTTGGCGGCCCCATAGAAATGAATGGGTCCGGACCCGTGCGGATTCATTCATACGGTCATGTGAATGTAGCCTTAAGAGAAGGTGGGTCCCTGATGAAACAGGATGCTGACTGACCTACCTCTGTGCCTACAAGTCACCTGAGCCACTCGAAGCATCTATAACAATAAACTGGGTAGTTTGACAAATAATCTAGACAGTTTTTTTTAATGAACATAGGCTGGTTATGCACTGCCTATCTATATGTAGTGCAGTCAGTGTACTGTGCTATGTGCCACTTGTGCAGAGGGTGGGGGACAAGGGGCACACCTTAGGGCTCATGCACACAAAGTATTTTTTTCTGCATCTGATCCACATTTTTTTGTGTATTTGATGCCGACCCAGTCACTTCAATGGGGCCACAAAATATGCAGACAGCACTGTGTGCTTTCCTTTCTGCATCTATATGTCCGTTCCATGGCACCCACAAAACAAAATAGAACATGTCCTATTCTTGTCCGCATTAAGGACAAGGATAGGACTGTTCTATGGAGGGCAGGACGTTCCATCCAGCAAAATGTGTAACGCACACAGCTGGTAGCCATATTTTGCGGATCCTGGCCCGTGCTGAAATGCACGGCACCAACCATAGGGTAGCCACATGTGGACGCGGACCAACTCACTTGAATGGGGTTCGTGATCCGCATGCACTACTTTTTTGGAGTGTTGAGGCACATACAGAAACCCCACGGAAGAACTCCATAGTGCTTTCCGCACCAGACCTTCCGTATTGTAGACCCATTCAAGTGAATGGGTCCGCATCTGCGATGCGGTGCAAAAACGGCTGCCACAATATATGGGCCCTGGCCCTTTTTGCATGAGACCTTAGCTCGTGTGCATGAGCCCTTAGGCCCATAGGTGGATTCACCTGTTCCCCTGGGGGCCAGTCTGAGCCAGCTTAAAGGGATTGTCACACTCCAGCAAATACATTTATCATATAAAGAAAGTTAATACAAGGCACTTACTAATAAATGGATTGTAATTGTTCATATTGGCTCCTTTGCTGGCGTGACTCCTTTTTCCATCACATTATACACTGCTCAATTCCAGATGTTACGGGCACCACTGCTGCACTGATACAATGTGGATGGGCTCTAGTGTGCATGTGTGCTTATGCATGCTCCACTATTCCAGCCACCAGAGAGGCCGGGGCTTTTTCCTACAGTGTACAAGCACGATAACTTCTGTTGGATTGCAGGATGGTAGTAACCCTGGGTTCACACCTGAGCGTTTTACAGCGCGTTCAAACGCGCTGTAAAACGCTCAACAGATTAAAACCAATGCATCCCTATGGGAGTGGTTCACACTTGAGCGTTTTACAGCGCGTTTGAACGCGCTGTAAAACGCCCAACGCATAAACAAGTACTTGAGCTTCTTTTGGGGCGTTTGACGCGCGTTTTGTGATTGACACCACAGTAGTCAATCACAAGAACGCGCGTTTTACGCGCGTTTCCTATTTGCAAAAACGCGCTGAAATACGCGCGACAAAAACGCGCGTTAAACGCGCGTTTTTAGAACGCTCAGGTCTGAACCCAGGGTAACCCATGGATATGAGCTGTGTATAAAGGCTCATACACATGGGCATTGCAATTTTTGCAGTCCGCAAATTGCATATCTGCAAAACATGGATACCGGCCATGTGAGTTCCACATTTTGTGGAACGGAACGTCCTGCCTTTTATAGAACAGTCCTATCCTTGTCCATAAAACAGACAAGAATAAATAGGACATGTTCTGTTTTTTTGCAGATGCCACAGCATGGACATGTGCTGTCTGCATCTTTTGGACAAAAAATACAGCCATGTGCATGAGCTCTAATGGAACTGAAAAATGAACCAAGCCAGCAAAAGAGGCAATATGGACAATCATAGTACATTAGTAAGTGCCTTTTATTAATACTGTCTACATGATAAATGCCATTTGCTGAAGTGAGACAACCCTTTTAATTACCCTTTATAATACCCTTTTAATACACCTTAATAGGCCTTGTTTACACAGTGCTGTTTTGTGCATTTTACTCTTATCTAAAGAAGTAAATAGCTTCCTTCTTAAGACTAGGGCTACATGGTGACATGTCATGCAGCAAAAAAGGGTCCAGCTGCACGGTGAAGTTTAATTGAAAACTCCAACTTTGATTTTTGGCGACTATCGCATTGCAGCATATCACATGTTGTATTGTAACACCATTGACTATCATTACACATGTGCACATATTTTTCGTTATTAAAGGGAATCTGTCAGCAGCAACCTCCCTATCCAACTGTGATGTAGTTCACCTGATTAAAGCACTGTTTTTCTTTTGTTGACCTGAGGATCTATTCGCAGCTTCTGAACTTTTTCTTAATATGAAAATTAGGCCCTTGGTGTAATGAGGACTTAACCATTGCTCTCTTTGCACCAGACCTCTGCTTCTTTCTGTGGCCAGCCCCTCCATTGTTGCTTTGATTGACAGTGCCAGACAGTGTCGGAGCTTGGGTGCAATGAGAGCAGTAGTCAACTAGTAGTAAAAAGTATCATGGACTCTCAGATCAACAAAAGGTGTACTACATATGCAGCTGAACTACATATACAGGCAGTTGGATAGGGAGGTCACTGGTGACAGACTCCCATTAAAATGTATTATATTTTTGTAAACACAGTATACATATGATTGTCATCTTACAATGGGGAAAAAATTGGGAGAAATAAGTTGAATGTCAAATGAAGTCACCAAGAGAGCCAGGCAATTAATTGTGGGCTCTGCTTATTGTCAACCCAGCACTGCCAAATAACTGTGATTGATGTGACTCCACCATGAGCAATTTCATCCTGTTGTGAAAATCAATGTCACGGTCCCTCCCATGACAGAGGTGAGAAGATCTGAGAGACTGGAGGCACGTAAGTGTATCTGACAGCAGGGCTGGGACAAGGTCCACCACCAACAGAGGCTGAGCTGCCCAGGTGCGCCCCCCCCCCCCCCTCCAACTTGTGGATGACACTGCTATGGGGGATCTGTGATGGATGATACTGTTATTGGGGAATCTGTGGATGACACATATGTGTCATCCACAGATCCCCCCTCCCCATAACAGGGTCCATGTAGGAATGACCCCCAATACAAGGGGTGAGGCTGTGGGGTTGTATCTGCTTTTTTGATGCCAGCGGGGCCCGTGCAGTGACTGTATTCTACTACACCCCCCTGCACACACACACACTGTATATAATCTTAACTATATAACTGTAGTGATTTACTTCAGTTATATAGTTAATAAGATTATATCCAGTGAGCGGAGGGGATGGGGGGTGTAGTAGTGACTGTATTCTACTACACCCCCCTGCACACACACACACTGTATATAATCTTAACTATATAACTGTAGTGATTTACTACAGTTATATAGTTAATAAGATTATATCCAGTGAGCGGAGGGGATGGGGGGTGTAGTAGAATACAGTCACTGCGCGGGCCCTGCTGTCATTATGAAATAGCATATGTGACCCCCACCTCTTTTATTGGTGGCCATTCAGTAAATTAACCCTGTTTTAGGGGGGAGGGGGGGTGTCTGTGGATGACAAATATGTGTCATCCACAGATTCTCCCCATAACAGGGTTCATTTAGTGATTGACCACCCAAATTGTGGTGACCCAATACATGGGAGTTGCATCTGCAGAGCTTTTGTATAATGCCACCCCACACTGTAGTGTCCCCCACACAGTAATGTCCCCCACACAGTAATGTCCCCCACACAGTAATGTCCCCCGCACAGTAATGTCCGCCGCACAGTAATGTCCCCCACACAGTAATGTCCCCCACACAGTAATGTCCCCCACACAGTAATGTCCCCCACACTGTAGTGTCCCCCACACAGTAATGTCCCCCACACTGTAATGTCCCCCACACAGTAGTGTCCCCCACACAGTAGTGTCCCCCACACAGTAATGTCCCCCACACAGTAATGTCCCCCACACTGTAGTGTCCCCCACACTGTAATGTCCCCCACACAGTAATGTCCCCCACACTGTAGTGTCCCCCACACAGTAATGTCCCCCACACTGTAATGTCCCCCACACAGTAATGTCCCCCACACAGTAGTGTCCCCCACACTGTAGTGTCCCCCACACAGTAATGTCCCCCACACAGTAATGTCCCCCACACAGTAATGTCCCCCACACTGTAATGTCCCCCACACAGTAATGTCCCCCACACAGTAATGTCCGCCACACTGTAGTGTCCCCCACACAGTAATGTCCCCCACACTGTAGTGTCCCCCACACTGTAATGTCCCCCACACTGTAATGTCCCCCACACTGTAATGTCCCCCACACTGTAATGTCCCCCACACAGTAATGTCCCCCACACAGTAATGTCCGCCACACTGCCCCCCGCACAGTAATGTCCGCCACACTGCCCCCCACACAGTAATTTCCGCCACACTGCCCTCCACACAGTAATGTCCGCCACACTGCCCCCCACACAGTAATGTCCGCCACACTGCCCCCCACACAGTAATGTCCGCCACACTGCCCCCCACACAGTAATGTCCGCCACACTGCCCCCCGCACAGTAATGTCCGCCACACTGCCCCCTGCACAGTAATGTCCGCCACACTGCCCCCACACAGTAATGTCCGCCACACTGCCCCCCACACAGTAATGTCCCCACACCCCCTCAACCACACAGCAGTGCCCCCACATAGTAATTTGTCAGCCCCCCTCCCTCTTGTCATTCTCCCCTCTTCTTGTCATGCTTTTTCTGCCCCGTCATTCTCCCCCATCTTTTCATGCTCTTTATACACCCACCCCTCCCCATGTTGTCATGCTCTTTCTGCCCCCCATGTTGTCACAGACTTAATGAAAGGGGCCCGGCCTTTCACTGTACTTAATGCCGGGCCCGTCAGAGCGCTCCTCTCACCTCCATTATGGTCACTGCTCCAGGCTTCGGGATCAGGCCCCAGCGCTGCCTCACATTAAGCAGGTGGGCGGAGCCTAACAGAGGTCCGTTAGGCTCCGCCCACCTGCTTACTCTGTTTCTAGTTAGAGCCAGAGGCAGCGGGGCCTGATGCTGGGGGCCTGAAGCAGCATAATGGAGGTGAGAGGAGCGCTCTGACGGGGCCCGGCTCAGGGAATGACAGGAGGGAGCGCTGAGCAGTTCCCCCCTGTCAGTCCCTCTCCCTCTCGCCGGCCCCTGCCTGCGCCCTGAGGCTGGAGCGCCCTGAGGCTGGAGCCTCCCCAGCCTCTGTGTCGGCCCGGCCCTGTCTGACAGTCTCTCTGTTTTCATCTTGCAGTGTTGTTGTTTGGTAATAACCGCACCTCTTGTCAGGTGCACCTTGTGGTCATTACTGAGGCTATTTAGTTATGACTTACACTGCTTACCATGCGGTTGATATTTCCTGCTGGAGTTGGTTGAGCTGGTGTGTTGTTCCTTTGGATCTCCTGCTCCTCCATTCTTCTTTAAGCTAAGTGCATTTTGTTTTGCATTTTGTTGTTCGCTTGTGTGTGTTTGTCTAGGCCTCAGGGAGACGCTGGTTTCTTCATCCGGGGAGGAACCAGTAGTCTCATTCCCTGCCACCACTCCTAGGGCCTTCTAGGGTCTCCAGGGCTTAGGTTCCCGTGTATGAGTATTTCACCCTTCAGGGTCTACTCATACTGGCAGGAGTCAGGGAGAGGTCTAGGGATTCCTAGGAGGTCACCATCCCTCTCCCCTAGTTTTGAGGCCAAGACTCCGGTCTATTCCTTTGGTGTGTTATCTAGTGTGATCCCCTCCCCATTACCCATGATAATCAATTTCTGTAACCCATTTCTAAAGCATTAGTAGCTCTGGAGATTTCCAATGATGCAGGATTACCACTAGGACTGCAGCCAAATCATGTTTGAGAATCTCCATGTAACTGGACCCAACAGAACGCGGAATATGCAATAGTAATGTCAATTGCAGAAAAGCCTGTAGCTGCCTGCCAGACATAAGTCTATGCAGCTTAAAAATAACCTTCCCAAAGACTGAGGCAATCCCACCATATGTGGAGCATTGTGTTGTAACACCAGCATCTCTCAGAAAACAATGGTTACATTCTGCGGAGAATATCTGGGCATCTATACAATCTGGTCAAAATTTTGAAACTCTTTGTGTCTGGCACGCCTCAGGCATTCTGGGAGTTAAAAGAAATATCTTCAGACATTCCTCATCTTAATATGGAATGCCAGTCTCTGCCTCCCGATAAGGCATCCAAGAGAAAGGTATATAGTATAGAAAGCACATGAGAAGGTAGTGAGTTCTGCAAAGTTTCTTCACAGGTTTGAGATCCATTTTTAATATAATGCCTGGATAAAAAAATATCCTACAAAAGACCACAGCTGAGTGCATGCCAACCAGGACAAGGATCTCACTGGATGAGCACACACCAATGTGGAATAAATTTGTAGCTATAAATTGCAGTCACCACCTGACGCAAACCCACCTGTGACGCAAACCAAATCAAGAAATGCTCTTGACGAACTGCAGGATGAAAAGCTTGGTTATCGAAAAGAAAGGATGTGCTTAAGGTTGGGCAAACCAGTTTGGACCAAACCCACAACTTTGCTTTTATTCATAAGGCAGACGAACCTAAATATTTTCAGGTTCGTTTCGGACAAATTCACTAAATACGGCATGTAGCATCATTTAAGTGCGGGAAAAAAATCACTAGGTAGGAAGAAGGGTCCTTATTGGTTCCCAGGCTGACAGACAGCCTGATGAGCCAATCAGTGCTGCAACAGGCAGGGAGGTGCCCTAGCAGAACGAGCATAACGTAATTCTATGCTGGGCTGTGAATGAGGGTGGATGGGTGTAGCAGTGTCTGCCAAGAAAACGATCTTAGGGAGTCAGGGACAGTCAGAAATGAATGAAGCTGGTACTTTCAGGGACAGTGAAGGACAAAGCTAGAATTACAAAGAAGAAGAATTGTGTGTGTAGAATAGGGACAAGCAGGGAAGCTCTCAGCCAGGGAGTGACAAGTGAGTTTCTGAGACTGGCTGTGCCTTCTTGCACAACTACAGCTGCTGCAAACTTCAAAAGCAGCTACCTGTATGGACATTACTTTCATTTTTCCCCCATTTTCACAGAAATCCTTTTTTTGGTGGGGTGGGGGTGGAATAAGCGAAAACTGTACAATATATGTTCTACCATCAATCTAGCATAGCATAGAGAATACTAGTGAGAACTCTGTGTCAGGTCATCTCACATATTTAATTTACATTTCTTTTTGTTTTAGTTTGAAAAAATGTATAAATCAGTGATTGAGAAACAAATGTTAGGACGAAATCCGTTTATTACCTCCCCACACACACAGTTCCAATTTTTTTAAATCTAGCATATAGGTATTCAGTACACCAATACACAGGCTGGGGCAACAATTTACCTGAGTGTTAATGTGAAATTGAGCATCAGGCAGGCCTCAACCGTCCTTTTCCGTTTATTCTCTATCCCCATGGTTTGAATTTAATTTTTTTTTTGGGGGGGGGACTTGTTCAATTTAATTAAAGGGGTTGTCTCTCTAGAGGAAGTTAATACAAGGCCCTTACTAATGTATTGTGATTGTCCATATTGCTTCCTTTGCTGGCTGGATCAATTTCTCCATTTCATTATACACTGTTTATTTCCATGGTTACGACCACCCTGCAATCCAGCAGTTGTGGCCGTGCTTGCACACTATAGGAAAAAGCAGTAGCCTATGTGCACTCCCAAGGTCCAAGAGAGGGTGGCACTTTTCCCTAAAGTGTGCAAGCATGGCCACCGCTGATGAATTGCAGGGTGGTCGTAACCATGGAAAAGAGCCGTGAATAATATAATGGAAAAATTTCAGCAAAACTCAGCAAAGGAAGCAATATGGACAATCACAATACATTAATAAGTCCCTTGTATTAACTTTATCTACATAATAAATGTCACTTGCTGAAGTGAGAGAACCTCTTTAAACTAGCATAAAGCTGATCAGTACATCAGTACACAGACTAGGCCACTAGGGCAACAAATTACCTGATTATTAACGTGAAATTGGTCGTCAAGCAGGGTTCAATTGTCCATTTCCTTTTATTCTATATTCACACGGTTTGAATCAAACTTGGGGACTTGTTCAATTTAATTAAACTGATATATAGCTGATCAGTACACTAATACACAGCCTAGGAGAACAATTTACCTGTGAGTGTTAACGTTGAATTGAGCATAATGCCACAATTGTCAGTTTCAGCCTATTGTATTTCCACACGGTTGGAATTTATGGGGTCATTTATCAAACTGGTGTAAAGCAGAACTGGCTTAGTTGCCCAAAACAACTATCAGATTCCACCTTTCATTTTTGACAGCTCTTTTGGAAAATAAAGGTAGACTCTAATTGGTTGTTATGGGCAACTAAGCAAGTTCTACTTTGCACCAGTTTGATAAATGACTCCATTAATTTTTAGGGGAACTTGTTCAGTTTAATGAAACCAGCATATAGGTGATCAGTACACCCATACACAGGCCAGGGCAACAATTTACTAGTTAGTGTTAACGTGAAATTGTCAGGCCTCAATCATCCATTTCCGTTACCAGTACGCAGCTATGGCAACAAATTACCTGTGAGTGTTAACGTGAAATTGCGAGTCTGGCCAGCCTCAATCATCTGTTTCTGGATTTAATTAAACCAGCAAATATGTGATCAGTACACCAACACACAGGTATCATGCCCTGTTCTGGTGAGGCCGAAACTGTAGTTTTCTGTTTACTTGGAGTGAGCTGTGTCTGCCCCCCTTCAGGTGCACAGTGTCCCTTGGGGGTTATAGCTTCTTTCTCTCTCTGAGGAAAGTTGGATTGCTGTTTCTGCTCTGCTTCAAAGATAAGTGTGTTTTTGGTTTCTATTTATGAACTGTCTTGGCTGTTAGTTAGACACCTGCTTCCTCCAGGATTAGAGGAAGCAGGCTGCCTTTTTCCCCCTTGTCCACTATCTCAGGGACTATAGGGTTAATTCAGTCTTAGGCACGGGGGCATGTTTATTCCCACCTTTGGGGTCTAAACGTGTGCACAGTAGTCTAGGGTAATACGAACTTTAGGAGGTTGCATAAGTTATGTTTTTACTGTGGAGCAAATGGTCATTTTGTTTATCCTTGTCCTTTGCTGAAACCGCAAGTTGATGAGAATGGTCCACAAAGAGGTTTACGTAAAAAAGAAAAAGAAACATCCCTGACTCTTGGTAGTGTGAATGGGGTGCCGGAGCAAGCAGGAATGAAATCTCCCTGCAATACCCGTTTTCTCCTTCCAGCTATGGTGGCGCTAGAGCCAGGAAAATTTTAGTTTGAAGTGTTTATTGACTGTGGTAAACCTTATTGATTTTCTGTTTCTTCAAAATCTGGGCCTAAGTACGTGCACTTTGGCGAGAGAGGTTCCAGTGTTTCAATTGATTCTTCCCCTCTTTCTCAGTAGAATCTCAGTCATATTGTTCATGGTATTCGGCTATGGGTGGGTGATTCGCATGTTAAAATAATTTCGTGTTTTGTCATGAAAAACTTGCCTGCTCCTATGGTCCTTGGTTTGCTGTGGTTGATTAAACATAACCCTACTATTGATTGGCAGGCAAGACAGATAATTGGTTGGAGTGAATTTTGTTCAGACAATTGGTTTAGTGCATCTATCGCAGGGGTGTCTTCTACGTTTTTACCTCAGTATCTCTCATATTTGCAGATGTCTTTTCGGAGGGTGGGGCTCAGGAGTTGCCTCCTCATCGTGAATATGATTGTCCTGTTAATCTCATCCCAGGGGCCAAGTTGCCAAAGTCTCGGCTGTACAATCTTTCTCAACCCGAAAGAGAGGTCATGCAGAAGTACATAGCTGATAGTTTGGCAAAGGGTCATATTAAGCTCTTAAAGTCTCCGGTCGCAGTTGGTTTTTTCTTTGTAAAGAAAAAGGATGGATCGCTTAGACCTTGCTTGGATTTTTGAGAATTAAATCTCCTTACGGTCCGTAATCCGTATCCCTTTCCTTTGATTTCTGACCTTTTTGATCAAATTGTTGGAGCCAAGATTTTCTCCAAGTTAGATTTAAGAGAGGCCTACAATCTGATCAGAATCAAGGAGGGGGATGAGTGGAAAACGTCCTTCAACATGCACAAGGGTCATTTTGAAAATCTGGTTATGCCTTTTGGGTTAACGAACGCGCCAGCGGTGTTTCAGCGATTTGTCAATGACATTTTTCATCATTTGGTGGGAAGGTTCATTGTAATTTACTTGGATGACATATTAATTTACTCCCCTGATCTGAAGACCCATCAGGATCACGGGAGACAGGTTTTGACAAACCTTCGGGAGAATAAATTATATGTTAAGTTGGAGAAATGTATGTTTTCTGTCCTGGAGCTTCCGTTTTTGGGATACCTGCTTTCTGGTTCTGGTTTTCAGATAGACCCCGAAAAGGTTCGGGCGGTTCTGGAATGGGACCAACCAGAGAATCAGAAAGCTTTAGAAAATTCATTTTGAACTACTCTACCATTGTAAAACCGCTGATCGATATGACTAGGAAGGGCACCGACTGCTCTGTCTGGTCAGATGAGGCATTGCAGGTCTTTTCAGCTATTAAGCAGTGTTTCGCGTCTGCTCCCATTCTGATGCAGCCTGATGTGTCTCAACCATTTGTGGTGGAGGTTAATGCATCAGAGGTGGGGGTTGGAGCAGTGCTGTCGCAGGGTCCATCGCCTGGCAAGTGGCGTCCGTGCGCCTTCTTTTACAAGAAACTCTCGGTCACCGAGAGGAATTATGATGTAGGAGATAGGGAATTGATGGCCATCGAATTGGCCTTTGAGGAATGGCGTCACTGGTTGGAGAGGGCGTATCTAGGGTCAGCTGATAGGATCTTGTCAGGAGGTGACCATTATCCCCAGCTTTTGCCTTGTTTGTTGTTTCTTGTGTGTCTATTGTATCTTGTACCCTTCCCAGCGTGACAACAGGCTAGGGCAACAATTTACCTGTGAGTGTTAATACATTTTTCCCTTCATTTCTATCTCTACATGGTGTCAATTTTTGGGTGGGTTGTTGAAATTATTAAAACCAGCATGCAGCTTAAGAACATCTCTCGTGTTTGTGCCTTCCTCACCCCTGAGTCAACTAAAATACTACTGCATGCTCTCGTCATCTCCCGCTTGGACTACTGCAACATCCTCCTGTGTGGCCTCCCATCCAGCACTCTCGCTCCCCTCCAATCTATTCTCAACTCTGCTGCCATGTTAATCCACCTCTCCCCTTTTTCTCCTCTGCCTCTCCATTACCCAGCGAATTCAGTTTAAAATACTTTCAACTACATATAAGGCAGTCCACAACCTGTCCCCTCCATATATCTCTGCTCTGCTTTCTCGATACATCCCCACACATAATCTTAGATCCTCACAGGACCTCCTCCTCAGTTCTCATTTGTTCCTCACACAATCGACTACAAGATTTGTCACGTGCCTCTCCCCTACTCTGGAACTCACTATCCCAACACATCAGGCTCTCCCCCAAGATCCACAGCTTCAAGAGTAACCTGAAAACCCACCTTTTCAGGAAAGCCTACCATCTGCAATGAAAAAACAGACAATGCAACAGCACTCTGCAAACTAACTAAAGTACAATAATGCCATAATTATAGAAAACATTCTGGTGCTAATGCTACGCTTATTTTGAATGGCGCACGTCATCAACTTGGTGGTGCAACGCTTACTAAATCAGTACACTGGCTTGCGCAAAGTGCTCGCAAAGTCCAGGAGACAGTCCAAGCACTTCAGGAACTCCTACATGGCGAGAAACACTCTCCTGAACCTGCAGTGGCAGAACGGCGTGCTGCTTTACCCATTAATTCGTGACGAGCCAACTCACTGGAATTCAACAGTGCACATACTTGAGCATCTGTACGTGCAGCAGAAAACCGTGAATGATTTTATCTTGCAACTGCCGCAGCAGCAGGGAGCATGTGTTGCTTTGAGCTCAGGCAGTGGCAGCTCATTTGAGACGCCTGTCGGGTGCTGAAGACCTTCGGAGACAACTGCGGCATGAACAATGTCATCCTTCTCATATTTATCTTAGAACAGATGCTGACACTTATGCAGCAGGGGACCACAGTGGAAGAAGAGCATCTGACGCATCATACAGTACGTCCTATAGCTGTTGGGGGCACACAAATGAAATCTGCCGAGGAGAAGGAGAATGACGAGCTGCCACTTCAAGAGGAGGAGTCTCTTTTTTGAGACGGGAGCCCTGCTGGATGAAATCCTCCTGACTGCATGGATAAGGGCATGACATCTGTGGCATGATGAGCTAAAAATTAATGAATTGCTTTAGCTACTTCCAACTTACAAAATGCATCACCAAGCAAATAAGCATTGAGTCCCCAGCATCATACAACCATGAGTATAACTACAGAGACAGAGGAGTGTGGTCAGACCAGATCATTGGACTAGATGAGGAGGTCAGATGCCAAGAAAGCAGGTGGTGATGGAAAAAGAACTAATCCAACCTACTGTACATGTTGTAGACGGTTTCTTACCTGCAGAAGGAGTGTCTGCCATTTAACTGTGAAACGCTAATCAAATATACTGTATCACCATTGAATAAACACAGCCAATTTACACATACAGTTTTTGTGGCAGATTTGATGCAGTTTGTACTAGTAGACCATAATGATAAGCAACTAACAATGCTGGCTAATCCCTAAAGCTGATGTTAAAAGCTGAGACTGTCACCAACATATTCCAGTCAGGAACATATCGGAGCCCTTTTGCACCACCGTCAAGGCAGGGCCGGCGCGTCCTAAAGGCTGACTAGGCAGCCACGTAGAGCGCCCCTTGGGAAGGGGCGCTGCTAGGAGCGCCGGCCCCCTTCATGCTGCAGCCGCCCGAGTGCTCTATATTGAGCCTCTGGCGGCTGCAGCACTGCCCGGGCTGGCGCGTCCATGAGGGCGCACCGCCCGGGGCGCTCCCTCCCGTCACTCCCCCATTGTAGCGTGGCCGAGCCCTGTATGGTCCGCGGGTACAGGGAGCCAATGTGCCATTGTGTTTTGCTGGTAACAGGTTGCACCTAGTAGCCTGTGTCACATGGTCTGTTATAGGTGGGGCTTGCAGCCTTATTCTACCTCACATTGCATTAGTGATCCTACTATGGAGGTATGTAGGAGCCTGGCTGTGAGTTGGATCTGAGCACCTGTCAGACCTTGTTCACACAACAAAGGTAGTCTAGTGGTAGGACCCAATGCCACACTGAGACACCTTGACAGTGGTGCAAAAGGGCTCCGATATGTTCCTTACTGAAATATGTTGGCAAAAGGCTTAGCTTTTAACATAACCTAAGGGATTAGCCAGCAATCTTAGTTGCTTATGATTGTGGTGCACCTTTTCAGTGATTTATGTATTCTTATATTAAAATCCACCATAGGCGTGGGCACGGGGTCAGGGTGCTGGCCGGCGAATACTAATGAAGCGCTTCCATTTTGGAAACGCTCATTAGTACCGGAGGACCAGGAAGCAGTGAACTTACCGCTTCCTGGTCCTCGGCTGTCGGCTGTGCAGGGCTGTGCGCGCCAGTTCAGAGTGCACAGCCGAGAGCCGACATCAGGAGGTAGAACGTGCTGCGAGGAGCAGCGGCGTCCAGGAGCAGGAGAGGTAAGTGTTTTTTTATTTTATAAAAAATGAAGCTGCTGGGGGCATAATGAGGCACAATGGGGGGCTAATAAGGCACAATGGTGGGCTAATGGGTGGCACATGGGGGGCTAATAAGGGACAATGGGGGGCTAATAGGAGGCACATCGGGGCATAATGAGGCACAATGGTGGGCTAATGGGAGGCACATGGGGGCATAATGAGGCACATGGGGGCATAATAAGGCAAAATGGGGGGCTAATAGGGCACAATGAGTTGCTAATAGGAGGCACATGGGTGTATAATGAGGCACATGAGGGCTAATGAGAGGCATAATGGGGGGCTAATGAGAGGCATAATGGGGGCATAATGAGGTACATGGGGGCTTAATGTGGTACATGGGGGGCTTAATGAGGCACATGGGGGGCATAATAAGGGAAAATGGGGGCATAATGAGGCAGAATGGGGGACTAATGGGAGGCACATGGGGCATAATAAGGCATAATGGGGGGCTAATGAGGCACAATGGGGGGCTAATGGGAAGCACATGGGGGCATTATGAGGAGGCAAATGGGGGCTTAATGAGGCACATGGGGGCATAATGAGGCACATGGGGGCATACTGAGAGGCATAATGGGGGCTAATAAGGCATAAAGTGAGGCTAATGAGGCATAATGGGGGCCAGTGAGACATAAGGGCTGATGATGGGGGCTAATGAGGCAGACGCATAAGGGCTGATGATGGGGCTAGTGAGGCATAAGGGCTGATGATAGGGGCTAATGAGAGGCATAATGGGGGCTAATGGCATAAAGGCTGATATGGGGGCTAATGAGAGGCATGGGGGCTTATATGGGGGTGATGAGAGGCATAATGGGGGCTAATGAGGGGCATGGGGCTGATATGGGGGTGATGAGGGGCATGGGGCTCTTATCTGAGGTCTGATTGGGGGTCATTTACATTGGGGTCTGAGCTGAGGTCTAATTGGGGGTCTGATTTGAGGTCTTATTGGGGTCTGATTAACATTGGGGTATGATTGGTGGTCTGACCTGAGGTGTAACGAAAATTATTTTTTTCTTATTGTCCCCCTCTAAAACCTAGGTGCGTCTTATGGGCCGGTGCGTCTTAGATGTTTGTTTTTTGAACGGCAGAGCGGTGCCCACTTCCAGCCCTGAGCCCAGCTGCCCAGAGCACTGATCAGGAGCCTGCTGGAGTCTTCAGAACTGTAAGTATTTACTGTCATTCACTGTAAGGTATATTATATATATTACTTGTTTTATGTGAGTAAGGGTGCTGGGTTGTTAGAAAAGGGGGAGGGAGGGGTACAATGCAGGGGGTAATATAACTAGGGGTATCAGGGTACATTATTATACAGGGGTTATTTAACTTATTTTGTTTATATTGATAATTATATGAGTGCGGGTCTGTATGCATGCAGAGTGTATTTGTGTATATATATTTCTGTATGTGTATAATATATAATACATACACACACGCTCGTGGCGTGTGTTTGTGCTATATGGTGCACACCCTAATGCAATAGGCTGCGCACGCATTTTTGTTGGGGATTGCCGTTAGCAGCGGACCAAACGCGGAGGAAATGCTCCCCCGGTTAGAAACACGCTACAGTGTTTGAGTTTTTTGAGAAGTTCCTCCCATTTAGGCCACTTTATTTCAGTGATTTTTATTTATTTATTTTTTTGAGCAGTTTCTATTACCCGAAACCAGGAGTAGATTTAAAAGGAAAGGAAAATATTATATAAAGGCCTCTTGCACACAAACATTGTGCATCCGTTCCATGCATTGGGGACCGCAATTTGTCATCCCCAATGCACGGGCAACGTCCGTGCGGCGGCCAGGACGGATCGAGACCCTTTCAACTTGAATGGGTCCGTGATCCGTATGCACCGCAAAAAAATAGAACAAGTTCTATTTTTTCTGCCGTGGGGAGGCACGGACAGAAACACTACGGAGTGCATCTGTGCATCCGTTCCGATCCGTGATTGCGGACCCATTAAAGTGCACACAGGCCGGTGCCCGTGTATTGCGGACCTGCTGTATGGGGGCTGCAATACGGCTACGGGCACACAACGTTCGTGTGCAAGAGGCCAAAGGGAGGACTTTGTCCTGCTGGATCTACTTCTGGCTTGGGCTCAAAAAACTGCATCAAAAACTGCACCACTACTGCTTACTTCACATGATATGCAGGCACTTCTATCGCCTCATTCTAGTGATCGTTGGGTGTCTGAGCGCTCAAACATCCACTGCTCAAAACTTTTTGATATGTCTCTATGACATATCAAAAGTTTTCTGAAAACTCTGATATTTGTATGTTCTCCCTCTGTTTGCATGGGTTTCCTCCGGGTACTCCAGTTTCCTCTCACACTCCAAAGACATACTGATAGGGAACTTACATTGGGGACAGATTGGGAACAGTGTGATGTTAATGTCTGTAAAGCACTGCAGAATATAACAGGGCTATATAAGTGCATAAATTAAATAATACTTTAAGGCTGCAATGTCACATTGATTCACTAGAGGGAGTACTGGAAATGAAATCAATGGCACAACAAGTTAGTGAGAGCCTGAATACATGATTTGGTATAGGAATAACACCCAGGAGGGAAAGTATCTCAGAATAACTGAAAAAAGCTAAGAAATATTGTATAAATATTACATAAAAATATATAAAAAATAATAACGATAAATACAAATGTGTTCAAACAAACACAGCCCACATAAAGGTCCTTCAGAAACCAGGTAAAGACCCAATTTTAGCAGCTTCATACCGACCGATATCACTGATCAATGTAGACTTAAAAATCGCCTTGAAGATACTAGCTGATAGATTGGCACGTATCCTGCCTTCATTGATTTCCCCGGCTCAGGTGGGGTTTGTGCAGGGGAGGGCTGCGGTAACTAAGTTGCATAAGGTATTAACAATCCTAGATGAAGTAAAAATACATCCCTTAACCTACCCATCCCCGGCTATAATATCTATTGACGCTGAAAAAGCATTCGATAATGTAAACTGGGGATGGTTGGGAGCAGTTCTAGATCATATGGGATTTGTCGGTCCTTTCCGCAAATATATTACAACTTTATATACAAACCTGCAAGCTAGAATATACACACCAGGATTTCTCTCACAACCATTTAGTCTTTATATAGGGTTTAGACAAGAATGCCCGCTTTCCCCTCTACTGTTCAACCAAGCGATAGAACCCTTGTCGCGCAAAATTACCACCAGTGACCAAATCGGAGGTATTCAGATAGGCAAGCTTTCCGTTAAACACACGCTCTTTGCAGATGATTTACTAATCTTCCTAGATAATCCAGAGAGAGACTTGACCAACGTCATCAAGCTTTTAGAGGACTTTGGCTCAGTGTCGGGCTACAAAGTGAACGCTGCTAAGTCAACAGTCTTATTTTTGGGAAAGAACATACACAGGAACAATTCCCGTCAGCTTAATGTACCTATCCAGGTAGCCCCAAAATCCATAAAATACTTAGGCATACACATTGGAAGGCAACCGGAATCACTGTATCAATTAAATTACCCACCTCTCTTTAAAAAGATCCTTTCCGATATAGAGAGATGGATAAATCTTCCCCTCTCTTTGGGAGGAAGAGGCCAACTTTTAAAAATGATAGCCATCCCGAGACTCTTATACCCCATGCAGACGATCCCACTTCTACTCAAACATTCAGATACCAAGATATTAGAAAGGGCATTCAGTTCCTTTCTTTGGGCAGGAAAGAGACCCAGAATAGCGATGAAAAAACTCTAATTACCTAAAATTAAAGGGGGTATAGCTCTACCAAACCTTCGTCTATATAACCTGGCAAGCCTTATGAGGCACTGTATTGACTGGCTATTCAACACAAACTACCACTCTAATGGTGCACTGGAATCGCAATTAGTGTATCCCTGAAGTCTGAAGGCCCTTCTACATACCAAATACTCAGCCCAACCCCCAATAATAAAACCGAGCTTACTGATAAAAGACACTATAGCAGCATGGAAAGAATCTCATAAAATATTCAGGCTTCCCTTTACATTATCTAAACACATGCCCCTGTGGACACATCCAGAGTTTTCAGCAGGAATGGAACTTAAGCACTTTGAGTGGAAAAAGGCGGGCATTAAAAGGGCTCTAGACCTATGGCACACTCAAGAACAGCGTTATTACTCCTACACTGTATTAAAGGAAAAATTCCTTCTAAACCGCTCACAACACATATTCGCCTTCTTTCAGATAAAGAGTTTTTTATATAACAGAATCCTTGACCCAAAAGCAACATTCTCTCCGAACAGATTTGATCATATGATAGGACAGGGCAACACTAAGAGGTCATTGTCTGGGCTTTATCAGGGGATCTGGGAGGCTAAACAACAACCTCTTGCGGAGACCCTTTTCTCAACCTGGAAGAAAGACTTTCCGAATATTGAAACACAAAAAAAAATTACTACAAGGCTGGGAAAGGGTGAGAAGGGTAGTATTCAACGAAGGTTGGAGAGAAACACAATTCTGACTGATTCATAAAGCAATATATGGCTTTCGGTTTTTTTCGCAGGCTCAGAACCAAAACAGGTTCACCTGTTGCCCAAAATGTCATCTCGAGAGATCAGACATGATTCATGTGATTTGGTCCTGCCCTGAAACAGTGACATTTTGGAAATTAATAATGAACCGAATCAAAAAGTATTTGAAAGTGTCTGTCCCTAACACTCCTGAATTTGTCCTGTTTCACGCTCCTCTAGAACATGGACACGTACATCCAATCATCCATTTAATTATTCTGGCGGCCAAAAGATGCCTACTCAATAACTGGCTTCAGCCACATGTACTGGCTCCAACCACAAATAAAGTGTCCACAACACATTAAAAAGTGTTTTGACTTGGAAAGAGTGGAAGCGGACACCCTTAGGGGTAAACGTATTAATTCATTTTTCATGAGGTGGGAAGGATTCATGCAAATAGTGTACTCAGATGCAGAATTGAGGGAACTAATGAAACCATTTCTATCGTCGGAAGGTACTTAAAAAAGAAAAATGCAGGGTCCCTAGATAGACTTTTAGTCGATTGAGGGCTAATGGCTAATATGGTTTATTATATGGAGAGACGCACAAGGGGGGAAGGGGAGGGGGGGATTTTTTATGTTATATGGGAGGTTATATTAATCTGCTCTGGTCACAAAACCAGGCTTTATCACAAGAATAAGCATGCATTTGGTATCGAAATGTTTCTATGACTTACACTGTATCATTGCTTGGTACATTTTATAGCACGTTACCTTTGTTCTTGAGTTGGCATGTATCATGCCTGTGTAATATCCTTACTTTTGTGATATAATTATAAAAAAGACCAATAAAGATTATATATAAAAAAAATAAATACAAATGTGTGAAGGTTACATATGAAGTATAACATAAACAACTGTGAAACAAATGTTGCATTTTGGTGTGCATGTAACACAAACATGTGATGTGAAGTGTGTGAAAGATGAAGAATGAGTATATGTGTAAAGGCTTGTTATGAAAGTACGTGAATACAGAGGGAGGAAATCCTGTATTAACAAGAAGTGCATTGGAGTGTGCAACCTAAAGATGTAACCAATATCAATGGAAATAAATCTGTTGGGAACATCAGGAGATGGAATGTGTAACAAATGACACGTGGAGATGAATGAGAAATAGAAAATGTGTAAAATAACTAATAAAGAAATGCAAATGGTGAAAATGTGATAACAAAGATTGTGATAACAAACAAAGGGTTGACCAGGCTACAAATGACTGAGCTAAAAATTTATGGAAATGTGTTACCAAAAATGTTATCTACCAGTTAAAACCAGATAGCAGACATCCTTTTTTTTCTAATCTGTTTTTATTTTCTGACTGTGCAGATTTTTTAAATTCTATTTCCTGTACATGATTATGGGGGCCATTTTGCCTGAGCTGTTCTTAACAGGATTCAGAAAGCATTAAGAAAATAGCTTTACGGCAGCCACAAGGGTCATAGACACAATGGTCTGGCTGACACTATTGACTTCTATGGGAGAGTTTTCTAGGCATGCTCTGTGACCTGTGAAGAGGTCACTGTACAAGGAAAGAATAGATAAGATTTGACAATCACCTACTGTGAATGGAGGATCCTGTCTTATCTATACACACACAGGTTATAGCATTACAAGCAGGATTAGAATGACAGATAAGAAGATAACTACAGTAAAGCGATTTGTACAGATGAAGAAATGACGCCTATTATTAGGCTTAGTAGCCATTGTGAAAAGTGCAGGATTTTATGGTTTTGTTAAAATAGAGATATTGACGTGGAAAATTAAAAATAACATCATCAAAAATTCTTTACAAATACTGTATGTTAAACAAAAAAATGTGACTTACACAATAGGTCATTTTCTGATGATACAATCTCGCGGATAGGTCATCAATATCTGTGGCCTGTACCCTCTTAAGTCACATAACGTGTAAATGTTATTAATTGGATGAAAGGACAAATGCAATCAAGTATGACATAGGTCTTGGTGTCTATATGCATCTGGTAAGGTAACATAGCAATTACACAAAATTGTCTAATTGTCTGGAGTGGGCATAAAGCTGTTATGAAAAAAGATACTCACAAACCAGGAGCTCAGTAAAAAAAAAAAATTAAAACACATTACACCCAATGGTGGGTGATTTTTTATTCTCTCAGTGGGGGGCAAGGATTCGTTAATCTTCCCATGTTGTCAGCCTGATTTACGTTAACTACACAGACGTGACACAGTGCTCTGGTTGGTGTGTATTTGCATTTTATTATGTGAATAAATCGTATTATTTCTATCCAACAAAGACACATTATCCAGTATTGGTTTAATATGCACATATTAGTTAGGCACACAGCCACCATTCTATTTTTTGTACAGTTTTAGGGCTAACAAATAAAATAGTTTTAAATGCCCTGTGGGTAATGTATGTGAGTTCTATAGGATTGTTACACTCACCTTTTATCTGTTGCCTCACAATCAGTGGCGGAGTTCAAGTTCAAATTGGCCCTGGAAAACACTAAAAGTTGTCCCATGTTGTAAACGGGGGCAAATTAACAGAAGGTGGGGCCAAAACAATGAGGTAGGGTCAAATGAAGGAGGTGGGGCCAGCTATCCCATAATGTCGGCAGTATAATGTGCTGTACTGTGGTATTTGATTCTTCTGGGGCGGTATGCACAATATACTGCGCCAGTAGAACCAAATACAATAGTACAACACAGTATACTGTCCCAGAAGAACCAAATACCATTGTGCAGCACAATATACTGCCCCAGCAGAACCAAATACCACAGTAAAGCACAATATACCACTCCAGCAGAACCAAATGCCACAGTCCTGCACAATATAATGCGCCAGCAGAACCAAATACCACAGTGCAGCACAAAAAAACTGCCCTAGCATAAGCAAATACTATAGAGCTACACAATATATTCTGCCAGAAGAACCAAATACCACAGTGCAGCACAAAATACTGCCCTAGCAGAATCAAAAACCATAGCGCAGAACAATATTCTGCGCTGTACATGTGTATTGGTATCACTGTGTAGCCTATGATAGATTTGATCATGTGAGTACAGTTATGCATTGGGCGGAGTTAGAGGTATGGCTTAGTGTAAAAAAATTGTTGCGGCACACTATGTGTGCTGCTAAAGTTTTTCCTGTTTCTGTAAATTTGGGCGGCAAGTGGGGAGGAGGGTTAGGGGGTTGGGGGTGCCCTGCTAAATCATTGCCCCGGGTGCTGAAAAGCCTAGCTACATCTCTGCCCAGCAGAACCAAATACCACAGTACAGAACAATATACTGCACCAACAGAACCAAATACCACAGTGCAACACAATATATTGCTCCAGCAGAGCCAAATACCACAATGCAGCAGAGTTTACCATACAGACATAATAGTCCACACTTTCCCATCATCATCTCCACCTTCTGAACATCTCTGCTGCTGCCACCCTGAATACTGTACCTGCTATGCTCCCAGTATTATTACCACACCCTGTAGTACCTCATAATATCCCCTATAGTGGCCCCAATAATAATAATTTTATGACAAGACACGGAGGCTCCTATTGCATCAACTCTCTTTACTGATCTACCATAGCAGCAAAGAAGAAAACTGATATTTACACAGGAAAAAACCATGGTAACCAACTCCTCCCCTCTATCCCAGTATATATAGGCTCAGCCCACTGGAATCCTCCTCTTTCTTTGCTGCTACCATGGCAGATAAGTACCTTTGAGACATACATTCTATGGATGTTATCATTTTGATGGTTTGAATTTGTCTTCTCTAATATACACTGTCTTAGCTTGTTGGACTGGTTTTCCCCACCCCTATTCTGACCTCTGTTGGTCCTCTTGGACCTTATTCCTTAGTCTTTCCCTCTTTTCTTCTGCCCCCTTTTTATAGTGTCTGCGAGATTCCTTTTCCCTCGTTTGTTTTTTCCCCCCCTGTTTCACCTTAGAGTGCTTCTTGCGCTCCTTCTGCTGCCATACTCCGTCCTCTTCAGGCCGCCCGAGATCTCGCAATGGACGGGATTTCGGACGCCATTTCGCTTTCCCGTCCGGCTGCTCTGTCCGACATCTCGCAATAGGCGGGATTTCGGATGTCTTCTTTCTTCTTCCCGCCGACGACGTCATTTTCGCGCGATTTTGCGGGTTTTACCTAGCAAGATCACCCGAGAGCTCGCGGGATCGCGCCTCCATCTTCTCAGCCAGTGCCCTTCTCCTGTGCACACGCTGTCCAGCTCCTCGCTACTCTCTCTACCTGGGATCTCAATTTTTCCCTTTTGGTGAGTCAGTACTCCTTTTCCCCCACCTTTGTAAAGCACAGCTATTCAGGGCTCCGCTCCTTATTATTGTTTCCTCTTTTCCTTTCAGGCACTGCACTTTGCTACTCTTTTCTTCAGCTCTGTGGTGTGGGGTGAATTACTCCTGCCATCATGTCCATTAGAAGCAATAATGCCATGCCTGTTCTAGACAACCTTTCACCTAATAATAGCCCTTCCATGGACAGAGGACTAGATGTCCCTTCTGAGAATCAGGCCACATTACTTCAACAGTCCATTTCCAATGCTATCATATCAGCAATGGGATCTATGTCGTCTGTTATATCACACTCCATCTCCCAGGCGCTAGGCAACCACCCAGGTGTCTCACTCCCTGCACCAATTTTGGGCCCATGCGCACTACCGCCTACCTCCAGAACAAATTTGACGGATGGCTTAGGTCCATCAATTGAGCACGCGGATATGCTGCGTAAAAGAGCCTGTCCACGCCAGGCGGAAAAATCGCGTGCGTGGAAGACGGCCAGGATCTCACCTGAGCCCTTAACTGACTCTGATAGAGAGTCCATAGAGAAGGTTCATGAAGAATCGCTTGGCGACTCAGGAGAAGAGTTGGCAGACCCCACAAAATTTGTGAGACACCCTCAGTAGACCCCAAGCTGGTCCAATTTTTAACCAAGATGGAGTTCAACCCTAAAAGGGGACTAGATTTGGCCCTTAAGGCGGTACAGGACAAACTATTGGACATCACTGGTCCACTTGCAAAGATTTTTGATTTGGCAGAGGCCGCTCAGGCGGAGGGCAACAAGGTTGACCCCACAGAACTGAGCGGATGGATCCAAAGAGCCATCTGCATTACAGGAAATGTTAACACCTCCCTGTCCATAGAGAGGCGCAAGGCCATCCTGCTGAAGCCTAAACTGACCAACCTGGCGCTGTCTGAGGCAGGCAAGGATGCCCAAGGCCTGTTGTTTGGGGAACTCTTCATTAAGGAACTGGGCAGATACATGGGCGCCTTTACTGCGCTGGACCAAGCGCAATCATCTATGAAGAGGGTTTTCAATAACCGTTTTTCCAACAGGGCTGGTAGTCCCACTGGCCGACTGTCCGGCCGCTCCTACCCCCATTCCCGTGGCACGGGAAGAGGCTCCTACTCATACAGGTCATCGCTTCAGGACCAAAGACACCAGCCCTCCTTCTTCCCTTCCCGAGGTGCTCCCGGAAGGTCCAGAGGCTTTAGAGGTGCTCCCAACTCCAGACGTCCAGTTGGTAAGTCCATACCTGTTCCCTCCTCCTTCTTCAGTAGTTTGTGTCGGGGGCAGACTCCAGTATTTTTTCCATGTCTGGTCAGAGATCTCCTTCGACCCACGGATTTTAAATACCGTCAGGGGTTTCGTTATAGATCTAGTGGCTCATCCGGAGCTTCTCCCTACCCCACCGCCACCTCATCCAACTTCGTCCCAACATCAGCTCCACTCAGAATTGCTGAAACTCTTCCAGAAAGATGCAATAGAACGCGCTCCGGCGCATACCGAGGGTGTCATCAGCACCATGTTTTTGGTTCAGAAGAAAGGTGGCCAGATGCGCCCAGTCATCAATTTAAAAGCCCTCAATTCCATAGTACAATATCGACATTTCAAGATGGAGGGCATCCACCTATTGAGAGATATGCTCATCCCAGGGGATTGGATGGTCAAACTAGACCTCAGGGACGCTTACCTGACAGCCCCTATAGCCCCAGAATCCAGAGATCTACTCCGTTTTCATTGGAACCACCAGATTTGGCATTTCACCTGCCTACCATTCGGTCTCTCCTCCGCCCCTTGGTGTTTCACCAAGTTAATGAAACCAGTGGTCGCATGGCTGCGCAGCAGGGGGGTCCGCATGATAATATACTTATACGATATTCTCATCATGGCACAGACCCCCCATCTCCTGTTACATCACTTACGCATGACCATCTACCTTATCTCCAATCTGGGTTTCATTATCAACCAGGAGAAGTCTTGCCTCATTCCTTCCACTTCGATAGAGTTTCTGAGATTCAGAGTAGACTCCATATCCCAGACCCTCAACCTTCCCCTGGCCAAGATTCACGCTATCCGCAAAGAGTTGAGGCATGCCCTTTTACTTCCTCACCTATCCCTCCGCCATCTGGCGCGAATTATCGGTCTTTTAGCTGCGTCCATTTAAGCCATCTTCCCGGCCCCCCTTCACTATCGGGCGCTGCAACGCCTGAAAATTGCCCACCTTCGGGCAGGGGCCTCCTACGCCGACACCATCGTCTTAGATACAGAGACGAGAGATGAACTGCAATGGTGGATCCAGAACCTCACGGTTTGGAATGGCAAGGCGATTTTTGGCCCTCAGCCAGACCTGGTCATCGAATCAGACGCCAGTCTGCACGGCTGGGGCGCACACTGTGAGGGAGTTTCCACAGGGGGACCTTGGTCCCCAGAGGAGACTCGCCTCCATATCAATGGCCTGGAACTGCTGGCAGGGTCCTTTGCGATCCGCAGCTTTGCCAATGGCACTATCAAGTCTTGTATCAGATTGCGGATGGACAACATATCCGCAGTCCGATACGTCAACGGCATGGGGGGGACACGATCCTCGGTCCTTACTTCCCTGGCGAAGGACTTTTGGGAATTTTGCCTGGCCAGAGGCATTATGGTAGTGGCGGAATATCTTCCTGGCTTACACAACACCATGGCGGACTGGAATTCACGCTACATTTCAGATTACAGCGATTGGAAACTAGACGAACAGGTTTTCCTTACCTTAACATCTCACTGGGGTCTCCCCTCTACAGACTTGTTCGCGACCCGCCTGAACACCCAACTCCCCAGGTTCTTCAGCTGGCGTCCAGACCCTTTGGCGGAAGCAGTAGACGCGTTCCTCCAACACTGGGGAGATGCTCTGATGTACGCTTTTCCTCCTTTCTCCCTCATTCCACGCGTACTGCTACAAGTCCAGCGTCATTTGGCAGAACTTATCCTAATCATTCCACTGTGGAAGTCCCAGCCCTGGTTCCTGCAATTACTGAATCTTTTAGTCGATTATCCCCTCCTGCTCCCCGATCACCTGTCGCTGCTCCAGGGCCCTCTGGGGGAATCTCACCCCCTGCTTCTAACAGGTTCCCTACGCCTCCTCGCTTGCAGGGTCTCGGGAGTTCCTGGAACATCTCAGGAATGCGTTCCTACTGGAGAACGCATGGGCTCCAGGGACGAGACGGGCTTACAGATCCTCCTGGGACTCTTGGGCTCGCTGGTGCGCCTCACGCTGTTTGGATCCCTTTGAAGCTCCTGTAGAGTCTGTCTTATCTTTTGTGTCCTCCCTGTACGATGAGGGTAAAGCCTATCGCACTATTAATGTTTACAGATCAGCGATCTCTTCCAGGCATCAGGGTTTCGAGGGGTTCTCGGCGGGACAACATGCCCTCGTCCGACGCCTGCTTAAAGGGTCTCGTCTTTCCCGTCCTCCTCGGCCTCGTTTTTCCACCACATGGGACGTGTCCGTGGTGTTGAGGTTCATTTCTGACTGGCCGTCCAACTCACTTTTATCTCTGCGCCAATTGTCCGCAAAACTAGTCACTTTATTTTGTTTGATCTCATGTAAAAGGGTCTCAGACGTACGCGCCTTGGATTATGATGCCAGGTCGTTTACTCCCGAGGGCGTCCAGTTTAACATCTCCAGACGTACTAAGACCAATATCCGTTCTGTGACGTATCCTTCTTTCCCATCTGCCCCGCAGTTGTGTCCAGTGGACTGTCTTCGGGAATACGAATCCCGTATCTCTCCCTTACGCTCCGTGGAGTTCCCTCATCTTTTTATTTCCTTTCGTAGACCTTTCGCTCCAGTCACCAGCGTGTCTCTTTCGCGCTGGGTGAAGTGGATCCTTTCCCTGGCAGGCATCGATACGGGTATCTTTACTGCGCACTCAGTCCGCAGCGCAGCAGCTACTTCTATGACAGTCTCTGGCGCTCGCCTGGAGGATGTCATGAAATTGGCAGATTGGTCTAGGGTGTCTACTTTTCGAGAGTTCCTTTTTAGGCCGACGTCTCATGCTTTTTCCTCCCTGGTCTCTCAGCTTTAAACTTGCAATAGGAGCCTCCGTGTCTTGTCATAAAATTTCATGATTTTCCTATTCCATGACGTAAAGTCATGATTTTATTAAAGACACGGAGGCGAGTATTGCCCCCCCTTATCCCGCCCACTTCTAGTCAGGTCCTAGTTGTTATTTCTCTGTGAAATCTATGAGCTTATGATTATGGTCACATGTTATTCGAATCCATTTTTGTTCACAGGTTGAGAGACTGACACGGCGGACGAGTCGTACACAAGGTTCAAGGGGATGCCTTTCCGGTCATTAGTTATGGAGGTGACCGTCTTCTGTCAAAGATCAGAGTTTTTCCACTCGTTTCCGGTTCCAGGTCGCAGTTGGCATGTTGGAGTTTGTTTTTCATTCTGATGGTCTCCGCAAAGAAAGAGGAGGATTCCAGTGGGCTGAGCCTATATATACTGGGATAGAGGGGAGGAGTTGGTTACCATGGTTTTTTCCTGTGTAAATATCAGTTTCTTCTTTGTTGCTATGGTAGATCAGTAAAGAGAGTTGATGCAATACCTCCATGTCTTTAATAAAATCATGACTTTACGTCATGGAATAGGAAAATCATGAAATGATGTCCTCTAAAATGCCCCCAGTATTAATAATGCCCCCTATAATGACTCTATATGAAAAATTTCCCAATGGTACCCCCAATAATGCTCCTAAAATTCCCGTGTTGCAAATATGTGAGCCCCATTGGGGACAGCTTGATGCTAATGTCTGTAAAGCTCTGTGGAATATAGCAGCGCTATATAAGTGCATAAAATAAATAAATATTGATATTAGAGTCCTGCTCTTCCCCCTCCCTAGTGAGTCCTTTGTATACAGTGGTCCCTCAAGTTACAATATGAATTGGTTCCAAGACCACCATTGTATGTTAAAACCATTGTAAGTTGAGTAATCGGTTCCAAAGCCCCAAAATGTCATCTAAGATACGAGAAACTGAAGATTTAAGAACAATAAGCAAATAACTAAGACTGATAGAACAAGTCCTTACATAGAACAGTCAGGAATAGCTGCTAACTAGCAACTAATGCATCTATTTTACCAGAGAAGTGGCCTTGATTGGTTGGATCTGGGTCTGAGGCATTGTATATTGAGTCGAGTTTCAACTGACGATGGGTCAGAAAAGACCATTGTATGTTGAAAATATTGTATCCTGATGCCTTTGTATCCTGAGGGATCACTGTATGTTTGTGTGTGCACATCTGTGTCTGGTCATCTAGCGCCTTTGAAGTTATCTTCTAGCTAGTCACACCTCACTAACTCCAGATAACCCAGGGCTGGCATCATAAAACTCAAGAATCTAGCTATACCCATATCCTCCACAGTGAAATCAGAGGTTGGAGGGATGGATATAGAAAGAGAACGTTTATAAGGTATGAAAAACCAGGGCTGGCTGTTATTTCTTGGGGCTGTCTGCCTGCCCTGGCACCGGAGTTTATGCAATGAACTTGTTAGGTTTCTGGTTTATTTTCTTTTTAAAAATGTATGGCTTTTGTGCCCTTTGTTTTGTATATACACTACACAAAAAGTTAGGGATATTTTGACCCCTATACCTTATTGGAATTTATGTGTTGGGAGCTGTATGGGAGCTAATTTTTTGCGGGGAAGTCTGAACTTTTCATTGATACCATTCTGGGGTGTGTATGACTTTCTGATCACTTTTTATGACATTTTTTGTAGAAAATGAAGCGACCAAAAATGGCAAATCGGCCATTTGGACGCTTTTTTTTCCATTTTGCTGTTTGCCGTATGGGAAATTTATAATTATTATATTTTTATACTATTGCGACACCCATGATGTGGATTTTTCAAATTTTTTGAGTTCTTTTATTGTAATTTTGGAAAAAGGGGGTGATTTGAATTTTTATTTATTTATTTTACTTTTATATAGTTCCCGTAGGTATTTTTAATCCATATGCAAATGAGCAGTTAAGTGCACTGAGGGTGGATCCAAGCCACTCTGTGCACCCTTGCTCCTCCTGCTTCCTCTGCCAGCCCCTCTCGCTACTTCTTGGGTCAGGTTCCTGCATAGTCAGAAGCAGAGAGATGCAAGGGTGCACAGATTGACTTGGGCTCACCCTCCGTGCACTTACCTGCTCATTTGCATATGGACTAAAAGTACTTTTTTCTCCAACATAAAGCAATGTATCAGAAAGGTGTTATTACATTCAGCTGGCCTAGCCCTACAAGCCCAGAGTGCTATCTGCATTTTTCGACGCCCCATTCAATTGAATAGATCTCCATCTGATCTGCTAAAAAAATGCAGATTGGAAGTAGATTAAAAATACAGTCATGTGCATGGGGCCTAAATGTTAGCAGGAGTCTGTAGCATACCTTCAATAGTGGCAGGCCACCCCACTGCTATGGGGCCAGGTGGGAGGGGGTGGGGGAGCGGCACTGGACTGCTTCTCTTTCTCCAGAAAACACTGCATTTTTATACATGCACCACTAAGGGTAGCTCAGCACAAACAGATTATCATAGCTTCCATTTCAGTCTATTGGAATTGCATAAATTCCTATGCACTGAGCTCCCCCTAGTGGTGGCTGCAGGCATCCAGCTTTTTAATAGATGGAAAGCAGGAGAAATATCAGTGTATTTGTCAGTGAATACATAAAAAAAATATGGTGGACAGAATGTATGCCATATTTATCAAGCACCTTCCGCTTTATTAACATAGAAGTGGCTGAGGCCACAGGTGATTTCTTTTTTTTTTTTTTTTAAATTTCACAAAAATTTTGCCTGGGAGTGATTGACACATGGGTGTGGGAGAGGGGTCCATACTAAGGATTGCCACGAGCTCTTTGTAAGCCCCTGGCAGGAGTCTTGGGGTGTAGCTTTTATATTCAGGGGTGAGACAGAAAATGATAGACACAGTAGCCGTGCTGCGGCTTGGCTGAAAGTCACTGTGTGAACAGAGATGAAGTCCAGCCTCCCTGTCTGCAGTAATAACCCACTTCATGTGGTAAATATTACACGTGCAGCCCGCGTACACATTGTATGTTTTGTATTGTCAGCGAACAGGTTAATCACACAGGCCCTCCTCTTGTTTCAGGTGGCAACGGAAGTCCTTGGTGTAGCTAGCTTTGTCTTCCTCCCGGAACCTTACCCAGCTGATATTCTATGGTACGCGACGTGGCCGCTACTGAGTCCTTGTTGTTGTTGTCTGTTCCTCGGTATAACTGGGCTTCTGAAGGTGCCGGGTCCGGTGTTCGGGGTCACACGTCGTCCACGGCACCGGGCACGGCTAATGGTTCCGGTGTCGCCTGTTTCCTAGGGGAATGGAAAATGTATAGACACCAGGCCGGTCACCAAGAGCCACGTCTAATGGGAGAGGCCAAAAGGGAGAAGAGCTGGAGAAAGGAGCCGAGAGACAGTAGTGACGAGGGGCTGCACATGCCCGGTGAGTATGGTCATCAGATAGATGGAGCTGCCATGTCACTGCCAGGATATCCTCTACTGTCTGTTCTCTGCTTCATGTCACCTCTCCTGTGACATCCCTGCTGCCTGTTGTATCGTCCAAGTTACAGTACCATGTTCTCTCTAACCTGTCATATATCTACTATATCCCTGCATGTTACATCCCCTCTAACCTGTCATATACCTAGTATATCCCTGCATGTTACATCCCCTCTAACCTGTCATATGTCTCTGGTATATCCCTGCATGTTACATCCCCTCTAACCTGTCATATATCTACTATATCCCTGCATGTTACATCCCCTCTAACCTGTCATATACCTAGTATATCCCTGCATGTTACATCCCCTCTAACCTGTCATATGTCTCTGGTATATCCCTGCATGTTACATCCCCTCTAACCTGTCATATATCTACTATATCCCTGCATGTTACATCCCTCTAACCTGTCATATACCTAGTATATCCCTGCATGTTACATCCCCTCTAACCTGTCATATATCTACTATATCCCTGCATGTTACATCCCCTCTAACCTGTCATATACCTAGTATATCCCTGCATGTTACATCCCCTCTAACCTGTCATATATCTACTATATCCCTGCATGTTACATCCCCTCTAACCTGTCATATACCTAGTATATCCCTGCATGTTACATCCCCTCTAACCTGTCATATGTCTCTGGTATATCCCTGCATGTTACATCCCCTCTAACCTGTCATATATCTACTATATCCCTGCATGTTACATCCCTCTAACCTGTCATATACCTAGTATATCCCTTCATGTTACATCCCTCTAACCTGTCATATGTCTCTGGTATATCCCTGCATGTTATATCCCCTCTAACCTGTCATATATCTATTATATCCCTGCAATGCATGTTACATCCCCTCTATCCTGTCATATATCTAGTATATCCCTGCATGTTACATCCCCTCCAACCTGTCATATATCTAGTATATCCCTGCATGTTACATCCCTTCTAACCTGTCATATTCCTAGTATATCCCTGCATGTTACATCCCCTCTAACCTGTCATATATCTACTATATCCCTGCATGTTACATCCCTTCTAACCTGTCATATATCTACTATATCCCTGCATGTTACATCCCTTCTAACCTGTCATATATCTACTATATCCCTGCATGTTACATCCCCTCTAACCTGTCATATATCTATTATATCCCTGCAATGCATGTTACATCCCCTCCAACCTGTCATATACCTAGTATATCCCTGCATGTTACATACCCTCTAACCTGTCATATGTCTAGTATATCCCTGCATGTTACATCTCTTCTAACCTGTCGTATATCTACTATATCCCTGCATGTTACATCCCCTCTAACCTGTCATATATCTACTATATCCCTGCATGTTACATCCCCTCTAACCTGTCATATATCTATTATATCCCTGCAATGCATGTTACATCCCCTCTATCCTGTCATATATCTAGTATATCCCTGCATGTTACATCCCCTCCAACCTGTCATATATCTAGTATATCCCTGCATGTTACATCCCTTCTAACCTGTCATATTCCTAGTATATCCCTGCATGTTACATCCCCTCTAACCTGTCATATATCTACTATATCCCTGCATGTTACATCCCTTCTAACCTGTCATATATCTACTATATCCCTGCATGTTACATCCCCTCTAACCTGTCATATATCTATTATATCCCTGCAATGCATGTTACATCCCCTCCAACCTGTCATATACCTAGTATATCCCTGCATGTTACATACCCTCTAACCTGTCATATGTCTAGTATATCCCTGCATGTTACATCTCTTCTAACCTGTCATATATCTACTATATCCCTGCATGTTACATCCCCTCTAACCTGTCATATATCTACTATATCCCTGCATGTTACATCCCCTCTAACCTGTCATATATCTATTATATCCCTGCAATGCATGTTACATCCCCTCTATCCTGTCATATATCTAGTATATATCCCTGCATGTTACATCCCCTCTAACCTGTCATATATCTATTATATCCCTGCAATGCATGTTACATCCCCTCTAACCTGTCATATATCTAGTATATCCCTGCATGTTACATCTCTTCTAACCTGTCATATATCTAGTATATCCCTGCATGTTACATCCCCTCTAACCTGTCATATATCTACTATATCCCTGCATGTTACATCTCTTCTAACCTGTCATATATCTACTATATCCCTGCATGTTACATCCCCTCTAACCTGTCATATATCTATTATAGCCCTGCATGTTACATACCCTCTAACCTGTCATATATCTATTATAGCCCTGCATGTTACATACCCTCTAACCTGTCATATATCTAGTATATCCCTGCATGTTACATCCCCTCTAACCTGTCATATGTCTAGTATATCCCTGCAATGCATGTTACATTCCCTCTAACCTGTCATATGTCTAGTATATCCCTGCATGTTACATCCCCTCTAACCTATCATATACCTAGTATATCCCTGCATGTTACATCCCCTCTAACCTGTCATATACCTAGTATATCCCTGCATGTTACATCCCCTCTAACCTGTCATATACCTAGTATATCCCTGCAATGCATGTTACATCCCCTCTAACCTGTCATATACCTAGTATATCCCTGCATGTTACATCCCCTCTAACCTGTCATATGTCTAGTATATCCCTGCAATGCATGTTACATCCCCTCTAACCTGTCATATATCTAGTATATCCCTGCATGTTACATCCCCTCTAACCTGTCATATGTCTAGTATATCCCTGCAATGCATGTTACATCCCCTCTAACCTGTCATATACCTAGTATATCCCTGCATGTTACATCCCCTCTAACCTGTCATATGTCTAGTATGTACCTACATGTTACATCCCCTCTAACCTGTCATATATCTAGTATATCCCTGCATGTTACATCCCCTCTAACCTGTCATATACCTAGTATATCCCTGCATGTTTCATCCCCTTTAACCTGTCATATATCTAGTATATCCCTGCATGTTACATCCCCTATAACCTATCGTATAGCTCTAGTATATTCCTGAATAATACGTTTCTTCTAACCTGTCTTATCTCTAGTATGTTGCTGCAGCCCCCTTATTTATAACTTTGGGATATACATAGTACCTTGAGTCATGCTTATATTTGTGGGACCTGCTTTGGATCCATACTAGCACACTGTGTGGTGTATATCTAGAGATCTGCTATTTATCTGTAATAGCCTGCATACCACCACATATCCTATCATTTATACCTTCTTTCATATTTCATCCCTCTTCCCATTTTGCCTGCCATAGTTTTTCATATTCCAACACCTTGCTATATGTCAGATCCACTGTAGACTTATTCCATACATCCCCATTCTTATTCCAGGACTGTACAAAAGTTGTAGGCAGGTGTGAAACATGCTGTAAAGAAAGAATGCTTTCAGAAAAAGCAATTAAAATGCAAAGTAATTGAACAAGAGAAATCTAAATCAAACTAATACTTGGTGTGACCACTCTTAGCCTTGAACTCAGGATCAGTTCTTCTAGGTATACTTGTACACAGTTTTTGATGGAACCTGGCAGTGAGGATGTTGCAGACATCTTGGAGAACTAACCACAGATCGTCTGTGGATGTAAGTGTGATTGAATCCTTCTGCCCCTTCATGTAATCCCAGGCAGACTCGATGATGTTGAGATCAGGACTCTGGGCTATATCATCACTTCCAGGCCTCCTTGTTCTTCTCTTTACTGAAGATAGTTCTTAATTACATTGGCTGTATGTTTGGAGTCATTGAGCTGAAGAATACATTTGAAGCCAATCGGACTCCTTACTGATGATATTGCATGGTGGATAAATATCTGCTCTTTTTAAAAAGCACAACAGAAACATAGTGCAGCAGATAAAAGACACATCATGCTTACATCCCTTTGAAATCGGAAGATGTCCAGCAGTGCCATCAGCTCAGAACTGGCAGAAAACCGTGGGACCCAGTTACACCATCTACTGTTCAGATAAGTCTGGCCAGCAGTGGTCTTCATGGACGAATTTCAGCCAAAAAGCCATACCTTTCATGTGGAACATGTGGAAACAAGACCAAGCAACTCCACTGTGCACAAAAACATGGGAACTAGGGTGCAGAAAAGCAGGTGCTCTGGACGGAGTCAAAATTTGAAAGGGCTGTAGAGTGTCTGCAGGCAACAGTGAAGCATGCTGGTGGTTCCTTGCAAGTTTCAGGCTACATTTTCTCTATTGGAGTTGGAGATTTGGTCAAGATGAATGTTGTCCTCAGTGCTAAGAAAAGCAGGCATATATGTATCCATCGTGCAATACTATCAGGGAGGCATCTGTTTGGCTTCAAATTTAATCTACAGCAGGACAACGACCCCAAGACAGAAGAATTTGAGCAAGTCTTGTGGTTAGTTCTCAAAGTTGTGTGCAATTGTGCCTAGAATTAAAGATTTTTTTGAAGGCAAATAGTGGTCACACTAAGTATTGATTTGATTTAGATTTCTTTTGTTCATTCACTTAGCATTTTGTTAACTGATAAAAATAAATTATTAGCACTTTTATTTTTGAAAGCATTCTTACTTTTGCAGCATTTTTTCCAAACCGCTTCCATAATCAGTGAGACCTTTCCAAAATTACCGTACACTATACTAAGCACACGTTTAACAGACGTGTGCATCTAGCCTTATTCCAGTTCCTGATAATTCCGCCTCTGTAAAGTCTATGTATAATTAGGCTTTCTATTACATTTGACATTCCGGCTGATTGTTTAAGGCCCCTTGCAGAGACGAGCGTGTCCGGATTATGTCCGGATGCGTTCAGTGACAGCTGCGCGATTTCGCAAACAAAGTCATTCAGTTTTGTTTGCGATCGCATTCAGTTGTTCAGTTTTTATCGCGCGGGTGCAATGCGATTTACTGCGTTTTGCACGCGCGTGATAAAAAAAACTGAATGTGTACAAACAACATCTCTTAGCAACCATCCGTGAAAATCGCATCCACACTTGCTTGCGGATGCGATTTTCACGCAGCCCCATTCACTTCTATGGGACCAGTGTTGCGTGAAAATCGCAGAATACAGAACATGCTGCGATTTTCACGCAACGCAAAAGTGATGCGTGAAAACCACCGCTCATATACACAGACCCATACATTGCACCCGCGTGGAATTCTCACTCGTGTGAAAGGGCCTAATTCAGGAGACTCCTGCTGTGACTATTTGGCTGCATAGAGATGTGATCAACGACTAGCGTAGTAAAAAGCCACTGGCTTTAGAGAGAATTAAATATGCAATTGAATATATAATACATGTCTAAAGAAAACTCTCAATGTTATAAAGTGGCACAATAAGTAAGAATGTAAATCTGCACCGCTATGGAGCTGTTACTTCGCCGTTATGAATGGCATTGTTCTAATTCTATACATACATGTGCAGTCTATATTTAGTTTGTATAGGCTCATGTCATGTAAGGATCTGCTATGGTGTGCTCATGGATACAATGCTTTTATTTTCCAGGAAACGCAGAAGTGCCATACTAATGTGGGGTCAGTCAACTGCTCTCTGTCAATCTTTTTATGGCAACCAACCCAACATGTTTATCCAGTTCCTCAGATGAGTTTGATCGAACTGTAGAAACAAAGCAACTCAAAGCATTTCCTTATACCATATAGCAAGATAAGAGAAGTGCGTTCATGCAGCCGGTGCCCGACTCACCTGGTGTCTCATTTGGCACAGTGTCTGGAAATGGCCTTTCTGATAATCAACTTGAACTGGCCGATGCCAACGTAGAAATTAGCAGGATGAATGGAAAGGATGGTAAGTGCTAATTGTATACATGGCTGCATTCGTATTTTGTTGTGGAAATATTTCATGTTTATTTAGGATTTTTATTTTGTTATATTTAACCCCTTAAGGACCCTGCCATTTCACCTTAAGGACCCTGCCATTTTTCACCTTAAGGACCCTGCCATTCTTCATCTTCCTGCTCAGGCCATTTTGTAGCAAATCTGACATGTGTCACTTTATGTGGTAATAACTTTAAAACACTTTTACTTATCCAGGCTATTCTGAGATAGTTTTCTCGTCACATATTGTACTTCATGACAGTGGAAAAATTGATTCAGAAAATTCCATTTTTATTTAAAAAAAATAAATAAATTTTACCAAAAAGTTGGAAAAATTAGCAAATATCCAAATTTCAATTTCTCTACTTTTATAATAGATAGTAATACCTACAAAAATAGTTATTACTTTCCATTCCCCATATGTCTACTTCATGTTTGGATCATTTTGAAAATGACATTTTATTTTTTTGACGTTAGAAGGCTTAGAAGTTTAGAAGCAAATCTTAAAATTTTTAGGAAAATTTCCAAAACCCAATTTTTTCAGGACCAGTTCAGTTATGAAGTCACTTTCTTCTGGGGCTTACATATTAGAAACCACCCATAAATCACCCTATTTTAGAAACTACACCCCTCAAGCTATTCAAAACTGATTTTACAAACTCTGTTAACCCTTTAGGTGCCCCACTAGAATTAAAGGAAAATGGGAATGAAATTTCACAATCTCACTTTTTTTAGTAGATGTTACATTGTAATCTATTTTTTCTGCAACACATCAAGGGTTAACAGCCAAACAAAACTCAAAATCTATTACCCTGAATCTGGAGTTTACAGAAACCCCCCATGTGTGCTTAAAAACTGATGTTTGGTCGCATAGCATGCTTCAGAGTGAAAGGATTACCATATGGCTTTTGGAGAGCGGATTTAAATGGTAATTGGGAGCTATGTCGCATATGAAGACACCCTGAGGTGGCCCTACAGTTGAAACCCCCCAAAAGTGACCCCATTCTGAAAACGACACCCCTCTAGGAATATTTCAAGGTGTGTAGTGAGCACTTTGACCCATCAGGTGTTTCACAGAATTGGGAAACACTTGGCTGTAAAAAGGAAAAATTAAAAAACAAAAATTCCAGAAAAAGTAGCATTACCCCGACATTTTTCACTTTCACAAGGGGTAACAGGACAAAATGCACCCCACATTTTGTTACCCATTTCCCCCCGAATTTGGCAACACCCCATATGTGCTAAAAAAATTATGTATGGAGGGCTCTAGAGGCAAAGTGCAAAATTAGTTTTTTGCCGGCGTGAATAAACAGACATTGATTTTTAAATTAATGAAATTAAAAACCCCAAGAAGTGACCCCATTTTGGAAAGTGCACCCCCGTCAGAACATTTTAAGGGGTGGAAAGTACACTTTTGACCTAACAGTTGTCTCACAGAAAAGAATATGTGGTGGTTGTTGGAAAGTGGATATGGAAGCGATGTGGACTAAATCAGAGATATAAAGTGGAAATATTACAGGGAGCATAAAGTATGAAATGAGAATAATACTCCATGGATGAGTGGTATATTCTGAAACACTCCTGCATGCACAGGCCAGTTTTTTCAGGGCAGGTTTCGCAGTAGTAAATGGTGTCTTTCCTTATCCCCCTTTTGGAACACACCCTGCATCTTTTTTGGGTCCTTCCCTTCCTTGCTGTCTGGGGGACTTGACCTGGAAAATGTTGCCCTGGTACGACACGGGCACCATGACTTCCTGAAGTACTGGGACCCTCCCAGGCCTGGGTTTGAAAAATTAGGGCCTTGATAACCACCTCTTGGAACTGAAGGAAAGTTCCCGTGTGGCCTGCAGACTGCAATAGCACGTATGCATTGCACATTGCCATCTGTACAATGTGTACGGCTAGCTTTTTGTACCACACTTTCGTTTTTCATGTGGCACTGTAGGGCTTCAGAAGTTGATCTGCAAGATCCACCCCTCCCATGTGCCTGTTGTAGTCCAGGATACAAACTGGTTTGGGGACAGTGGTAGTGGTACCTCATACAGGAGCAGGGGAGCTGGTCTTAGTGTGAATGGTGGTCAGTACAAGGAAGTCCCTCTTGTCCTCAACCACCAGCATGTTCTCACGGAGGAGAGCCCTACTTTCACCCATTCTCTTTGGTTATCCTACCAGGGATCTAGGGAGGCCTCTCTGATTTTTGCGCACTGTGCCGCAAGCCACAGTACCCCTAGCAGTTAGGGACGTGAATAGAGGTATGCTAGTATAATAGTTATCCACATAGAGGTGGTAACCCTTATCCAGCAGTGGGTGCAGTAAGTCCCACACAATCTTCCCACTAACTCCTAGGGTGGGGGGCATTCTGGGGGTTCTATCCTGGAATCTTTCCCTTCGTAAATCCAGAACTTGTGGGTGTACACGGAGCTACTCTCACAAAGTTTGTAAATCTTTATGCCATACCTTGCCCGTTTGCTAGGCAGGTACTGGCGGAATCTAACCCTCCCTTTAAAAAGTAACAGGGACTCATCTACACAGACATTTTTATATGGGTTGTACACCTCAGCGAACTTGGTGTTAAAGTGGTCAGTGACAGGCCTAACTTTGAACAGACGGTCAAATGTTGGGTCGTTTTGGGGTGGGCACTGTCGTTGTAGTGTAGGAATTTCCTAATTGACTCAAATCGTTTCCGGGTCATGGTCTTACTGTAAATTGGAGTCTGGTAGAAATTGTCGGAACTCCAATATTGTCTAATGTTTGGCTTTTTTACATTGCGCATATGCAGCACAAGTCCCCATCATCTCTGCTACACTTACTGGGGTAAGGCAGCTAGGGGTCTAGCGTATGCTGATGTAGGGTTCTGATCAATGAATTGTTGGGCATATAAATTGGTTTGGGCCACCATTACATTTACAACATCTTCAGAGAAGATGATTTTGAAAAAAAATCAGTTTCTGTGAAGCCTGCACAGTCTATCTGAATTCCTGAGTTGCCCACAAACTCAGGAATTTGGGGCTGATAATCGTCAGGGGTGGGGTCCATAAGGCTTCACTGGGGGGCTGCCTACGCTGCTACCCTGGGGCTCATTCTAGAGGGTCCGTCATCAGCGGATGCTGAGGGGGTAGAGCAGTAGAGGAAAGTGGCATCCTCTTCTCCCTCACTGGCAGGCTCAGTATCGGAGGCAAGAAGTAGACGGAGGGTGGTTTTAAGGATCTGGAACAGCTGCAAATGAAAAAAAAATCAGTGCAGCTATTCCAGATGTTCTTCTTTCAGCAGCAAAGGGTTAAAATCGCAGTGCACCACAAGGCCCAGCAAGCCACAAGCAGCACAGAAAGGCACAGAACATCTCTGCATGCAGTCACCAGCTAGAATGGCTGCATGCAGGGAAGTTCAGCCCTTTCCTGTGCTGCTATAGCGCTGCCATTGGCTAGAGCGTTGTTCCAGCCAATCGCAGCGCTGGCAGGGGACCCAAAACACCAGTGTCCCCTGCCTCACCTCGGAGGTAACCGGTGCTCACCAGTTCAGCATCGGCCACCTCCCCACGACATGCCCTGAAGCCTGGGACAGCTTCCTGCACTGCATTGTGACGGTCTTCATTGACTGGCCAATCGCAGCGCTTGGAGCTGCAGGTTGGCGGTGCAGCAACATGCTGCCCTTACCCGGCATGGCTGCCTGCCGGTAAGAGCAGCCATGGTGCCGCGATTCCCCCCTGATCGTTCCCCAGAGCCCCGAGGACCTGAATATGTACGGCGCGTTTCCTTAAGGGGTTAATCTATAAAATAGCTTATTAGATTTAATAACATTATATCTAGGGTTATGCAGTTTCCATTAGAAATGTCCAAGCACCATTTATCAATGTTAGATGTCATCCATGCTGCAGAATAATAAGGGGTATTTTAGTTATGTTATCAATACGGGATAACTGTTAGATCGCTTGGGGTTCTACCACTGGGACCCCCACCGATCATGATAACGGGGACCCTGTATCCCATGGCTAACGTTTTAAAGGGGTTGTCTCACGTCAACAAATGACATTTACCATGTACACAAACTGAATACAGGGCACTTACTAATGTATTGTGATTGTCCATATTGCTTCCTTTGCTGGCTTCATTCATTTTTCCATCTCATTAATACACTCCTCATATCCAGGGGTTACAGCCACCACTGCAGTGCAGATATTAGGTGGCCACCAGAAAGGTCGTCACTTTTTCGTATATTCTACAAGCTCAGCCACCACTGCTAGATTACAGGGTGGTCGGAACCCCTGGAAACGAGCAGTGTATAATGTGATGGAAAAATTAATGCAGCCAGCAAAGGAAGCAATATGGACGATCACAATACATTAGTAAGTGCCTTGTGTTAACTTTCTCTACATGATAAATGCCACTTGCTGAGTGACAAAACCCCTTTAAATAGTGGATGCCTATATGGCGTTGAATGTTAATGAGTGTTGCTGTACAAGAACTTCCAAGTGTCAGATTTGGAAGTGTGGAATTCGCCAATTATTTACCGCAAACACATTTTGTACTTATTGAAACAAAACCCAGAGATAGGGAGACTTTTGCAAATATTATGTGTGAATAATACATCTCATTACAAATGATTTGTTGACATGTCAATGAATAATTGTATTTATTTGTTGGACTACCAGAACATTTTGTTGTCACACATATAGGTGTCTTTTTTATTTTATTTTTAGTGGTAAATTGTGAAAAAAGTAAAAAAAAAATTTTTTTTTTTCCTTTTTATATGTAGTTTTACATTTTAGGGCCGTGGAATGGGCATACGGATGCAGACAGCACATGAGTGTGCTTTTCGTATCTTTTGCGGCCCCATTGAAGTGAATGGGTCCACATCTGACCCACAAAAAATGCGGATCGGAAGCAGACCAAAAAATACGTTTGTGTGTGTGCGTGATCTGTCGCCACAATTTTGATATACATATTGCTGCAATACTACATTGCTGCTAGTCATACTAGAATTTTATTAATCTTGGACAACAGAGTGGATATTATGTCCGCCCAAAACGCCTGACAGTGACTGAACGGAAGGCATACTGATGCAAACAGAACGGATTTCTATCCATTCAGATTGCATGGAGATATGCCTGATCAGTTCTTTTCCGGCATAGAGCCTTTTTGACGAAACTGTATGCCGGAAAAGAGTAACGCAAGTGTGAAAGTACCCTTATATGGACATTCATGGCATGTCAATAAAAAAGGCCATAAGTGTCCGATAGGTCTCAAGAATGATGAGGCCCTGTCATCAGTGGAAAGCATGCTGTGCATGCGCATTGTCCTCTATGTGCAGTGTCCTCTTCATACACTGGTATAGGACTTCCAAAAATTGCCTAGCAAGCGTGCTTTGCTATTTCCCATAGCAGTAAAATGGAAAGGACACCACACATACGCAGCCATCCCTACATTCACCATTTTGGGACTTCCGAAAATAGCTGAGCCAGCTAAGTCCCATAGCAGTGAATGGTAGAAAAAGCCACACATGCGCAGCTTTCTGTCCAGTCACACCAGGGTTACATTCTTGAGATATGAGCAAGTCTTGGAGATGGGACCCGTCCTATTGATAGACCATACCTTTTAAGTGCTCATGCATACGACCGTTGGCTGTTTTTTTTATCTCTGCGAATTGCTGATCCGCAAAACAAGGGTACCGGGTGTGTGCATTCCACATTTGGAACGGCTGGCCCCTAATAGAACAGTACTATCCTTGCCTGTAATGCGGACAGTAATAGGACATGTTCTATTTTTTGCAGGGCCGTGGAATGGACCTACGGATGCGGACAGCACATGGCTGTGCTGTTCGTCTCTTTTATGGCCCCATTCAAGTGAATGGGTCCACATCTGACCCACAAGAAATGCGGATCGGAAGCAGACCAAAAAATACATTCGTGTGCGTGATCTGTCACCACGATTTCGAAGTAGTCTGCAATACGACATTGCTGCTAGTCATACTAGAATTTCATAAGTCTTGGACCACAAAGTGGATTTTAGTGGATCTCATTGTTGTACTGGGATTTGTCGTTCTAAGTACTACATGAGCAGTACTGCAGATGAAGACTCCAGACTGCTGTCAGTGCTCAAAGCCGTGCTGAAATACACAGTCTAGACTGGGAATGGAATGGAGCTCGGCAGTCTGGAGTCATATATATTCATGTAGTACTGCAGAGAATAATCCAAAATCGTGGCGTTAAGAGAGCTAGGTAATATTATATAAGTAACTCATTCCTATTTATGGCGTCAGGTGAAGCATAGAAGGAAAATGTCATTTATGCTCTCTAGCCCTATAATTGCACTATATGTAGCTGCTTTACATTTTAGGTATAAAGGTCACTTTTCAAATTTATGGAGAATTGTGTGACCCACAGATTTACTATGGATTTATATGTTCTTTGTTTTATACTGTTTGTACTAATTGCCTGCTTTGATGATTCAAAGATATGTCAAGCTCAGACACAAAAAAAAAACCCAGAACCTGCGGACACAAAAGATAAATGTGAATGCATCCTAAAACAGTGCTGTACAAAAGTGCTTTTAGAAAAGGGTGATACAGGATTTGGGTCAATGGGTCGTGTCTGGTACTGCTGCTCAGCAAGTCAATTGGGCTGAGCTGCAATACAGTAACTGGTGGACAGTTGTGGTGCTATTTTTGGAAGAAAAAGTCAGATTTTTCGATTCTATACAAACCCTTTAAGCATTTAGGGTTTAGATCTGACATGCTGATTGCAGATGAATTCAGACATTCCTTTGATAGACTTCTTAAATTGATACAAGTGGCCATTATGAGCCCTGATTATACTTATCCCAAGTCTTTCATTTCATCCACCCATCCGATTTGTGCTAGAGCAGGGACGCCCAACATGCCCTGATAGCTGTAGGTTGTCCAGCCATGCTGGGATTTGTAGTTTTGCAACGGCTGGAGGGCCGCAGGTTGGTCATCCCTGTGCTACAATATAAAGATGCTGGGGAATATTTACCAACGCTCTCCTCATTGGGTGGAGAAGGACCAGTAGACTTCTGTGATGAGCTACATATAAGTACGTGTTGTGTTTACAGAGTAGCCTATATAGATGTGCATTATCTCAGCCGAGGCCTCTGTCTGGGGACTAAGTTTCCCATAATGACTTGTTTTATAGTTAGTGCCAGGATATGGGAATTCATGATCAGTCACTTTACTGAATAATATGAAAAATAAAGATCCATAGTCATTATTATGGAGTTGGTCCCCCCCCCCCTTTGCAGCTAAAACAGCTTCCACTCTTCTGAGAAGGCTTTCTATGGCTACATTCATATGTCCGGCTGCCTGATCCGACATAAATGCCGGTTATCGACTGGACAAAAACAGTTACAAGGCATGGTTTTAGTCAGGCCCATACCCGGCATTTATGCCAGAAAACGGCTGAATCACCACTGGACCCCATTATAGTCAATACCATTCTGGATGAATGGGCAAAAATTACTACGGATACGTTCCAAAATCTTTTAGGGTACGTTCACAACTGTGGCAGCCGGATCCTCTGCCACAGGTATGAATGCACCCTAAAAGATTTTGGAGTTTGTCAGTAGGAATATTTGACCGGTGATTCACAGTGAGGTCAGACACTGATGTTGGACGATGGGGCCTGGCTCGCAGTCTCTGTACTAGTTCATCCCAAAGGTGTTTGATGGGTTTGAGGTCAGGACTCTTTGAGGTCAGTCACGTTCTTCCACACCAAACTCGCCCAACCATGGCCTTATGGAGCTGGCTTTGTGCACTGGGGCACAATCATACTGGAGTAGAAAAGAGGCTTCCTCAAACTGTTCCCACAAAGTTGGAAATAAGAGGCCTGGGCCATCCCCTGAAAACAACCCCATAGCATTATCCATCCACAACCAAACTTTACAATCGGTACAGTGCGCCGCTCCGTTCGCCCAGTATAGGCTCCGGTATCTTCTGGGACTTGGTTCTCCTAGGCGGAGCCTAGTATCACTTGGTTATAGTAGGCGTATCCCAGGCTGTAGCGCTGGCCAATCGCAGCGCTCAGCTCACATCCTGGGAGAAAAAAAAACCTCCCAGGATATGAGCTGAGTGCTGTGATTGGCCAGCGCTACAGCCTGGGATACGCCTACTATAACCAAGTGATACTAGGCTCCGCCTAGAGAACCAAGTCCCAGAAGATACCGGAGCCTATACCGGCGAACGGAGCGGCGCCCAGGGATAATAGTAAGTGCAGGGAGATCCCTGGGCGCTGCTCTACATGTCAGCATACTTAGTACACATTTTTTACCTTGATGAAAGGTCCTCTTTAAGCTGGTAATGCGCTCTGTTCATTCACAAACCGAGACTCATCCATCAGACTCCCTTTAATAATTAATAGTTTTGTCCCAATACTTTTCCCCATATAGTGTGTAGATTATATGTGTGTGTGTATGTATGTGTGTATATATATATATATATATATATATATATATATATATATAGTAAATAATAAGCTTCTACGGATAACAAACAGCACATATGTAAGATAGCAAGAATACAGAGTAAATAAGCAGTCACTTAGCTTCAGATCAGCTCTTGGCAAGCTCTCTTTATGCATGCCAATGCCTGAGATGGTGAGTAACAGAAGGTCTCATGTTCTGAAGACTCCTTCAGAGATTACTCTCTACAACAAGGGCTGGGTATTTATATACTTAGAGTCCACTAGGATGGGCACAGAACTTTCCTCCTCAAAAAACAAAACAAGAATCTTCTAATATTGCTTAACAGGTTGAGTGTATGCATGCTATTATTTAGTACATGGAATGTGTCCATGAGGCTAAATCGATATACATACTTCTGTATGAAAATCTGTGTCACCAACTATAGCATTAGGGGTTCTGTAATGTGTAGTAATCTGTGAAGAGTAATATTATAACTTATTCCCAGTACCATTTGACAAAATCAACAGACAGATCTAAGAAAACGTGGACTCCTTATGGTAACATTATTGAGCTATCACAAACATGTCAAAGGTAATATTTTCCCAGTTGTGCTTTTTAAAGGCAATGCCAACCATTGCATCCAATGTGTTTTTTTTTTTTGTTTTTTTTTTAACCACCACATCTAAAAATTAAAGAACATTGCAAATACTTTTGGACTAGTTTCACACTAGTGCCTAAGATCCGGCTTGCTGTTCTGGCAGAGAACAGCCTGTTGGATCTCTCTGCAGTCTGGCATTGCAGGAAGCTTGAAAGTCTCTGTCCAACCCCATTAACCGGCGGAGATCCAGCCACAACCAGGCAAATATGCTGAGAATCGGCTGGAAAACTACCTCGAAGAATCAGCCAGAAGAAAACTAGCCTTAATAAAAATATATTATCGTAGGTCTTTTGTCTACAGCTGTGGTCCATCTGTCTTCTACTTGGTTCTAACATTTGGTAGGTTAGTGAGAAGTAGGGAACAGATGGATAGAAATATGACTACACAGGGTTTGTTTGTAGTCTGTTAGGGTACTTTCACACTTGCGTTATTCTTTTCTGGCATAGAGTTCCGTCAAAAGGGCTCTATGCCTGAAAAGAACTGATCAGACATAACCTAATGCATTCTGAATGGATAGAAATCCGTTCAGTTTACATCAGTATGCCTTCCGTTCAGTCACTGTCAGGCGTTTTGGCCGGACATAATACTGCAGCATGCTGTGGTATTATGTCTGTCCAAAATGCCTGATCAGTCGCCGGCATTAATTTACATTAACTTGCATTAGTGCCGGATCCGGCATTGTGAAACAACTGAAGGACGGATCCGTCCTTCTGGTCTGCACATGCGCAGACTGGGAAAACTGTGAAAAAGAATGCAAGACGGATCCGTCCATCCGCATGACAAGCGGAGGGACGAATCTGTTCTTGCAATGCATTTGTAGATGGATCCGCACCCGGATCCGTCTACAAACGCTGTCAGTTGTCACACTGAACGGTGGATCTGGCAGACAGCTCCGAAGATGGAACTGCCTGCCGGATCACACTAACGCAAGTGTGAAAGTAGCCTTACCCTGAAGACAGAAAGGTCTGCCTAGGGGTTAGGATATATCTGGGAAGGTGTTGATATTCTTCAGGATGCCTATACACTGTGCAGTCAGGCTTACTGATCCAGCCCGGCAATTGTGGTTCCCTTGGATTGGCTGCAGCATTTATGGACACCCTATTTATTAAGGTATCTGTGGATTTTTGTAGTCTATAGGCACACAATAATTTTATCATAGACCGCACTAAGCAGTTTTCTCTGCTGGACAGGTATATACAGTATTAGAAGCTAGGAAGATTCAAGGCATGCAGCCATGGTTGGATTTTTATTGTTCATTGTGCTATTTTTTACTGAGATATTTAATGTAACTGTACTTTTTTTTTTCCTAGTGAGAGGGATGCTTTCAGAAACCTTGCCAAAGCTAAGAGGGAGCATGGAGACAAACATATCAGAAGACATATGTCAGAACGGTCCTCAGCCTCCGTATTCAGATCATCAGCATCACTCTGCCATTGGCTCCTGTAGTACAGCAGCACCCCCAGGTGTGGCTGGTTTCAATGACATCATATCGGAGTCTAGTGCTGAGGGCCTAGTTCTTAGAAAGGAAGCTTTGCAGTCGCTGAAGCTAAGCCTTCATATGCAGGAAACTGATCTGTGTAAGCACTTTTTCTGGAGAGCAATTCCATCTATTGCCTTGCACTTTAAATTTCTTGCATATTCTGCATGTGATGATTCTAAAGCTCACAATAACCTACAAAAAAATGTCTCTCTCTATCTGACATTTTATTATGTAATGTAATTACCCAAACATATAGAAAAAAGTAGACCTGCATTAAAGGCATATCCCTATCCATAGGATAGGGGATAAATATTAAATCGGGGGGACCCCTGACATGAACGGAGCGGAGGGTCGGGCAAGCACAGTGCTGGTCCATTCATCTGTATGGAATTTCCAGAAGTAGCTGAGAGCTGTACTTATCTGTCTCCGGAACCGCTGTAGAGATGAATGGAGAGTAGGTGCACATGCCATTCTGTTCATTTTGGGGTGGCCACACAGGGTGCAACGACCCCGGTCTCATGATCAGTGGGGGTCCCAGCAATCTAATAGTTATCTCCTATCCTGTGGATAACAGATAGCTTCTAACAATCAGAATGCCCCTTTAAAGGGGTTGTCTCACTTCAGGAGATGGCATTTATCATGTAGAAAAAGTTAATACAAGGCACTTACTAATGTATTGTTATTCTCCATATTGCCTCCTTTGCTAGCTTGATACATTTTTCCATCACGTTATACACTGCTCATATCCAGGGGTTACGATCACCTTGCAATCCATCAGCAGTGGCCGTACTTGCACACTATAGGAAAAAGTGCATGCCTATGTGCTCTCCCAGGTCTCGGCCACTAGAGAGGCTGGCGACTTTTCCTATATTGTGCAAGCAAGACCACTGCTGCTGGATTGCAGGGTGGTCATAACCCCTGGATATGAGAAGTGTATAATGTGATGGAAAAATGAATCAAGCCAGCAAAGGAGGCAATATGGACGATCCAATACATTAGTAAGTGCCTTGTATTAACTTCCTCTACATGATTAATGCCATTTGTTGAAGGGAGACAACCCTTTAAAGGTAACATTAAAGACCTCTGGCAAGTGAAGAGTCAGTTTTAGTAACCATTCCGGTGCATCTTTTCTAAAACCCTACACCAGAGGTAGGCAACCTCTGGCACTCTATGTGTTGTGAAACTACAACTCCCAGCATGCACACTTGCTCTTCTCTTCTCATAACTCCCATAGAAATGATTGTAGTTTCACAGCAGCTGGAGTGCCAAAGGTTGCTGACCCCTGCCCTACACTGTGCCGTTCCTCTGTTATTCTTTTCTGAAAGTGTATGAATGAATTGGTCGTTACTTTTTCCCTTGAAAATGTTGCTATATAAAACATCACCCTTCTGTTATGTGCAGTCCTATTCAGAGCTGTGAACTGAATGAATATGTAATGTGATTCCATAAAAACGGAGAAATCTAATTGAACAGAAAAGCTGCTGTGGATTCTGACTCTTCAACCCTTCTACATGTCGGTCAGAAGACACAAGCTTTGTGTCTACGGCAGATATACTTTTGAATCCTCTCCCAAAGTTCTGCAAGCTTAGAGTGGCTGCAGTCTTCTAATATAACAGATGATTGGCTGCAGTGCCGGTAGTCAACACTGGCAGTCTGTAAACAAAGATGGTGGTGGGGGAGGGGACAGGGCAGTCATAGCATCTGCAGTGTATCGGTGAGGGATCAAAGAGGTGATTACAGACTCACAGATTTCTGGGGTTGTTGTTTTTCCAAACAACATAGGACATCCAATCCTTACTATACAGGTTACCTCACCAAAGTACTCCGAATACAATATATGGGGATCATACTTTGCACAGCCAGCACAAATTATGCAGCTTCCAGGCACTGACCCTATATGAGAATTTCAGCCCTGTATTTATGCCCACAGTAATGAGCCCAGCAGCTACACCTGGGATTACTTCAGGCTAGGGCAAAGTGTTTACTGGATTTGGAGGGAATGGCAGGTCCCTCTACCAACCTACCCACCATTCCATAAAAACACAGTACTTTACCAGCTACCGTAATACAGCTATATTAGTTTGTGACAACTTTCTTAGTTTTTGTTTACATGGCACAAGCAAAACATTTTTTTTGCCAATTAAAGAGGGCCTGTCACCTCTCCTGACATGTCTGTTTTAGTAAATAACTGTATTCCACATTAAATGACATTTCTTTTCTTATGTTGTGTCATCCCATAATTATTACTTTTAGAAGTTTATGAATAAATTAACAGATGAGTGTCATCTGCCAGGGAAAGAGGGTGTCCCTGCATAGTTTGACACTAACCAATCAGTGCAGGCAGTGGCATACCCTTCTAACTGGTAACACCCAGCTGGCAATTTTCTTATAAACTTCTAATAGAGGAATGGCATAGTTACATGAAAACATGCTCCAGTATGGTAATTTCATGTGTAACACAACTATTTACCAAAACAGACATGTCAGGAGATGTAAAAAAAAACAACAAACAAACACATAAAAAAAAAAAATAATATATATATATATATATATATATATATATATATAAACTAGGGCTCATTCAGATGACTGTATATTTGTGTCTGCATCCATTCTGCAATTTTGCGCAATTCAATGTGGACCCATTCATTTAAATGGGACTGCAAAAGCTGAGGACAGCACCCCGTGTGCTGTCCACATCCGTATTTATGTTCCGCGGCCCTGCAAAAAAGATAGAACATGTCCTATTGTTGTCCGTTTTTGCAGACAAGAATAGGCATTTCAATCATAGGGCTGGCTGTTTCGTTCCACAAAATGCAGGACCCGCACACAGCTGGTATCCGTGTTTTACGGATCCCCAATTTGAGGACTGCAAAACAGATATGGTCGTCTGAATGAGTTCTTAATCATAGGTGTTAGATTCAGCCAGCACATAAATGGTTGCACCTTCCCTGGTGGTTTGACCGGTTTCAGCAAAATGAAGGAATGGAACGGCCTTGCTACAAAGGGGGCATGCTTGTAATGATTTATTCAAATTCCACTTCATGAAAATCATCACTGGTGCAAGTTGTTACATTTGTATTCACTTCCATAGATCCCTTTCTTATGAAGAAGGGTTTCTGTACCCAAAATGTTGCTTTCATGTTGCTGCATGCTAATGTAACAGCTTGCCCCAGTGGTAATATGGGAACTGAATAAATGACTTCAAGCTTACCAGCTTTGTAGCTAGCTGTCTGTTTTCTCCAATTACACAATATAAAACCCCTAAATAGATCTAAACAACCAACATTTCACATTTGGCTATCCGCATGTGAGTATAACAGTCTATATGTGCCTTCTCATTCTTTGCCTGTTTTCTTGCATCCCTGTACTCTCGCTGTCCTCTTGCGCCCTGTGCTTGTTGCATTGCCTATTTAAGTATATTTCCATTGTGCATTTTGACTATTTCTATATATAAAAAATGTTTACCCAAGATCTCCTCCTAATTTTCTGTCTTATCCTTAGCCTCCAGCGATGCTCCTCTTCCACTTGAGCGAGAAGAGCAAATACGTTTGCAAGCCAGGCGTCGCTTGGAGGAACAGCTAAAACAGTACAGAGTAAAGCGCCAACAGGAGAGGGTGAGCACAAAGATCAGAACTGGAACTTCATTTTGAATTCTGAACAGACATGAGATAACTGGAATGTCAATTTACAGGGTTCACATAGGCTGTGTCCTTACACCCTTTTTTGTGTTTGCAGTTTTAAATACAGTAGAAACTCTGTTCACATAAAAACATGACCCTAATTGTGGAAAACTGGACTCATATTTTATAAATTGTTATAGAAATAGTGCTAGGTGCGTATATGTTATGGTTTTTTACCCTTTCATACACATGCAAAATACATATAAAAACACTAAAAGCATACCCTATGTGCTAGGAGCTTAGGTTTAGGTGCAGTTGTTCCCAATCCCCCTAGACTCCTTCCATGTCATGCTCACGAGGGTTCAAGAAGCAGAGGTGTGCCTGCTGTATGCAGGGTAGAACTGCAGCTGATCCAGGTAGTAGCCGGTGAATTATTTGATGCAGTTTTTATGGCCTTTTAAAACATATATATAAATACCTTGCAGCATTTTATGGCCTTTGTACATGTGTACATGAGAGAGATAAAAAGAAAAAAGTCAAAGAAAATTTTGCTTAAAAACCTTTTGCATGTTGCAAAATTCCACCGACACAAAGAAGGCCTCTTAAAGAGGACCTGCCGCCTCTTCTGACATGTGTCTTTTAGTAAATACTTGCATTTATTGTGAAATAACAATTGGGGATCATCTTGATGCTGTGCTGTTCCGCTTATTTCTACTGGAAGTTGATGAATGGTTACCAGGTGGGGGTGCGTCCTTGCTAAGTCTGATACTGATAGCACTGATTGGATTGTGTCAAACCGAGCACCCAGTTGAACCTATTGCAGACTGTTGGCAATTCATTCATAACTTCAAGTAGGATAATAAAGAAATGGCAAATCATAGAATCATATTACAATATTATTCATATTACAATATTATTATACTTGTATTCACATGTAAAATCTAAAAAAAGTTTAATGCATTCAAGCCTTTATCATAGTTAAAATTAGTACTTTGCTATTCAGGGAATAACTACTCTCTGCTGTGTGTACCCCATGAGTATAGCTGAACAGGTGGGGGTAGTATTTTTTATTTTTTTTTGGGGGGGGGGGGAATATTCAACTCTGCAACTGCAAATGTAATACTTAGTGTGTGCCCTTATACCTGTCTTCTCTGTTTCGTCTGTTCCCGTTTGGAGGAATAAGTGCAATTTTCCACTTTTTCTACTTTGATATCGCATTTGCATCTCTAATAATTTCCTTTTATTTTGCTTACCTTCTAGTCTAACCAATCAACTCCTAAAAATCGTCCCTCGAGCACTTTGGATCCTGAACTTATGTTTAATCCAGACAATCTTCCGCGGGCTAGCACTGTTGCAATGACTAAGGAGTACTCCTTTTTGCGCACAAGTGTGCCACGAGGTCCCAAACTGGGAAGTCTTGGCCTCCCTTCGTCTTCCAAAGAGAAGAAGTCATCCAAATCTTCAAAGTCTTCCAGCAAGATTCGTTCATTGGCAGATTACCGCAAAGACTCAGAAACAAACAGCGCCAGTATAGGTTATTCAGATTCTTCTCCTGGCTCCCTAAAGTCCAACAGGGGAAGTCTTACATCTGTAGTGTCTGAGATCAGTGTGGAAGGAGTCCAACGACCTGAGAGTGTCAGTTACATTGGTGACAACAGCTCTGAGTTTGATGGAAGTGATTTGAGCATACGACATGATGGCAATGAGAGTGACAGCTCCACTCATAGCAGTGTGTCTGCTGGACAGGGCATTTACTTGAGTGCTGTGTCTCCGAGGAGGCATGAAGAATACATTGTAAATGGTCAGAGCATACCTATAGAGGATGTTGGACAGTTCCCGTCACTCAGAGATGTACTACAAGCAGCTGCCGCAGAGCAGCAGGCTCAAGAGCCTGATGGAAATGGGGAACCTAGAAGCCGGAGGGATAGTATATCAAGCAGGTGAGATTTGTTCATTTTCCAATTCACACAAAGCTTGTAATTTCCAGTCTCAAATTTGAACCTTTATTTCTGTAAAAAAAAGTTTTAACTCTAAAATTTGACTGTTTATGACATAGTTATTGGAATATGGCCATATTGTTATCATGCCACTGGGAAGGACAGTGTTACTTGTGAGCACACATAAACTGACTAAATGGTTTTAGTTTGATTTTTCTTTCCCCATGCATGCTGTCAGCAGAGTAATTTTATGCTGCTTGCAATTTCCAGGCTCACCCATTAATAATTGAATATTATTATTGCGATTATGAGCCCTTATGATTTTACAGTGATTTGTTGTCTATTTGTCTTTTGATGTGCAGTATTTCTATGGAAAGCTCTATTGCTGGCACCCATGATGAACTACTTCAGGTTCTCAAGGAAAAGATGCGACTAGAAGGTCAGCTGGAGTCTCTGACGGCAGAAGCCAGCCAGGTGAAAACAGTGTTTTTTCTTATTCTCTTCACATATGGTTCCAAATGCAAGTGCCTGGTGTCCGGGCATACTTTCCTGCGCGTTCTGACATTGCTTGTGGAGAGACGCCTAGAGAGAATGGTAAAGGGTATTTGCTTGGCATGTCCCTGCCAGCTCGCAGTTGCCCCTCTCCATGTAGGATATGAAGCTTGAATACCTCTTTAAAGGCTATGCATTGCACTCATTTTGAGCTAAAAAAAAATCGTGTTTTTTTTTTTCAATTAGTCTTTATTTAAAAAAATGTAAGCCTCTTTCTCTATACAGCCTTGTGATTCTCTAGTAGCAGGCTCTGTATTTTTACTGTTTACTGTCAGACAGCTCAGTTGACGGTCCCTTATCTCTGATCTCTGACATTATAAACCCTCATTATAGCTCGATTCTCATATTACTGATAAGAATGTGGCTTAAATAAGTGTTTATGACCTTTTAGTCATTTAGAGAGAAGGTTTATTAGATGACTGGTACAAAGTGAAAGTACTATTCATACAGCTAGACAAAAACGTAACCTTTTGTGAAAGAACAGCTGAATATTTTTTAATAAAGACCAACTGAAAAAATTATTCTTAGCCAAAACTAAGTAAAATGCAATCATAAAAAAAATTCCCCTGAATATGTACATAGCCTTTAAAGGGTTTCTGTCACCTGAAAAATGGGTATTAAGCTGGCTGACATTAGCGATGTGCTAATGTCAGCTGAACATAACTATATTAGTGCCATCTCACTGCCTGCCGCTGTTATTGAGAAAAAAAAATGAACTTTTACTAATTTTAGCCAGCTTAATACCCATTTTTCAGGTGACAGAAACCCTTTAAGTAGTGTACTTTTTCTTTTTCTTTTTATTGATTTGATTTAGATTTTTATCAAAAAACAACAGAAGACCGTACAGGAGATACCACAAAATGTACATTGAAGCAAAATCTTCCCATACATGGTGTCATTAGCTCAAAGCAAATTATGCTAGACAAACCGTAACATTGAGACCAAAACACATCTCAAAATAATGAGATCTTACAGAAAACAATTTCAATCCAATTAAAATATGTATGCTTTATCTCTTGACCTCTGTGCACACATGAACAATAAATACAAAGTAGTGTAATTGTTCTGTTGGGTTTATAACATAACTGATATTATCACTTTCACTATAAAGAACTATCATTCTTTGGTTTCTCCTGGAAAGAAATCCGATAATTGTAAAATTCGAAAATAAACAAATGGAAATAATGGTTCTACACAAAAAGACTTCCCTTTTAGATGACCATCAGTTTTCCACCCATGATAAGTTGTAATGGAAGAATACGGATTTGTACTATTTTAATTGCCAATGTTTTTAATAGGCACTTAAGGAAAAGACTGAGCTTCAGGCCCAACTGGCAGCAGTAAGCACAAAGCTTCAAGCAGAGGTTGAGCACAGCTTGGCCGGCCAGCAGAAACAAGAATCTCTAGGTTTGGAAGTTGTCACCCTGAAAAAATCATGCACCGATCTGGAGAGAGCAATGGCAGATCTTCAGAACAGCTTAGAAGCTAAAAGTAGCAGCTTGGTTTCATTGGGCAATGACTTGCAGGTTGCAGAAGAACAATATCAACGTCTGATGAGCAAAGTAGAAGAGTTACAAAGGACAATCATTCAGAAAGATAATGTTGGTGAGATCATTGATATGGCATTTATATACCGTTTGAAACAATACTTTGGTCAGAAGTCATCGAACATGGCCAAACAAATCACTTGCCTATGATTAAAGGTATTGTCCTCATCTCACCATGGGGATAAGTACCTGATCTGCGCATTACGACTTCTGGGAGGAAATAAATATAAAAGCTCATATTTTTCTATTGTGTTGTAGTCTTGACTGATCTTTAAAAATGCTCATTATATAAATATTACTAAATTAATGAAATTACTATATAGCTAATGGCATAGAGCTATGGAAAAGTATTGCCATCCTAGTAAAATATCTATTTTGTATCCATCATAGTTCATGATCTGCGACAACAGAGTGTATCTCTTCAGTACCAGCTGCAGCAGGTGCAACTGGATCGCACTACACTAACAAACAAACTTAAAGCTTCAAAGGCGGAAATAACCTCTCTGCAGCAGACACGCGAGTGGTACCAGCAACAACTCACACTGGCTCAAGAAGCACGGGTCCGACTCCAAAGTGAGATGGCAAACATACAGGTAAATTCCTATGTCTTTGCTAATGGCCATTCATGTTTAATATTTTTTTGAATGTGTTTTTCCAAATAAAAAATTACACAATGGGAATTTCAAGGCAACCAAGACAAAAAAAGAGAGAGTGAGAAAAGGGTAAGGCTACTTTCACACTAGTGTTTTGGCTTTCCATTTGTGAGATCTGTTCCGGGCTCTCAAAAGCGGTCCAAAACAGATCAGTTTTGCCCCAATGGATTCTGAATGGAGAAGGATCCGCTCAGAATGCATCAGTTTGCCTCTGATCAGTCTCCATTCCGCTCTGAGGGCGGACACCAAAACGCTGCCTGCAGCTTTTTGCTGTCTGTCTGTCGAAGCGGAGCCAAACCCCGCTTCCATCTTGGCACACAATGTACGTCAATGTAGACGGATCTGTTTTCTCTGACACAATCTGGCACAATAAAAAATATATCCGTCCCCTATTAACTTTCAATGGTGTTCAAGACGGATCCGTCATGGCTATGTTACAGATAATAAAAAAGGATCCGTCATGGCTATAGAAGACATAATACAACCGGATCCGTTCATGACAGATGCACGCGGTTGAATTATTGTAACGGAAGTGTTTTTGCAGATCTAGGACGGATCCGCAAAAAAAAAACGCTGGTGTGAAAGTAGCCTAATGGGTATAGAAGGAATGGCTAATAAGAGGAGCAGGCCTATAATTCATGAGCTGTAAAGCAATCCAATAGTTGATCTTATTATTTAATCTTTTCATAGGCTGGGCAGATGAGCCAGGCTGGTGTTCTAGAGCATCTTAAATTAGAGAATGTGACCCTTTCACATCAGCTGACTGAGACACAGCACAGGACGATCAAAGAAAAGGAACGCATTGCTGCGCAACTGCAAACTATTGAGGTAATTCAAAGCTGAACCTTCCCAACATTGTATTATATGCATGCTGTCCACTTGTTTTAGAAGGTTAAGAAAGGTTTACTGGAACAAACCCAGTATCCTTACATTAGGTAGTAATAAGACATTTTCCTTCAAACTTTTTTTTTTATTCCTGACAGTCTGACATGTTGGACCAAGAGGCTGCATTCCATCAGATACAAGAAGCAAAACACATGGTGGAAGAAGATCTCCAGAGAAAATTAGATGAGTTTGAGATGGAGAGAGAGCAGCTCCAAAAACTTGCAGATTCTGCTGCTACTTTGGAACAAGAAGTAGAGCAGGTTTGGATATAATTTATTGCTATGCGTTGAGGTTCTGTTTGTGGATAATAATGTAGGAAACTGATAAATCTAATTTAGATTTATCTTGTTTTCATTAGTTGAAGCTGAATTTGAACCAGAAAGACCTGCAACTTGAAGCCCTCCAACAGGAACATCTTGAGATCTTGAGACAGCTTACTTCAACCCAAGAAACTCTTCACACTAAAGATCAGTCACTAAATGATCTCCAAATGAGATATGATGAACTTGAAGCCAGGCTTGAGGAGCTACAAAATGATCTGTCTTCAAAAGATGATTCTATACAGTATCTTCAAAACCAAAAGATTGTTCTAGAGGTTGCATTACAGGCCGCTAAGATGGAACAAAGTGACCTGGATCAGGGAGCTAAAAAACTAGAAGAGGGAACTGAAGCTGTAGCAGAAATCTTGGAAAAACTGCGGCAAGATATTGCTGTCAAATCTGGACAGGTAACAGAATAAAATAAATTTTCATTGTTGATGCCATGCCTTATGTTAACCATCTAAGCCTTGCTCAGTCTAGTAATACTCTCAATGTGTATGAGTTGTTTTAAACTGAAGAGCGGACTTGGTTTAAAGTTTTCGTATGCATTGTAGGTGGAAACCCTGCAGCAAGAGAACATCAGTCTCAAAAAGCAAAGCCAGAAAGTGAAGGAGCAGTTTGTCCAGCAGAAAGTAAGTCATAAACAACCTTTTCTTACCACTTTATTGCATATAACTTGGTTTTACTGATGTGTGTATATTTCTGCTGATTCTTAAGCACACTTTGAACAGATGTGTTTTTTCTATGTAGGCTTGCTGTAAATCATAAATAAAAATGATGGCATATATCTGTATAGTTACAGGGGTTATGGAAGTAATAAGAAGCGATTATCTGCTCTGTATCCCCCTCGACTAGCCAGAGTGAAGAAATGTTCTCAAATGTGGCGTAGCCAGGGCCTGCGCGTCCTTTAAGCGGACTAGGCCGCCACGTAGAGCGCCCCTTGGGAAGGGGCGCTGCTAGGAGCGCCGGCCCCGCCTCATGCTGCAGCCGCCCGAGCGCTCTGAATTGAGCCTCAGGCGGCTGCAGCACTGCCTGGGCTGGCGCGTCCATGAGGGCGCACCGCCCTGGCGCAACAAGAGGAGAGGAGCTGACAGGAGGGAAGCGCTCAGCACTCCCTCCTGTCACTCCATTGTAGCGCGGCTGAGCTCTTTATGGTCCGCGGGTAAAGGGAGCATCTGTCTACTGTACCCGGCCGGACTGACATGAAGTGCGCACACAGTGTGCACTTCCTGTCAGTCCTCCAGGGTACAGGAAACTAAAGCTCCTGTATCCCTGGACCATAAAGAGCTCGGCCGCGCTACACTAGAGGTAAGGGGGAGAAAGAGAATGACAAGAGGGGGAGAGAATGACGGGGGGGGGAGAATGACAAGGGGGGAGAACTAGCGTTAGTTAAAGGGGTTTTGCAGTTTATTTAAACTGATGATCTATTCTATGTATGCAGTAGCGCCTCGGCCTTCTTGCTGTTTAACGCAGGTGCAGTGACGTCACGACTAGTATCACTGGCCTTGGCGGAGTTAAGCTCTGTTCACTTGAATGAAGCTTAGCCCCACCCAGGCCAATGATACTAGTCGTGACGTCACTGCGAGAGGCGCTACTGTCAGCGCCGCTGCCTTCTCAAACAGCTGATTGGCGGGGGTCCCGGGTGTCGGACCCCTGACAATCAGTTTAAACAAACTGCAGAACCCCTTTAATATGGTAGATCATATGGGTGGGGCATTGGGATGTCACATGATGGGGGGGGGGGGCGGCGGCAAACTTTTCTTTTGCCAAGGGCGACAAAAATCCTTGCAACGGCCCTGGGCGTAGCCATCTATTACATGGTCCACCATTCCTCTGAGTGACCATAGTGTAAAACTACATTTTCACTGGTTCCGTTATGGGCGGCCAAAATTTCCCTCATGATATTTGCTGGAAGTTGCAGAAGCCAATCTCACAGTAATCAGTTGGTTGTTGGGCTAGCTTCATTGCAAAAAATTGATGAGACAAGTTTTGCAATCTTAGGGGGTCATTTATTAAGCTGAAATATTAGGCGTATTTCAGGCGCAGATTGCCGCGAAAAAACTATTTGCGCCCCAATCTGTGACTTCTGCCTGCTCACGCCAGGTCTGAAAAAGTGGGTGTTACGTGGGTTGGGAAGGGGACAGGCTGGCTGACCCATCTCATTTACCATTTTGTACACCTGTTTTAGGCGTAGAAAATGGTCTAAATGTAAGACAGCTCGGAAGTTGGCTTACATTTAGAACTGGCAGAGGATCCGCCGAAGTTATGGAGAGGCGTCTAAAATGCCGGGTATAATAAATGTGTCCCTTAGTCTCTGTTAATTTATACTTCCATCAGAGGTATACATTTGGAGTATTCCCTGATGTATATATTTGACTAAAGTCACTGACATATGCTACAGTTTTAGGCATAGAGTGGCATATGTTGGTAATTAACTACATTGTACAGTGTCCCTCCATTTAAGATAGTACAGGAGTTTGTGTTCCTGTACTGTAAAATAAAAATTGTATGCCAAAAAGGGAATTTTTGGCATACGATGGATGCATGGGAGTCTATGGACACTCTGCTTGTTTCTTATTGCTTTTTTAACACTGGTAGATAGAGTAGTGGGCCCATGGAAACATTAATGGGGTTCTCTGAGACTTTTATACTGATGACCTATCCAATATCTGATCGGTGAGGGTCCAATACCAGGGACCTCTGCCTATCAGCTGTTTGAGGCACTCACAGTAGCACTGTGGCTTTCTCTCAGCTCACCAGGCAAAGTGCTGTACATTGTACAGCGGCTATGCTTAGTATAGCAGCTCAGCCCTTCACCGATCAGATACTAACGTCCTATCCAGAGAATAGGTCATCAGTATAAAAGTCTCGAATTTCTTATTTAGTTAAATAGATCACAGAAATTTTTGAGACAAATCTGCCGCATATGCATGTACCCTTAAGGTATGTTCAGAGTAAGGGTCCTTTCACACTGGCGTTTTTCTTTTCCGGCATAGAGTTCTGTCCTCGGCGCTCTATGCCGGAAAAATCCTGATCAGGATCATCACCATGCATTCTGAATGGAGAGAAATCCGTTCAGGATGCATCAGGATGTCTGCAGTTCAGGACCGGAACGTTTTTTGGACGCAGCAAATACCGCAGCATGCTGCGCTTTTTGCTCCGTCCAAAAATCCGGAACACTTGCTGCAACGACGGATCCGGAATAATTGCCCATTGAAAGGCATTAATCCGGATCCGGCCTTAAGCTAAACGTCGTTTCGGCACATCGCCAGATCCGACGTTTAGCATTTTCTCAATGGTTACCATGGCAGCCAGGACGCTAAAGTCCTGGTTGCCATGGTAAAGTGTAGTGGGGAGCGGGGGAGCAGTATACTTAACATCTGTGCGGCTCCCGGGGTGCTCCAGAGTGACGTCAGGGCGCCCTACACGCATGGGGCGCTCTCACGTCATTCAGGAGCGCCCCGGGAGCCCCCCTACTGTAAGTATACCGCTCCCCACTACTACTATGGCAGCCAGGACTTTAATAGCGTCCTGGCTGCCATAGTAACCTGAAAGCATTTCGAAGACTGATCAGGATGCTGATCAGTCTTCTAATGCTTTCAGGCGACTTGCGTTCTGACGGATCCGGCAGGACGGAAGTGCCTGCCGGATCCTCAGAACGCAAGTGTGAAAGAGGCTTAAGGCCTTATTCACACATACGTGGATTTTCACGGACCACGGTCCGTGAAAACCCGTCCTGCTGACTGCACGAGCGCATGGCGTCATTGGTTGCTATGACGCCATGCGCTTTGTGCCGCTGTACAGTAATACACTTGTATAGATCATACGAGCGTATCACTGTGCGGCGGCAGCACAAAACGCACGGCGTCATAGCAACCAATGACGCCGTGCACTTTTGCACTCAGCAGGACGGCAGGCTGGGTTTTCACGGACCGTGGTCAGTGAAAATCCACGTATATGTGAATGAGGCCTAATGCTGAGGACCCTTGAGAAAGAAGATGTTCTGTGGTTTGCGTTAAGTGTGTATAAGTATTCTGAACATGCTCTGTGGTGGTGGTTTAGGCAGACATGGTCTTGTAACATAGATTTCATTATTTTAAAAGCTGTATTTATTAAAGTAAAGTTTTGAATAATAGTTAGAGCAAACATAAAAATGGTGAAGAAAAACAACATTAAACCAGCATGCATTAATGCATTTATCATACATTGGTGACTTTTTTTTTCTGTGTGCTGTGGTAGGTGATGGTAGAAGCCTATCGCAGGGATGCTAGCTCCAAAGACCAACTCATCAGTGAACTGAAAGCTACCAAGAAAAAGTTAGATTCAGAGGTGAAAGAACTCAAAAGAGAGCTCCTGAAGATGCAGGGTGAGAAGTCGGCAGCAGAAGTGGAAAAAGCACGGGTAATGAAGGAAATGTCTAAGTTGCAGCAGCAGATGGAAGAACTTGAATCCCATCTCCAAGCTGCACAAAATGACAGAGATGAAATGGAAAGCCGTTTACAGGTAAAGAGGCATGAACCCTTTTGGAGATTATGTTTGTGTGCCTTTGGGATGGATTATTGCTTGAGCCAGGATACTTGCTGTTTGCACATCCTGAACATATTTATAACATTAGAGAGAACAACGTGATTAAGTTTAAATATTGATGCCAGCCATTAGTCCTGTGTTGCTAAGATTTCATTTATGATACATGTGTGATTACTGCCAGACCTGTTGAATCTAGACATCGCTTTGTCTGGCAACACGAAGCAGGATATAACATCTTGAAATGCAGCATCCAAGAGGTCACAAATGAAACTATAAACTGCAGGCCTCACTTGCCTCAGTTAAGGTCAATGTCCACGATTCCACAATAAGAAAGACACTGGTCAAAAATAGCAACTAGATGACCCCCAGGAATTTTGGGATAATAATTTGGGGACTAATGAGTAAAAGGTGAAGCTTTTTAGAAGACATCGGCCCCATTCCATCTAGTGTAAGCTAACACAACAGTCAAACAAAGTGGTGGTAGTGTGATGGTCTGGAGCAGAACCTGGACAACTTGTCTTAATTGATGGAACCATGAATTCTGCTCTATGTCAAATAATCCTAAGGCTGAATGTCTCCCCGTCAGTTTGTAACCTAAAACTCAAGCACAGTTAAGTTATGCATCAGGACAGTTATCCGAAGCACTCAAGCAAATCCGCCTCAGAATGGCTCGAGATTAAGGTTTTGGAGTGTCAAAGTCCTGACTTGAAACCCATTGAGATACTGTGGCAAGACCTTAAATGTAGAGTTCATGTTGGAAAACCTGTCAGTTAAAACAACCCAATTAAACCAACTCTGCAGGGAAAAGTGGGCCAAAATTCCTCCACGTGATCTAAAAGGCTCATCATAAATTGTTGCAAGCGTTTGATTGCAATTGTCACTGTCAAGGGAGCTGCAAGCAGTTCTTAGGTTTAGGGGGCAGTAAATTTTGCACATGTGATAATATAGGTTTTGAATAAATATTAGTTGTCATTAAATGGAGTAATTACCGTATTTTTCGCCCTATAAGATGCACCTGCCTATAAGACGCACCTAGGTTTTTGAGGAGGAAAATAAGAAAAAAAATATTTTGAACCAAAAGCTGTACTTTTGGTGGGTTTTTTACTAATGGTGTTCTGTGCATGACACAATTATGATGCATTGTTATGGGGGCATCTGTGGATGACGCACTGTTATGGGGGCATCTGTGGAGGACACAGTGTTATGTGGGGATCTCTGGTTAACCGCTGTTATGTGGGGGAGCTGGGGATGGCATTGTATGGGGGAATCTGTGGATGGCACTGTATGGGGGCATCTGGGGATGGCACTGTATGGGGGAATCTGTGGATGGCACTGTATGGGGGAATCTGGGAATGACACTGCTATGGGGGGAATCTGTGGATGACTCATAGCATCTTATGCTATGTGTCATCCACAGATTCCCCCCCCATAACAGTGGCTGCGATGACCCCCAATACAGGGGCTGTGGGCGTCATCTTGTTTGCTAATGACAGCGGGCCCGTGCAGTAACTGTATTCTACTACACCGGGCCCGCAGTAGTAATGTATAGGCGATGTTTAAAACTATCATCTACATTAAACTTAATGCTGGCAGTATTACCCTACCTCCTATAATCTACGATCGCAGGCAGGACTGGAGTCAGGAGGCCGGACGGGCAGCAGGCGGCAGCATGACGTCATGCGTCTGTGCCGTCTGCTTCATTCATAAAGTGGGCGGAGCAGGCACGTGACGTTACGCTGCCGCCTCCTGCCCGTCCGGCCTCCTGATTCCAGGCAAACAATTTTTCAGAGCACTGTACAGGTATAGAGATTTTATCCTATACAGAAGAATAGAATATTTGTAGATATTTGTAGAATAACAACTTTTGATATTAGTTTTTTTTTTATCCCCAGTTTAATAGGTTAATCGTTCATATTTGGACAACTTTTCTGTTGTACTTAGGAAGGAGAAAAATATTGTTTCTATTCACTGAACTTCTTTAAACTTATCACTAAAGGTGTTGATTCTGTATTCATAGGTTTGTAGAAGTTAGGATTAAGGTCTTTTTCTCAACTCTGTTCATGTTAGAACATTTTTGCTGTGAAGAAGAGGCATGTGATCTCTGCTGAGTCAAATTCAGTTTTGAGAACTGCAAAAGTAAACCAAGCATCTGTGATAATATCTTGTAGGCAGAGAAACTGCCCAATAATCTAAGAAAAACCTCTGGAAGAGCATGACATTGTGAATGGATTAATGGAATTTATTTACCAAAAAAAATCAAAAATATACAGCCTTATTCTCCATAATTAAAAAACTAATCTTTATTTCATGATGGAATAACCTTTGGATGGTAATATAGTTTCGTCAAAAAGCATTTTATATAAAAAAAATCCAATTTAAATAAAAAAAATCATTGATTTTTTATCCACCCTGCTATGCACTAAAAAACTACTCTTCAGTGAGAAATAGTCATAGTTACACAAAGCAGGTGTGAGCCCACTGCATTGCAATGGATTTGACTAGAGCTAAACGATTGAGTGGAGTCTATTTTATGATATTTGGCCTTTAACCCCAATACGGGGATGTGGGTTTTGCTGGGGGGAACCCATACATTATAACCACAAGAGTAGTCTCCTTTAGGGACAACTAAGTATTGGTCATCACTTACCAGTATCTGATCATGGGGACTCGAATCCTGACTCCCCCACTATCAGCTGTTGGAAGCAGGTGAGCAGCGCAGCCTCTTCCTGGGCCCATGACATCACATGGACTATGTCCAGCTCAGTTCCATTAAAGTGAATGGGATAGAGCTTAAATATCTAGCACAACCACTTCACAATGTACTATTTTGTGCATTGTATAGTGTGAAGAGGCTGCAGTACAGATAAATGCTGCTGTCCGTTCAAAAAGGTGCCTGGAGTCGGACCCCACCAATCAGATATTGATGACCAACCCTAGGGATAGGTTATCAGTGTTCAAATTCCAGACAACCGCTTTAAGTAGCCTGGGGTGAAAGCATTGGCTGAGAAATAAGACCTTTAATACATACTGGCCCTTAAGAGGCCAGGAACCGGTGTGTGCTTGACACAGAACCACAGGTCCCAGCAAGAGGGCACTGGCGGTAAGGATGTTTCACGGTGTGGCTGGGAGAACCACGAGCATCGGGAGCAGGAGAAAAGTTGTGACCACACAGAGGGGCAGCAGTTTCCATATAGTTAGAGCACACGCTTGAGGTATAAAGGTATGACAGAATCCTATTTTATTTGCTACAGCACATTTATTTGGGGTGAATTCTGCAATAATATAACCTACAGCATGCTCCATTGGATGCAATTTATCAGATTTAATAAGGAGCAGTATATGGCATGCAATAGAGATGACAATAGTAACTTATTTAAGAGTCTTATCTGATGTACATGTGGCGTTTTTTTTGTTTTGTTATTGCATTATTGCTTTAGTTTGCAGATGCTATTACAAATGTTTTATATTGTGTATTTAATCCAAGTTTATTTTTCTTATAGTCCATACAGTTTGATAAAGAGCAGCTAATATCTCTGACCCAGGACAATGCTGCACTGAAAGAACAAATAGAACTGTTACAAAATGAGGCTAAGAAGTAAGTGCAAATAGTTTTTTAGGATTGTAATTCGTCATTTTATAACCATCCATTCTAAGCATAAAAGCCACTGGAAAACATGGTTCAAGTTGGCCTCACTAAAATATATTGCAGAATATTGGCTTATTACTCTAGAAGGCAGGTGAAGCTGATATACTAAACTGGCCTTTTTTTGCTACACTTTTAGCGCAATTACGGAACAGAAGCAGAGAATGAAGAGGCTGGGCTCAGACTTGACGAGCGCTCAGAAAGAGATGAAAGTCAAACACAAAGCATATGAGAATGCAGTTGGGATCCTGAGCCGACGTCTTCAGGAAGCACTGACTGCAAAAGAAACAATGGAATCTGAGCTCAATAAGCTCAAAGCACAAATATCAGAAGGAGGTGATAGTCAAGCTTTTCAGGTATTTTGGGAAAAATCATGGAAAGGCTATGAGAATGGTTCCCATTATTTATTTATTTATTTTTTTTTTTTATGTATATAATTCTTTTAATGTTTGTTCACAGGAAAAACTAAATGGTTTGAAAAGTGAATTAAAGGCTGTAAACCATAGTAAGGCCATGCTGGAACGTGAGCTACAAGAGGTCATATCACTCACCAGCCAGGAACTTGAAGAATATAGAGAGAAAGTACTTGAGCTAGAAGATGAGGTGATCAAAACTGAATATTACATTGTACAGTAAAGGAATTATTTATTGTGGTCTGCCCTAATTAACACTAAAATTACTGTAAGAACCCTTTAAAAGAACTGTAGTCAAGATTTACCAAATGCTAGCAGAAATTGCATAGATGACGTGCAGCAAATTTATTATGTTCCTATTAACTGGGCTTCACTAGTTAAAGGGCTTCTCCAGGCTTTTAATATTGATTACCTATCCTCAGGATAGGTCATCAATATCAGTTCGGCGGGGGTCTGACACCCGGCACCACCGCTGATCAGCTGTATGAGGAGACGGCGATGCAGTGCTTTGCCATAGACATAGCAGCAGCAGCAGTAAGAGGAATGGCACTTGTACACTGCACGCCGATCTGATATTGATGACCTTTTCTGAGCGTAGGTCGTCAATATTAAAAGCCCCTTTAAGTTTTGAAAATGATCCGGAAAAGGTGTATGACTAAGTCAGATTAGGTATACACAAAACAACTGAAAGGTGGCATGAATCAGGATGTGCTCAACCCAAAAATGCAGTTGTGCATATATATATATACAGGGGAGCAGATCCTGCACTTGTGGCCTGTTGCTAATGGCGATCCCCAGCAACAATGCATACGGTGGAGGATGCCCGCAGCGGACCACAAGTACCACAAAAGACATCCTACACAAGATGGCAATTGTGTGGATGTGATAAATAATATAACAATATAGCAATAACAAATGACAAGAGAGGTGCACTCTGCGGTCTTACTAAGCCCTCAAACTGAAGTTAAAATTGAGAGATTAGTTAACATGTCCTCCACTGCAGGACATGTTGACTAATCTTTTAATTTTAACAAAGTCAGATTAGGTGCCATGTTTGTTATTATTAATTTATTAAACCATTATTTTGGCGCAGAATATTGGGGTAAAGTAAGCCAGCCATGAGGTGGTGTAAAGAAGTGAAAAATATCTAACATGTCTAGCGCCAAATATATCATACAGTGTCAGGCACTGTGATAACTTTGCCATAATTTCTACCTGTCTGGTCTAGTTTTATCCTGTCTTACTTTAGGAAAGTATTAGTAAATCTCAGCAAAAAAGACTTTATCCTCCCAAACAAGAATAAATGTATACCCTCATACAAAAGTAATACTGGTGCTCCATATGTCACAATACCTAAAATAACTAAGATAATATGTATAAGGAGCTCCAGTGCCAAATGCTTCTTGTTCAAGTACTTAACCCGTTCAATACCAGCGCTGTGTAAGCATGGTGCCCGCTTGCACATGCAGCGGGTGCCATGCCCGGCAGATCTCTGCTGTTTGAAACAGCAGAGACCTGCGGATAATTACCGTGATCGGCAATAATGCCGATCGCGGTAATTAAATGCTTTAGATGCCATGACCAAGTGAGGTCACGGCATCTAAATGCACAAAAACCCGGAAGCTCGCGCTTCCTACCAATGCCCTGTGTGGCCAATTGGGGCATCGGTACTTGCACTGAACATTTTCCGCCTCGGCAGGCCAGGATAAGAAATAATCAAAATTGAGTTTAAATGGCATTTTAAAAATCCAAGATAGTCCAAAACTAAAAACATAATTTATAGGCTCATATTTGAGCCACAAAATCATCACAATTTTTTTTTTAAAAAAGGTAAAAAAAAATATATAAAAGTTTAACTCGCCCCCCGTTCCGTATGATTAAAAAAGAAATGCCTAAATAACAATAAATATAAACATCATGGGTATAACCACGACCGAAAACGCCGATACTATTAAAATAGAAAAAAAAAAATTCAATATGGCGTAACGGAAAAATGGGTAAAAATGGCCAATTTGCCATTTTTTCATTGCTTCTCTTACCCCAAAAAATTTAATAAAATGTGATCAAAAAGTCACGCACGCTCCAAAATGGTATCAATAAAAACTACAGATTGTTCCGCAAAATATGAGCCTCTAAACAGCTCAGTAGACTTAAGTATAACAAGTTATGGGGGTCAGAATATGGTGATGTAAAGAAAATGTATAATTAATGGTGGCATTATAAAGTACAACCTCTCCTGCAAAAAATAAGTCCTCATACAACTATGTGACCGGAAATATAAAAAAGTTAGGGAAAAAATAGGGAAGAAAAATGAAAATGCAAAAACCTCCGGTATCCTAAGGGTTAAGCACCTTTGTACTGCTCGATGGAACAGATGATATTTACATGCAGTGATCTACTCCACAGTATGGGAAGGAGTGATCGCCAATGCCAACGCTGAATCTTTTCCCACAAAACTATATATCAATCTGCTCAGCTCATCCTGCTCTATAACATGCTGTCCTCAGATTGCATTTCGTTTTCTGGTGACGGGTCCTCTTTAACGTTTCTGGTACCTATTGCAGGCAAAGTATCAGTATAATGACACATAACCCTATTTCCTGAACATGATTATGGAGGCTGCCATCTTGCCTGAGCTATTTTAGCAGCATTTAGAGAGATGCTTTACGGCAGCCACTATGGGCATTGACACAATAATCTGGAGGGCACTCTTTGACTTCTATGGTAGAGTTTCCTAGGCCTCATGTGTGACCTGTACAAAGGTCAGGATAGAGCTGTGACAATCACCTATTGTGAATGATATATAAATAATGATAAAAAGTTATCTGTACAGACTAGAAAATATTTATTATTAAGGTTAGTGGCCAGGGCAAAAAAACTGCAAGATTTTAGGATAAAAAAAAAAAAAAAGATGGTGACATGCAAAAATAAAACCACCAAAAATTATTTAAAATATGTTTAAGGCTAGTTTCAAACTAGCGTTGTGAGATCAGTCAGGCTGTTCCGGCAGGGAACAGGCTGCTGGGTCTCTCTGGATCTGGCATTGCTGGGAAACGCTGTGTTCTTGTCTGGCCCCATTAAACTATAATGGGGAGCGGCGGAGATCCGGCTGCAACCTGGCAAACATGCAGAGATTCGGCCGGATGAAAAAAAACGCTGCGTGGTTCCTAACGGATCGCACAATGCTAATGTGAAACTAGCCTAACATAAAACATGATTTAAACATTAGGGGGCAGTTGTATTAAACTGAATTTATCAAACATTTTCATGAAAGGTGGAATCTGATTGGTTGCTATAGGCAATTAGGCCAGTTCTACTTTACACCAGTTTGATAAATCACCCCCTAGGTCATTTTCTGATGACACATTCCCTTTAATATGTATTATATTTTATATATCTCCATGACCAACTTGTTAATATTTATTCCACACTGCAGCTGCAGGAATCGCGGGGCTTTAAAAGAAAAATTAAGAAATTGGAAGACCTCAACAAGAAACTGACACTAGAATTAGAACATGAACGAGGAAAGCTGACTGGACTTGGACAATCCAATGCTGCTCTACGTGAACACAACAGTATACTTGAGGCTGCTCTGGCAAAGAGGGAGGCCGATTTGGTACAATTGAACTTACAGGTATGTACATTTAAATGGACCCCAAATTACTCATTTTGGGGAACAAATATTATGTGACTGTCAACTTTCAGTTTGGAGATGCTTTCCATAAGAGTATGGTGAAATGTTTATATATTTGAAATATAAACCACTGGTTAAACAACCAAAATCAATGCAACTCCAAGCTGTTTCAGCCCGTCTCATTTATCATTTTCTACACCTGTTTTAGACGTAGAAAATTATCTAAATCTACGTCCGCAAGGCAGCTGGCGTAGGTTTAGGCTGGCGATGCGCCTTAGTTATGTAGAAGCCGGCACCTGTACATAAGTTAGGTGCATTAAGCGCCAGCGAAAGGGGTATTAATAAATTACTATATATTTAATTATATAGTAAACAGCCATGATGGAGCTTTTGCCTCAAGATGCTGGTGCTGAAATTTGAGCAGGGTCCGTATGTGTCAATATCATATGATAATTGCTGATCTAGCTTTGCTCTTGATGTGTGACCGTTAAAATATGTTGAACAGGTTCAAGCAGTCCTTAAACGTAAAGAAGAAGAAGATAAGCAAATGAGAGAGCTAGTACACAATCTGCAAGACTCTTTGGAAAAAGAGAAGGCAAAGGTCACCAATCTGGCAGAGCAGGTAAAGAGTATGCCCTTAGTGACAAAAGCAAAGCAAGTATATACATGAACATATTTGTTGGGGAGCTTTCTTCATATTTGACGGTTCAAGTAAGGTGTACTCAATTTCTTGTTAGGATGGAGACATTCCATTGTTTACTTGTTAAGTACCTGTGAACATTGGTATTTATTTAATTAATGCATTTGTAAAATATTTGATTCTTATGTAGCTAAATGCAGGAATTACTTGTGATAACAGAGAGCGCTACAGCTTCTCACTATGATTCACTAACAGGTTGCTGCCTCTAAGGCTGAAGCAGCGCACAACAGACGGCACTATAGGGCTGCAGCACTGGAACTAAGTGAGATTAAGAAAGAACTTCAGTCAAAAGAACAGTTGATTCAAGCACTTCAATCCGAAGCTGAAAAACTGCAGTAAGTACTGAGAAGGAAAATTACATCTTGAAGATTATCCCTTTTCCGAATGCAAAAAAAAACAAAAACGGGTAAACTAGGCTTTCTGCTGTGAAGTCTAAGGCAGAGTAGAGTACCTGGGCTGTGTGTAGTACTCCTTGTTCTACAACTGGCTATTGGAAATCTTTACATCCTGAACTTCATTATGATATTGTCTGTTTCATCTTGCAGGTCTCAGGATGAGAAGCATTCTCAGGAGCTGTCACAGTTTCAGCAGGAATTGGCTGAAGCACGGTCCCAGTTGGTACTTCTCCAGAAGGAACTAGATGATCAACTTGCTAAGAAGCCACAAGTTAATCAAGAGGTAATAAGAATTTAGAAAATGCCCAAGCGATTTGGTCTTAAATGGAAATTCCAGTGAGGACTGAAGTCCCTTCAGGCTTAAAAGGGTTGTCTCACTTATGCAAATGGCATTTATCATGTAGACAAAGTTAATATAAGGCACTTACTAATGTATTATGATTCTCCATATTGCCTCCTTTGCTGGCTTGAGTCGTTTTTCCTTTGCACTGTACACTGCTCTTTTCCAGGGGTTACAACCCCCTGCAATCCAGCAGCAGTGGCCGTGCTTGCACACTATAGGAAAAAGCGCTGGATTCTAGTGTCCGGGACTGTAGGAGTGCGTGTAGGCAGGCATGAGCAACAGCTCCCGTCCCAGCCACCTCGTATCTTCGCTGCAGCGGTGGCTATAACCCCTGAAAACGAGCAGTAAATAATGCAATGGAATAATGAATCAAGCCAGCAAAGGAGGCAATGTAGACAATTGCAATACATTAGTAAGTACATTGCTGAAGTAAACAGCCCCTTTAATCTGTTCAGACTGTTGTACACCAATGAAGGCTAAGATCTGTGAATGAGTTAGGTTTAGAAATTTGTGGAAATCTGTATGCGTACGTTCATCTAAACCCACATTCTCCACAAGTGCAGGTGGCATACATTGATACATTGACGGAACTTTCTGTATGCCAAGGTGGAATTAAGACAATAGCCCTAATCATACCTTCACTCCAGAATTCTAACTTGAGCAAAATTCTTATGAAGCCAAAATTCTGGAGTGATGGCATGATAAATCTGGGCCAATGGAGACAATTTATCATAAGTTATGGTCCGTCGTAGCGGAATCCATAACGGGATTCTTAGATATCCCGAACCTTGTACGCCGAACTTGAAAACAGAGGTTTGCTCAACACTATTCTTCACCCATTCAGCTCGGATTATTTCAAGGGCTGTTTCCGTTGTTGTCACCAGTACTAAATTGTGGTCTATAGTGCTGCCCTAGGCTGTTTTACAGAGCCAAAGACCGCCCATTAGTGCTGGTAAAGTCACCGGGCTCACTGCTAGGTGGAAGTCTCCGCCTAGCATTCCCATACATAGATGCGGTATGTCACCGGATCTAAAGAAAAAGCCCTTGCCTTGCATGATACAGCACAGGACAGTGGGGAGCATGAAATGCTCTAATGCTCCACTCATTGATGCTGAATGAGGAAAGAAGGGGTGTCGTCCAGGTTAAACTCTGAACCTGGACAACCCCTTTAAATGTCTCGTGTTTGATAAATTTGTCTTATCCTTAAACCTAACACTTTTGTCTATAAAAGCTACTCCAGTTTTTCTGCCTATTCTCCTTCTGGAGTGAGATTGCGACTTTAAAAACAAAGTCTCACCCACTTTCCCACCCATATTTCAAAACTAGAGTTAGTGATGTAAAAATTCGTAACATTTTGGCAAAGTATGTCCAAAAAGTCACAAAAGCCCCATTTTGCAACTTTTCGAAGCCAGAATTCAAAAAGTGGAGGCATGATAAATCAGAGCCAATGTCTCCATAATTATAAGGTTGCAGGTATTTCGTGGATGCAGAGGATACTAGTTCATAATGAGCATTCTGAAAGAGAGAGACTATAGAAGTTAAAGAAGATTTTTTTTTTTTATATATGTTCTTTAACTTCTATAGTCTCTCTCTTTCAGACAATATTGAAGTGGATTTGCAACTATTATTTAAGTAGTGTATAAAACCCTGCTGTTCCTCGCATTTATTTGATACATTTATGTGGCAGATTTGCCCGGGTGGATTCTTGCACCTAGCAAGGGGTCCTTGTTTTAAGACCTCCATATGCCCTAGTAGGACATATATGGATGGGATTTATCTCCACGAGGCTATTTGAGCCATTTCTCTTCCTCTTTAAGAGCTTGTTCCATTTAGAATACCCTTTTTCATATACTGTGTTACGGAATTCTGAGCTAATAGTTTAGGCCAGAGGTCTCCTGGGCAGGATCCTAATCTCTTTGTCAGTGATTGGCTAGTGGTAAGTGTCTCTGGGGGGGCCTGTCCTGTTTTGCATTACAAAGAAGGCCTGTTGATTAGAATTAGCCCTGTGTAATGTTTAATTCCTCCTCTGATGGTGCTTCAGGAAAACTGAACACTTAACCTGGCCGTACATATGAGATAAACGTTGGCCAAATGCTTGTTTGGCTGACAGCTACAGTATGTCTTGTCCGTGCATGCACGTGTCTGCTGCCAGAAACCACTGGCTAGCTGGTTATCTCCCTGAAAACAAAAGGATCGGGCATGTTGAGATCCAATACGCCTGACCTTTCTGTCTTCCAACATCTGACATCAGGGAATAGTCAAGAGCCGCCGATATACATTAAATGGTCAACTAATGCAACCAAAATCTGTTGGTTCAGCCATATACATCTAATGTGTATAGTCTGCATTATTGCCATGTTTTCCAACAGATAACAACTGATTGCTGGGGTTCCCAGCAAGTGGAAACTTTGTGATCACTGGTTGTCAAGGAAGCAAAAAAAAACCTTTAGATAAATGATTTTGCTTGCTTATTCTGTTTTCAGCAGTTCTGCTTCTTTTTAGTTCACGATAAGTTTGCTGAAAAATGAAAGATTCTGGGAAGCAGCAGGGAGAGTCTATCAATAGCACAAGTAACTAGTATCAGTTGTTTAGCGGATAAAAAATATAAAAATGTCTGTCTTTTGCTTTTAGTGCTTTGTTTTCTGTAAGAAGCATTTGGTAGATTCAGTATGTCTTGTGTGTCTTTTCTCCAGGTAGAAGATCTAAAGTGGGAGGTGGAACAGAAGGATCGTGAGATTCAGTCCCTGAAGCAACAGCTGGACATGACAGAGCAGCGCAACCAAAGAGAACTGGAAAATGTTCAAACCTTGCTTCAGGTATGCACATTTTTTTTAAATGTACTTTTTGTTCGTAGGCAGTCATTTATTTTTATTCTAGGTCACAATTTCCCAACAAATCGTCTCTAATTCATCTGATTCAGGTGAATTTAGATTTAAATAGGAGTAGGTTATGACTACCTGCTAGGTCACAATTTCCCAACAAATCGTCTCTAATTCAGTTTATTCAGGTGAATTTAGATTTAAATAGTTGTAAGTTATGACTACCTGCTAGGTCACAATTTCCCAACAAATCGTCTCTAATTCAGCTGATTCAGGTGAATTTAGATTTAAATAGGAGTAAGTTATGACTACCTGCTAGGTCACAATTTCCCAACAAATCGATTTTCCCATCTTAGAAAATTATTATATATCGCATAAATATGCCATAACATTCTTGGCAATGGATGTCTGACCTTTGGGACCTGCGCCAGTCCCAAGGATGAGGAGACTTAGACCTCTTTGACTTCACTCCTTTGATACCCTTTACACTTCCCGAACATCGGGTATCCTTGCTAACAAGTGTTAGTGATAATCTGCCTATGTGAAGGTGCTGCCGATTGCCCGATGAAAGAGTGAAATGGTAGTCATCTAGTAAATGGATCTTTTTATGCGAACCCCTAAATCATCCTTCGTAGCAGCAAATTGTACCGTCTAAACAGCAGTTTATTGCTGGCAAACAATTACTCTGTATGGGGACGAGTGATTAGCATTAGCAATCGCTCCTTCCCATTCTGTGGAGGAGATCACTTGCATTTAAATGGAGGAATCTCCTTCACTGACGAGCAGGCAATTGTCAGGTAGGAATGTTTAATGATTAGTAGGAGTCCTGGCTGTCAGATGGGAAAAATGTTTTTTATTGTTTATGCACGTTAGTTTTTATCAGTATGAGCTGATGTCATTTGGTATATAATTACATTTTTGTTTGCTGATTTGTGACACTGTTCTTTTGTTACACCACAGAATCTCAAAGCTGAACTTGAGGTTGTACGAGAAGATCTAACTATGACTCAGAGTGACAAGTTGATGCTGCAGAAAAAAGTGACTGAACTGAAAAGCAGCATGAAGACCTTGCTACAACAGAACCAGCAGTTAAAACTGGATCTCCGTCAAAGCCGGACTAAGAAGGTTGGAAGTGAAAAAATAAGTTACTGGCAGACACATTTTCACAGGACACAGGGTTTGCTTAGGGATACAGTGCTAACAATACATGTATTTCTCCATTTATAGGCCTTATTATTCCTCCAGTATAACGCTGTCATATGTCGAAAGATTTCTAAAGCAAAAAGGGCTTTATATAAAAAGAAAGGATCACAGAAAAAAATATCAAGTTATTGATTTGTATCCAGCATTTTTGTATAATAAATTCATATATATTTTGCTTAGACGCTAGTACCTTTTTCTTTACTAATTGCACAAAACAATAATTAAGATTCTTAATAAACGAGCTCAAAGGTGTTATTATGTCTACCTCTCCTCAGCAGGATCAATAACTTTTGATATTTTTTTTCTTTGAACCTTTATTTTTATATAATGCCCTTTTTGCTTTATAAATCTTTCGACACATAGTTGAATCGTAATATAATTTGAGTTTCACATCTTATAAACATATCTTTATAAGAATGGCACGCTTTGTCACAAGGTTGTCTTCCAACAGGTTGGAAACCTTCAGATGGGCTTGATAGCTGACTACCTGGTCCAATTAATTGACCATGCATGGCACCATGTCTGATTAGCTTTAGTATTCCTGAGTAATAAGTGAAATGCTAGTTGTGGAAAATAATTAACATATTAAAATTAGTCATTTCAAACCTTTTTAGATTGGATAATCCACAATACATGGTTCTGTATGTTTACTTTTAAACATTTTAAGCACTGTTACTAAGCTGTCTATATGTATATCAAACCTCACATTATTAATAAAATACTGTAACTTTGGGTTCTCAATGCTAGAAATAAGTTTCCTAACCAGGACACCTTACTGCTTTTTGATATATTTACCCTTTTTTTTGCTTTTGTCTACAGAGGAAAGAGTTTAAAGGAGACATTACGTTGTCCAATCCTGCGACTCCAGTAAAGATACCTGACTGTCCTGTACCAGCTTCCTTACTAGAAGAGCTCCTGAAGCCTACAACGATCAGCAGAGAGCCTCTCAAAAACCTGAACAGCTGTCTTCGCCAACTAAAGTAATACCACTGTATTTGTAATGACATTCTCATTATGATAAGTAAGGTCATGGAATTGTCAGGGAAAGGTTCCTTTTAGCTATGTCAGCCCATGGTGTCAGTTGCTTATTTTTGCTCTCCTGCTTGTTGTTTTCTTGATGGTGCAAGGATTTCTGGTAAAAAATTTTGAAATAAATTAGCACTTTCACTAGCAGCGATCAAACATGAGTACCTTTTACACTTCAGTATAAGAAATACACTTGTCAGACATATGATCAAGAGTGTTGGTGTGCTTTCAATACTGTGTTTTGCATTGTCCATCACAAGGGTACTTTGGTAAGATTTCTAGACATATACCCATGATAGATACCATTGTATCACATACATTATTATTATTTTTTTTGTATGGAATAGTGCAGCAGCATGTGCTATTCCATACAACAAAAAGGTATTGGGGAGCTACTTTGAGGTCTAAAGTTTTGGGTGTCTGATAAAGATTGTGGGTCGGATACAGATTTGGGGTCTGATCTGAGGTTTGATAAAGTTTGGGGATCTGAAGAAAAATTGTTGGTCTGATGAAGATTGGATGTTCCTCCTTTAAAACCTGCATCTTATAAAGTGAAAAATATGGTAATAATTAAAGGGAAACGTTAAATTAGTGTTGAGGACTGAAACTTGCGGTGAGCTTTGTTTTAGCATTGGCATTCACTGTTAGAGGGAAAAATAAAGAATCCCTGGTTGCACTAATCTGTCGAGGAAAGCAAATTGGTCTTAGTGCCACCAAGCCTCCAAAAATATTTGATATGTCATTGCGACGTATCAAAAGTTTTGATAGATGGGGTCTGAGTGCCGAGACCCAATCACTAGATCAGGGAGAGAAGCGATCACCTATCACATTTTCTCTCTCCTCACTGCAGGAGATCCATAGAAAGTCTGTGGGTCCATCTTAATTCTGTCTCCTGTAGTGAGACGAGAGAGCTGTGTGTGAGCCTTTCTCTCCTTCATCTAGCAATTAGGTCTCAGCACTTGGGCAGCTATTTCATCCTTCAGTGCTTCCAGCGTTCCTACTCCGATCTCTACCACTGGACTTTGTTTGGCTGCAGCCAAAATCATTGGCCTCATTGGTCTTGTGTTGTATACCCCTGTGGTAAGTGATTGTCTGCAGTGGTGTCTGGTATAAACGTGTAAGTCACTGCTGCAGCCAACAAGAAGATGCTGGAGGTGATAGGGATGAAATGGGTATGGATTTATTTATAATTTTATGGCAATCCATTTCAGTTACGTTTTAATTTGCAAACCTAGTATATTGCAGTTAACAGTGTAGTATGATAGAAATATATATATATATATATATATATATATATATATATAGATATATATATATATATATAAGGATCTGCAAATAGCCACTAAATGTTTTTATTGGGTTAATATTGTAATGTTTGCTTTCCAGGCAGGAAATGGACAGTCTCCAAAAGCAGATGGAGGAGCACACTATCACTGTGCATGAATCTATGACTTCATGGACTGAGGGACAGCTACAGGACTTTACATTACCTGACACACCTGTTGTTAGCAGCGCAAGGCTTCCGCTACAGGATCAGAACCTCCACACTAATGACACCGGAGGAAAAGAGCAGGCTTTATAGGCTGCTTTTTATTTCTGGAAAGAAACATTTCTATCTGTATTACAGACTGACAGCAACAGCACAGCACACTTTTTTTTTTTTTTTTATAATGCAATGTCTAACAACAAGAACCATCATTGGACATATAAGGATGTATATTGTGTAAGTCACACATAGGTTATGTGCCTTTTATAACAAGATTGAAAGCGTGGATTGCAGTCTTATTTCCATGTTTCTTCATGTACTTTCTCAACACAGAAAAAAATGAAATATTATAAGATGCACAGGCATTATAAAAACATGCTAAGGAACTGCTAATCGCAGTGATGTACTAATGTGTAAGGATAGCGATGAGCAGGATCTGCCTACTCTAGTTGTACATTTCACCATCAAAAGTGTTCTTATTTATGGTCTGCCACAGGTACCTTACATCCTCTAGCCCCCTCCCAACATCGTTCTAGAGAGGCAGCTTATAACAAGTAATCGTCTCTACAATATGTAGAAAAACTGTATAGCACAAGGCTAAGTTCCCTATGAAGGATCCTTTTTAGATGAGGAGTGGTGGCGTAATACGTTCACATTTCCACATACAGTAAATGTTTTATCCGCTAACTGGGGCTATACACATGACTGTACCTTGTAGAAGAAACAAATCTGGGCTGTCTTGGTTTGGGAAGTACTTACGCATTGTGAATAAGAATTGTGTAAATGTGTCATTTGTTAGCATGTTCATGTAGCCGACAAGTGGTAGAATATGTGATAGTCATTGGTAACATTGTCTTTTAAAATGCTCCTTAATTTAAATGAGGTTGACTGGTCTGGACAACCCCTGTTGTAGCTGAGGACCTGCTGATGGTTTAGCGGCTGAAAACCCTATGATCAGCTGTGGATGAAGTTGGGAGAGACTGTACATTTCTCCAACTGCGGCCACTACAAGAGCAGCATAGCATATCTCCACTCTGGAATAAGAGAGGATGGTCCTGAACGAGGGACCCACCTCGATGACATCCAGACCTAATAGGGCATAGAGAAAGTGGTTGTCCTTTAACTGATATGCCTTTTCATACTAATCCTGGGGGAGAAGGTGTCATAGACTGTGTAAGTATTTGAGAGAACCACTAATCAATTAATATTACATATATGTACATGGTTTACTTTCACACCATGTCTTTTGTTTTTCTTATTTTATGGTGTTGCTCTTTCTTGATTCTGCATGGTTTATTTTATCGTTCTCTGTGTTAGCTTCCCCGGAAATCATTTGTCTTCTACTTTCCACCAGGATGATCCATGGAAATGGCTCACCGATTAGTGGTCAGAGTATTTTGTTTTGAGTTTTACGTCATTGCTTTGTTTTACTTATAACTTTTACCTCTCAGGTTAAAAATTATAACCGCCCCCCCCCCCCAGGTGTATAATAATAGAGGAATTCTTCTATTCACTGTTCATTTACATATGTTCTGTCATGTACAGTATGTCTTCTGTTCCTCAAATGCATCAGAATGTCTCTAGTCTGGCTCTAGACACTGTATCAGAGTTACTACTTAAGATGTTTTGCATGAAAGGGTTATTCCCATCACAGAACAGTATCCCAATCTCTTCATGCTTGGATGTCGTGGTCAGATGTAGCTGGGGATACAGAAACAGCCAAACAGTGTTGCACGGCCCGCTTAGCTATGTCCGTGGTTCCGACCACCGTAGGATGTAGGACATATCATTTTCTAATAATATGATTTCTAGATTATTCATTTGCAGACTGTTGAGTCCTAGGATTTTGAGTCTGATAAGATTAAATTAATTTCATTATACTCCTTATCTCCAGATACAAACTATCTATGATAGGCAGCACATGAAAACAAAGTATAATACAATAAACATTAGAAATACAGACTGCGTACATTCGGGGTCATTTACAATCCGGAAATCTGCCTACATTAGGCTTATTTCTGTGACTTTTCCTGGCTCACGCCAGGTCTAAAAAAAGTGGGCATGACAGGGAAAGGGGCTGGGCCAGCTGGCACATCCCCATCATTTTTTATGTCTGTTTTAGGCATAGAAAATGGTCTTAATGTAAGCCAGCAAAGAAGCTGGCTTATATTTACACTGGCGCTGGATACGCCGAGGTTAGGTAGAGGCCTGCGCCTCTTCAGAAATTCGGAGTATCCACTGCCAGCTATAGGGGTTTCTAAGACCGGCGTCTAAAATGTCGGTCTTAATAAATAACCCCCATTGTATTTAGTAGAGAGCTGTGCTTCTTACTCCATTCAAAGTGTTGGTTCCTGTGCCTGAGGCTGCAGGGAACAGCTGATCCGTTGGGTGGTGTGGGTATCAGACACTCACTGATTAGATATGAATGACCTATCCTATGGTCCAGAAAGTCTGCAGAGTCCATCCCCTTACTCACGGAGTAGCTGCACCCATATACCCTAGCTGGGGCTCTGTTTACTGGAGGGGTTATGGGGCCTCCATTCTCATGATTGTTGGGGGTCCCAGCGGCAGAACCCCCACTGATCTAATCGTTATCCCCTATTCTGTGGATAAAGGATAGCTTTTACCAACCAGAATAACCCTTTAACTTTGGACTTCAGAATTTGGTAGCCTTAGGGGAACTAAATTGCACAATTCTCTAATATATTCTTACATGTATATTCAGTATACTTTATCAAGAACCCAATAGCTCTTCTTGAATATCTGCATATGTTCACCTATAGTGACTTTTATACTTGGATTTATTTCATAGACCTGTTACCGTAGCAAACTCTCTGAAGCGATATTGGTCCAGTTATGGATGAGGACAGCATGATATTCCAGTCGTTGCCCCTTATTATTTTCTTCTGCTTACAATAGTCTATGCTGTTCCCCAATATAGGAGTTTGTCTATCCTGTGCTCCTATGGTTGTATCTTTGGTGGTGTAAGTTATTAGTGGCTGTATATTTTTTACACCAAGGTAAGCCAGTCAAAGTGACAAGCATGATAGACCTTTTCATTTTATAAAGCATCTTGGATCACCTTGGCTTTCCAGAACGATTATTTTCAGAACAAATGGTTAATGTTTTCTTCATGTTGGCTAAAATTGTCAAGAAATGTACTGACTATTTCCCCGATTATGTTTGGAAGGGGGCAAAACAACAGTAAAAACCCCTACACATGTGCTTTGCAGGACATCTGTGTTTGCCGCTAACCGACGTTGTCGTCTTGTGTATGTTTAACCTGTACATGGTGTACGTTTACAGGGTTAATAATAATTGATTTACTCTATAGGTCCAGCAATCAAATTAAAATAGTGCATGTGCAGAGAAGGCAGCTCTTTTCTGGTCTGTATGGAGTGGATGCCTTGGGATCCTTTTACATTGGCTTTTTAGAGGAGATTTACATGTGGCAATCATCTTGAGTATGGGGATGAAGGATTGCTAATAGAATCGTTCCTCCCCATACAGTTTTCATTTGACAGCAGCATGCCCCTATTTACACAGGACAGTTTAATAATTATTTTTGTGCCACATAAAAGACGTGATCACTAGACAAACAAGCGTTTGCTGATTTGTTGGCAGATAAGCAGCAAGTCTTATGGACCAGTGATTGGGTATGGGTGTTCTCCGTTCCCAATTATTGGCCCATGTAAAAAAAAGCCCTCAGGAATATGTGGTAAAATGCACATCTGACAGCATTTTAAGGAAATAAATGGCTGTCTGAAGTGTTTGTGGGTCACAGTTATACTTAACATGTATTATTCCACCCAGACTTATAGTTATGATCAATTTGATAGGTACACCTAGGTAAAGGGTTTGTCCAGGATATGTGAAAAGGGTCTGAATGTGGATGATCTGTTATACCAAGCTCTTTCTGTAATTCAACAAAACAATCTTATCCTCATGGACCATCCCTTCGATTACATAGCATTATTTCCAGAGAAAAAGGGTACTGCGGCTAATGAGGAATACCTTCAACAGAAGATTGGTTTTGGTAGTTAAAGGGCATCTGTCAGCAGATTTGTACCTATGAAACTGGCTGACCTGTTGCATGTGCACTTGGCCTTCTGAAGGCATCTGTGTTAGTCCCCAGTTCACATGTGCTCGCATTGCAGAGAAAGATTATATGCAAATGGGCCTCTACAAGCAATGGGGGCTTTGCCGTTACACCTAGAGACTCTGCTCTCTCTGCAACTACCGCACCCTCTCCACTTTGACAGGGTCAGCCAGTGTAAACATGATCACGCCTGGCTCTGACTTCTCCTAAAGTGTTACACTGTACCGTGCACCTCAGTATACAGCACAGGTGCAGTACAGGAAAGAAGTTCACAGTTCAAAATCGCCGGATACTAAAGCATTGCGATACTTTAGGTGAAGACAGGGCCAGAAGTGATCACGTTAACAGTGCTTGGCACTCTCAATCAAAGTGCAGAGGGCGCAGCCATTGCGGAGATAATGGAGCCTCTAGGAGTAATGCCCCCATTGGTCCTAGAGGCTCATTTGCATATATTTTTCTCAGCAATGCAGGCACATATAAACATGGGACCAACACAGATGCCTTCAGAAGCCAAGCGCACATGCAACAGGCCAGCCAGTTTCATAGGTACAAATCTGCTGACAGATGCCCTTTAAGCATTTGCACTTGTGAAACTGGACAGTAATATCCAAAGATGATTTCTATAACCCTACCACAAGGGAAGAAAACTTTGGAAACAGCTACTTCAAGTCGAACGATGCACTATATCCATTAGACATGTGTAATGACACAGAATGGCTTTTTGTAGTTGAACCTGAATGGTTTGTGATGTTATGGAAGTTTGTGGTATATATTGAGTACTATTGAGTGGATCGAATAATACCTATTGTAATGTTTTTTGTGCTTTTATTTATAGAAAGAAACAGTATCTTAAGCAGATTTATTATAAAAGGTGAAATATCTATATAATATAAAGTTACAACTTTTAAACTGTTAAAACTGTACATAATACAATGCTGTGTAAAGCATGTGGATACATTATGTGCATAAGATTCCTTTCAAAGTTTTTGTGCAATAAACTATTTTTGTTAATATGCTTTAGTATTGTCTGTATATAACCCATATATTACCGTATTTTTACTCCTTGTTTCTAAACTTGTATTCAGACTAGCACATGGGAAAAATATTTAGTTTTACCACCAAAATCAGCAGCTCTAGTGTTCTTGGCTAAAGGTGAAAAAGGGGGCATTTACATGACCGTATTTTTGTTCCTCGTCCGATCCACATTTTTTGCGGATGGGATGCGGACTCATTCATTTATTTACTGTACTCACTTATATAGTGCTAACATATTCTGCAGTGCTTCTGCAGACATTAGATTGTGAGCTCCATTAGGGACAGCTTGATACCAAGTTCCCTATCGGTATGTTTTTGGAGTGTCGGAGGAAACCCATACAAACTCCATGCAGATGTTGTTCTTGGTTGAATTCGAACCTAGGACCGCAGCGCTGCAAGGTACGAGTGCTCACCACTGAGCCACAGTGCTGCCCCATATGTCCATTCCACAGCTCCATAAAAAAAAAAATTAATGTCTGTTTTGCGGACATTAGGCATTTGTTACATAGTGCAGGACCTTCGGAAGGGCAAAATGTATCCATGTTTTATGAATCGCAAAATTTGAATACCTGGTACATTTTTGTTTGGCATGATGTACTACACCTAGACTTTGCTGGAGTGATTTAATCTCTTAAGATAAATTGTTGTAAAATCACTACTAAAATTTCAAGAGCTTTAAAAGCGATTTTCATGTTTCCTCTATGGAGTAAAAAATTAGCTACTGCTTTGTTTGGCTAAGGTTATAACTAGGGATGAGCAAATCGACTTTGGATGAAACTTCGTTGGAATACTGTACGCAGTGAGCGCTCTGTACAGTATTAGAATGTATTTGCTCCAATGAGCTGAAGTTATTACTTTTGCGAAGTCTCTTGCGACTTCAGGTAATAACTTCAAAAATTAATTTCTACTGTTAAAAACCTTTTACCAAACTCTGGTTCGGTTCCAAGGTACCATTTGGAACTGAAACAGAGTTCAGTAAAAGGTTTTTAACAGTAGAAATTAATTTTTGAAGTTATTACCCGAAGTCTTGCAAGACTTTGCAAAGTAATAACTTTGGTTCATCTGAGCCAATACATTCTAATACTGTACGAAGCGCTCGCTCTGTACAGTATTCTAATAAGGTTTTATGCAAATCAACTTCGGATGTTCCATTCGAAGTCGATTCGCTCATCCCTAGTTATAACCAGACTTTGGAGAGATAAATTACTGTAATATTGCTGTCCACAGGAATGCATAAAGTAGCTTTCAAATCTCTTCAAAATCACTGCAGTCAAGTGAAATCGCTTATAAATACCAGCATATAGTGATAAAAAAAAACAGTGGCTAATCTCTTGACTGCAGCAATTTTTAAGAGACTTGAAAGGCTACATTCACATGAAAAAAATAAATGTTCAGTTTAATTGTATGGGGGCTGTCGGTCTGTGAAAACGGTCTAAATAGGACATGTCCTATTTTTTGACAGCCGTTATTCACAGCCCGTCAAAAACAACAACTATGTGAATAACCCCATAGACTACTATTGTTCGTGTGAATGTAGCCTAATACATTACTATGGAAAGCAATACCAAAGTCATTAATCACTACAGCAAAGTCTAATTAATAGTTATAGCCCTAGTTAAAAAAAAAAAAAAAGAGTAGCTACATTTTTCTTCATAGAATAACATACGAATCACTACTCAAATTTCTTGCCAACGTAGTGATTTATCTCTAGAGATTAAATTGCTCAAGCAGGGGCGCATGCGCACGGCTCACGAGGAAGACATGCTTTAGTGAGCTCCTCGAGTCGTGACTATCCCGTTCATAGCGCCCTTTACCGATCTCCACCAGGCCTCAAACTTCATGCAAGGGACCCCGAGGATGTCCCGCAACAAAGGGAAACCTAAGTTGCCCAGTACCCCAGCGCCTTCACAGACTTTACCTGAGCTATTCCGCAGGCCAGGCAAACTGTCATGGCGGAGGCAGCTACGGCTCCCGCCAGCCCGACCTACTCTTCTGATGGCGGGCTCTCGACAGGTGCAGCCGACCACAGCACAGGTCAGAACTATCTATATAAGAACATTGCATCCCTGTTTTGCTCGGAAATGTCCCAGGCGGTCGCAGAATTCTTTCACCAAATACAAGATTTGGGAAACAGAGTCTCGGACCTGGAGACGAGGGCTGATGATCTCTCCGACGCTATAGGCCATGATAGAGAAGATATTAATTCTCACGAGGCACAACTGGAGGCCCTAGAACTTAAAATAGAGAACCTTGAGAACAGGTCCAGGAGAGGGAACCTGCGTGTCAGGGGTCTCCCTGAGACGTTCCTTGACCTACAGTCCACCCTGTCTACAATGTTTACAGCCCTACTGCCACAAACGGAATCGAACCTTTTGAAGATAGACAGGCTTCACAGGTCTCTGGGTAAGCCCCGTACCTCGGACCTGCCAAGAGAAGTTGTTCTGAAGTTTCATCACCCAGAGACAAGGGATAAAATCCTGGCGGCAGCAAGAGCACAACCCGACTTACCTGGACTCCCCACTTCTGTCCACCTTTATGCTGACCTAGCACCATCTACGCTCCGCAGACGAAGAGAGATGAGGCCCGTCGCAAAATCCCTGCAGAAAGCACAGATAAGGTATAGATGGGGTTTTCCCTTTGTGCTGACTTTCCAATTGAATTTTCGCAATCACACGGTTCGTTCACCATCAGAGGGACTCGAAACATTACAGTGGGCCGGAATTCCATGTGATCATCAGACCCCGCCATCTGCTCCATCGTGGGCCACAACGACCAGCGAGAGTGTTGACCAAAGTTTCCCCTGCTTCCAATGGTCTGAAGAGGTCACAAGTCACTTGAGACTTCTGTCCTCTTGGATCTATGCCTTTTCTGGGACGCTATGACGGTTGATAACCTCTGCTGTATTAGTGGAACTTAATTCCACCATTTTCCTCCTATAATGGGTTCTACGATTTCTCATTTAGACGTGGGATTCGACATCGCAGACTTTCATGTTGACCCCAGTCCTCAGATTGAATGGGGTTAGGGTATCAGCCACCACCCGCTTGAACTACTCCCCATCTAATCTACCTATAATTGTTGACTGTTATGGGCTTAGTAGCTCGTATTACTACTTTATGCTCATTTATGTTCTTTTAGTGTTTAACTGTTTTATTGTTTCTTTCTTGAAAACTACCTTTGTGACCACCACCAATATTCTTACGACTGGCCAGCTTAATGAATCAGGGGTTAACCTGGGGACGGATAACGCTGGGTATCCTTCTAACAGTAAGCGCATTTTTTCACGTCACCACCATGGGTAAGTTACTGTCCCACAATGTGAGAGGTTTTAATTCCCCTAGAAAGAGGAAGACAGCTTTCTCTACATACCTCAAACATACACCCGACGTCATCTGTCTACAGGAATCACACTTTATCCCTACCTCTCATCCAAAATACTTCCATCCACAATATACCAGGTTTTTCTCATCCACTTTCCCATCGAAAAGTAGGGGGGTGATTACATTATTAAGAAACTCTTTCCCACTGACTGTCACTCAGTCCTATATTGACCCCAATGGGAGATACGCTGTCCTAGTAGGAATCTACAGGAAAGAAACTTTGTGTTTGGTTAATGTCTATGCCCCTACTGATGATCCCATTGTTTTTTTGGGGGAAATGAGCCAAGTCATTGAGCCACTATCATATCATAGAATACTATGGTGTGGTGACTTCAACTTCGTCCTTAACCCTGTATTGGACCGGTCAGTTACACCTACCCTTTTGCGTCCTACCGCACATATGAATACGATAAGACACGTCTTAGAATCCCTTTCCCTAGCAGACGCCTAGAGGGAACACAACGGGCCGCAAAGGGGTTACACATATTACTCACTAGCCCACATGGGCGTAGCTATAGGGGGTGCAGAGGTAGAAGTTGCTACCGGGCCCAGGAGCCTGAGGGGGCCCAAAGACCCTTGTGCCACATAAGAAGACACACAAAGCACTGAGGGAAGGGGGGCCCAAGCTGAACTCTTGCACCGGGGTCCATGAACCGTTAGCTACGCTCCTGCTAGCCCATAAACTGTATTCCCGGATTGACATGATTCTAGCGTCTACATCATATCTCCCCTTTTTATCTTACTCTAGACACGTTGTGTCTTCGTGGTCAGACAACGATATGGTTATTTCAGAGATCTCTACCCCCACCCTAAACCATACCTCATATTCCTGGAGGTTGAATGACTCCCTTCTGACCCGCCCTACCTTAATCACTCAGCTTCAGGATAAACTCACACATTTTTTTACAGACAATGCAACCTCAGACATAGACCCTATGATGTTGTGGTTAACCCATAAAGCATTTATGAGGGTGAAATTAATAGGTATAGCGTCAAGGCAAAAACCAGAACGAAACCAGGCCCAGATTGCCCTGGAAGCAAAACTGGGTAGATTAATTTGTGCTCACAAGCGATCCTAGTCATTATATCTCCTCAAAGCTATAAAAGATGTTAAACAACAATTAAATATGTTGCTATCCAATAATACGGAAAAAGCCCTTTGTTGGACTGCATCCTTTTACTATAGATATGCCAATAAACCAGATAAACCGCTTTCTAGTCAACTTAAAGCTAAACAACGGCTTAACCACGGATTCCAAATACGTACACGTCTAGGTCAAACCACTTCTTTTTTTTTTTTTTGGATTATATCATAACATACAGTTTATGAAAAACATAATTGCAAAAACATCCCATCCCCTTCCCCCCCGCCTTGCAGAGAAGGAAAAAAAAAATTTCCTTAATCATCCCATTCCTTCCATATACTATCCCACTTTTCATAGGATCCTTGCTGTCTGTACAAAATCCTCTCGTAGCTTTTGACCTTATTAACCAGATTTAGCCAGTTATTGCAATCTGGAGCGGAGGAGGAAAACCATCTTCTAGATATAAGAAGCCTGGCTAAAAAAAATCACTTTAGTCAGCAGTCGACACTTCATAACCTGACAACTAACCTCCGATAGGTCCCCCAGAACCCATACTTTGGGAGATAAGGGAATATCCATATTGAGTCTTTGGGTTAAGGTTCTTTGAACCAACCTCCAGTACTTGCTCACTGTCAGGCAATCCCAGAATAGGTGTAAATGATCTGCCCCGGGATCACTACAGCGGGGGCACTCAGAGGAAGCTCTAAGTCCTCTCCTGTGGAGCCACAAAGGTATTACATATATTTTGTGCATAATATTAAACTGTACCACAATGTGATTAAAATTGTGCGAAACCTGACTTAAATTATTACCTACATTCTCCCAATCCGGGGAACCCAAACCTAGCAGTGAAGAAGACCAGGATCTTTGCCCTGGAGAAAAACAATCCCCAAAATTTTTTTTTATCAAGTGCCTATAACAGTAAATTGACCAACTCCATTACTCGAGGAAGTGTACTTTCTGTTTGATGGATAAAAAACTGAATATCATCTGCATAGAGAGATATACGGTCCTGCTTCCCCATTACCCCAAAACCAGCCACCCTCAGGTCCTGCCTTATACTAACCGCAAGGGGTTCAATATAGATGTTAAACAAAAGAGGAGAGAGAGGACAACCTTGACGGGTGCCTCTCTCTAGTTCAAAGCTCTCAGTCAGCATATCGTTGATCCTAATCCTGGCGGCCGGAGATTTATATAGCAACTGTATCATTGCAATAAATTTAGGGCCAAAGCCCATTTTTTTCATCACCTCCCAGAGAAATGGCCACTCGACCCTGTCGAACGCCTTAGTGGTGTCCAGCGACAGGATAGAGCGGGCACCGCCCCCAGGAGACTGAATATTAGCGAAGAACCTGTGCAAGTTATAATGGGTACCCCTTCTAGGCATAAAACAATTTTGATCTGAATGAATAACAGAGGACAAGACCCTAGAAAGCCTCCTAGCCAAGACTTTTGATAGTAGCTTAACATCCGTGTTTAGCAAAGAGATTGGTCTATAAGAGCTCAGGTCTACCAAGTCTTTATCTTTTTTCGGGATTAAAACTATCAAGGCTTCCATCATGGACTTTGGAAGATCTCCTCTCTGTAGTGCTTGAGAAAACACTTCTAGTAAATGAGGAAGAATAAAGTCACCGTACTTGCGGTAAAATTCATATGGAAGACCATCTAGGCCTGGCGATGAGATCCCAGAGATGGCCTTCAAAGCCTCCTGAAGCTCCAAGAGCTTCTTTTTCCCAAAAATTTTTTGGGATCTCTGTTAACACTGGAAGAGAATTTCTCTCCAGGAACAGCCTCGCCAGGTCAGATGAGATACCAGGGGATGCTCTATATATCTGAACGAAATAATGCAGAAATGTGTCTCTAATTCCCTCTGGATCAGGTATAGTCACACCATCTAAATTACGAATCGAGGTAATAACTTTCTTTTTCTTCTCCTGTTGTGAAACTATTCTGGCTAAGAGCTTACCAGGGCGTCCAGTCTCTGAGAAATACTTTTGTCTTTTACAAAATAATCTATGATTTGCTTTTTCAATTACATATTCCTCAAGAGAACGGCTAGCTTTCTGCATCTCTTCCTTATTGTAGTCCGTAGGCTGATTAATAAATCGCTCTGTTATGGACGCCACAGTCCTAACCAGTTCCTCCTCTTTTTTCCTAAATGTTCTCCACATAGCGGTGATGTCGCTAATAAGAACCCCTCTCAGGTACGCTTTCAGGGCATCCCATACTGAGTTGATGTTAGCAGAGGGGAAGTTCACCTCCCAAAAGGAGGATATAAGTAGCTTGGTAGAATGATAGTTGTTCATAGTAGTAAGCCAATACGGATTCAACTTAAAGCCAAGCCCCATATTGTCTTTCTTCCCTCCAATGCGAACCTCAATTGATACAGGTGAATGATCTGAAATTGTTCTTACTCCGTATCGTATCCTTTTGATATTATTCAAATACTGCTCTCATTAGTAAGTGCTAAATCAATTCTGGACATTGCTCTACCGCCCCTACTAACACAGGAGTACACTCTCTTTCCTCCACCGAGATGGCCCCATATATTCAACCAAACCAACCTCTAAACAGAAGTGATGGAGAAGAACCAGTGTTCCTCCCCAAATCTGCATCCAGGGTCAGTCTGTCCATTTTAGGATCCATAACAGCGTTAAAATCTCCCATCAGGACAAGCTGACCTTCTGGCCTTTTTTCCAAAAATAATAGTAGTTGATTAAGCGGATACACCAAAAAGGGCGGGGGTATATATAAAAAAAAGCTAAAATATAGCTCTGTCCATAAAGTCTACCATGTAAGAAAATGAATCTACCCTGCTCATCTATGGAGGATTCTATTAACGTAAAATCTACAGAGTGGTGGATTAAGACCGAAACGCCCCTTGAGGCACTACTAAAAGTGGAATGATATGATTGTGCTTGCCATCCCGTTGTCAAACGAGACACAGTCTCCTTGGTGAGGTGAGTTTCCACTATGCAAATAATTTCAGGGAGAAATCTTTTTATTGCATCCATGATGGCTTGTCTCTTAACCCTTTCCCCAAGACCTCTAACGTTCCAGGAGACGATTCTAATTGACATCAATCAAGAAAAGAGGAAGAAAAAAAAAAACATACCCCTGCAAGGCAGGATCCCCCTCCCCATTCCCCTCCCCCTCCACTGGTCCGCCCGATCCTGTCAGCAAACCTCTACCTTCCGACCGGATCCGACTAACCCCATCCCCCCCCCCTTCCCCCAATCGCCAAATCGCAAAGTTTCAGATGCCCATTCGTTCAATCTAATCTCGTGCTTGCTCTGGTTTTTCAAAGAATTGGGAAGTCCCGTTATAGACCACTCTTAACTTCGCTGGGTACAGTAACGAATATTTGATGTCCTTAGCAGCCAGGTGTTTCTTGATCTCCATAAAGCTTCTTCTTTTTTCTTGGGTCTCCCGAGCAAAATCGGGAAAGAATAACAGTTTAGTACCCTGATGTTCAATAGGTGAGCATTCCCTTGCTCTTCTCAGTATCGTATCTCTGTCCATAGACAGTAGCAACTTCATTAAGATTGCTCGCGATGGTTTCCCTGGAATGGGTTTCCCCCCTGGAATGCGATGAGCTCTTTCTATTTGAAACATAGAGGAGAAATGTTCATTAACCAAAATTTTTAAAAATCACATCCTTAAGTTGTTCAATCAGCTGCCGGCCTTCCACTCCTTCTGGGTATCCGACTATACGGATATTATATCGCCTCGATCTGTTTTCCAAATCCTCAAGCTTAGTTTGTAAGTGATGATTTTCTGAGGCAAGAGTCCCGATCTTTAATTTTAACATATCGACGTCGGATTGCAGGGAGTCAGCCATCTTCTCCACATTAAGAACTCACTCTCAAATTTTGGCCAAATCTTCCCTTATGAAGGATATGTCATTCTGCATTGACCCCAGTTGGGTGGCCATCCCTTGCATTAAGGTACCGTTGCTTTTTACAGCGCCCAGGATTTTTTCCAAGGCTGAGGGATCATGTTCAGTCTCAATTTGTATCGGCAGGCTTTTCTCCCCTCTTTCCTGGTCTACTTCTGATGACCCATCTTCAGAAAATTCTTCTGCTTGAGGGGTAGTTGCATTTTTCTTGAGATTTACACTTGGTTTCCCCTTAGACAGTCCCTTTTCATTTGAGGCAGGGGATTTTAAATATTTATCAATTTTCCCCTCTAGGACCTTAGCCCCTATCTTTGCTCCGGAGGTATCCACCGAGCGCCGTTTCGGAGCCATTGCCTTTTTATTTTTTATTTTTTTCCTTTTCCCCCTCTCGCCCTCCTTTTTTTTTTTTTTTTTCCCCTTTTTTCTTCCCTTCCTTTTCTTCTTCTCTTTTCTTTTTCCTTCCCTTTTCCTCTCTTTCCTTCCCTTTTTCCTCTTTCTTTTTTTTTTTTTCTTGTTTCTCCCTTCTTCTCCCTTTCTCTTCTCTTTTCTCTTCCCCCCCCCCCCTCTCCTTTGCACCTTCGGTTGCAGGGAACAGCGTTTCACAGGGGGCAGAGATAACAAAAAATGGATACGGGATACAGGAGGGAGAGCAAAATTAAGTACACACCGTCACACAGGATATCAAACATGCACAAAAGCTCACGTGACTGGCGTCTTCACCCACCAGAACAAGGGCAGATGGAGGGCACAAGGAGGAAAATGGCTCACCGGGAGCGGCCCAGGCCAGCACAGCAGAGAACGACCACAGAAGCAGGAGGCAAAACGAGGAGGGGCAGAGGGAGCCCGATGCGGCCGAAGGAAAGCCAAAACCAAGTCCGGAGCAAGCGGAGGAGCAGGTAGAGGGGGGAGCCAAAACCTGTAGCCAGCCGAGGCAGAAGGTAGACGGGAGGATTAGGACCAACTGGAGCGGGAGATGGCGGGAGGTAAGCGGGAGGCACAACAGGAATCCTCCGAAGGTTCACCACGGCAGCAGCGGAGAAGGAAGAGGCTCAGCGTCCACGGAGCACCCGCAGGGCATCAGCTGGAGAGCGAGGCGGGGGGAGGAGGGCAGGAGGAGGAGAGCGCAACGTGCGTTACTCACGTCATCCCGTCCAGGTCAAACCACTTCTAATCCTGACACTATCTATAAGACGTTTCAAGCTTATTATAGGCAGCTTTACACCGCCCCTGATAATAATCCTAGTTTACAGGAGAATGATTTTCTGTCATCGATACAATTGCCCGTACTGACGCCAGAATCTCAAATAGAACTGGGTAAACAAGTTACAGTGGAGGAAGTGGAATATGCCATTAAATCCCTAACATTAGGCAAAGCCCCAGGCCTTAGTGGTTTCTCTGCCGTTTATTATAAAGAATTTGCTTCCTCACTTATCCCTCATATTACACGCTGCTGCAACCAATTGATGCAGGGATCCACCCACCAAGAGGAATTCCTTAACCCCTTAAGGACGCATGACGTACCTGTACGTCATGGTTTCCGAGTCCTTAAGGACCCATGACGTACAGGTACGTCATGAGTAGTTCCGATCACTGCTGCTCAGCCGGCAGTGATCGGAACAAGGTACCTGCTGAAATCATTCAGCAGGTACCTTGTTACAATGCCCAGGGGGGTCCTGTGACCCCCCCCCCCCCATATCGGCAATCGCTGCAAACCGCAGGTCAATTCAGACCTGCGGTTTGCAGCGCTTTGTGCGATCTCTGATCCCCGCGGTCTGTGACCACGGGGATCAGAGGGTTCATGCCCCCAAAGTGTTTATTTTTAACCGCCCCCTGCAGCCCCCAATCATATTGTGGCTGCGAGGGTGCAGGGGGGGTGGTTGCGGGAGGCGGGCGGTGCGGCGGGCGGGATTGCAATTGCGATCCCCCGCCCGCCTCCTCTGTAATGTTTCCCTGGTGTCTAGTGGATCTATCAGAGTGTCAGCACATTGCTGACACTCTGATAGAAACGGCTGGCATCTGTACTTGATCAGATGCCAGCTGTTTAACCCCTTCCGTACCGCGGTCCGTACGGACTGCGGTATGGAAGGGTTAACAGGGAGGGAGCTCCCTCCCTCTCCCATCGGGGGGCTGCTGTCCCCCAAACAGGATGGGATCGCAGAGGGAGGGGGCTCCACTCCCTCCCCTTCAATCACCCGCTGCCCTCTTATGGCAGCGGGTGATGGTTGCCATGGAAGCAGGACGCTTTCAGAAGCGTCCTGCTCTCCATGGTGCTGAAAGTCTGAATAGTCCTGCTAAAGGTCTATTCAGACTTTGTAAAGTACAAAATACAGCACAGTGCACTATATAGTGTACTGTACTGTATTATACAGACACCAGATCCACTGGATCTTTATACCAGATCCACTGGATCTTTCAGAACCAAGTGGGTCTGGGTCAAAAAAAATGTAAAAAAAGTGAAAAAAAAATTGATATTATTGTGTAAAACTTATATAAATAAAAAGTATACATATTGGGTATTGCCGCGTCCGTCACAACCTGCTCTATAAAAATAACACATAACCTAACCCCTCAGCTGAACACATCAAAAAAATAATAATAAATACGGTGTCAAAAGCCATTTTTGTTACCTTACATCACAAAAAGTGTAATAGCAAGCGACCAAAATGCCATATGCACCCCAAGATAGTGCCAATCAAACCGCCATCTCATCCCGCAAAAAAAGAGCCCCTACATAAGACAGTCGCCCAAAAAATAAAAAATAAACTATGGCTTTCAGAATGCGGAGACACTAAAAAATTATTTTTTTCAAAAATGCTTTATTATGTAAAACTGAAACAAAAACCCCTAAAAAGTAGTCATATTTGGTATTGTCGCGTCCGTAACAACCTGCTCTATAGAAATAGCACACAATCTAACCTGTCAGTTCAACAATGTAAATAGCAAAAAATAAAAACGGTCCCAAAACAGCAATTTTTTTGCAAATTTTCCATTTTAATCCATTTTTCCAGTAACAAAGCAATTGTTAACAGCCAAACAAAACTCAATATTTATTGCCCTGATTCTCTTGTTTGCACAAACACCCGATATGTGGTCGTAAACTTCTGTATGGCCAAACGGCAGGACACAGAAGGAAGGGAACGCCATATGGTTTTTGGAAGGCAGATTTTGCTGGACTGGTTTTTTGACACTATGTCCCATTTGAAGCCCCCTTGATGTACCCCTACAGTAGAAACTCCAAAAAAGTGACCCCATTTTGGAAACTACGGGATAAGGTGTCAGTTTTGTTGGTACTATTTTAGGGTAAATATCATTTTTGGTTGCTCTATATTACACTTTTTTTGAGACAAGGTAACAAAAAATAGAAATTCAGAATTTTCATCTCCATTTGCCAATAACTCTTGAGAAACACCTAAAGAGTTAACAAAGTTTGTAAAACTGGTTTTGAATACCTTGAGGGGTGTAGTTTCTTAGATGGAGTCACTTTTATGGAGTTTCTACTCTAGGGGTGCATCGGCTTCAAATGGGACATGGTGTCAAAAAACCAGTCCAGCAAAATCCACCTTCCAAAAACCATATGGCGTTCCCTTCCTTCTGCGCCCTGCAGTTTGGCCATACAGCAGTTTACGACCACATATTGGGTGTTCGTGCAAACTACAGAATCGGGAATAAATATTAAGTTTTGTTTGGCAGTTAACCCTTGCTTTGTTACTGGAAAAAATTGATTAAAATGGAAAATTTTCCAAAAAATCGAAATTCAGAAATTTTTAATACCTTGAGGGGTGTAGTTTCTAGAATGGGGTAATTTTTGGGTGGTTTCTATTATGTAAGCCTCACAAAGTGACTTCAGACCTGAACTGGTCCCTAAAAAGTGGGTTTTTGAAAATTTCTGAAAAATTTCAAGATTTGCTTCTAAACTTCTAAGCCTTGTAACGTCCCCAAAAAATGAAATAGCATTCTCAAAATGATCAATACATGAAGTAGACATATGGGGAATGTGTAAATCAATAACTTTTTTGGGTGGTATTACTATGTATTATAGAAGTAGAGAAATTGAAACTTGGAAAATTGCTAATTTTTCAAAATGTTTGGTAAATTTTGTATTTTTTTTATAAATAAAAATGAAATTTTTCGACTTTATTTTACCACTGTTATGAAGTACAATATGTGACGAAAAAACAATCTCAGAATGGCCTGGATAAGAAACAGCGTTTTAAAGTTATCACCACATAAAGTGACACTGGTCCTTAGGGTGAAATAGGGCTGAGTCCTTAAGGGGTTAAAGCAATAATTACGGTAATACCCAAGCCTAATACAGATTCCTTACTCCCATCCAACTATAGACCAATATCACTTTTGAATATAGACAACAAACTTTTTACCTCTATTGTGGCAAACCGGTTCAACAGACTACTCCCAGATCTTATACATAAAGACCAGGTAGGATTTATACCGGGAAGGGAGGCACCTGACAACATCCGAAAAATTCTGAACTTAATACAAGTCTCAAACAAAACCAAGACCCCATTGGCAATATTGGCCCTAGATATTGAGAAGGCCTTTGACACTGTCACATGGCCCTGTCTTCACAAAGTCCTCTCAGCTATGGGAATTAAGGGACCCTTTCTGACAGCCATTCGAACACTCTATTCTAAACCAGAAGCTTATCTCAAGCTTCCTACCACACAAGCCTCTCCCATTCCTATTGGCAGAGGCACAAGGCAAGGCTGCCCACTTAACCCCAGCATTGTTTGCATTGGCCATTGAACCACTAGCAATCCATATTAGATCCCACATTGATATCACAGGAATATCAATTAGGGGGAATGACTTTAAACTAAATCTCTTTGCAGACGATTTATTATTGTCTATTACTAATCCTACCATGTCCCTCCCCTCCCTCTTAAAATTATTGGACTCCTTTACCATAACCTCGGACCTCTCAATTAACCATACCAAATCTGAGATGCTCTTATGCAACGTCTCCTCCGCCACTAGATCAATATTGTTGCAAAACTTTCCTTTTCAATATAGGCCACACCATATCCCCTATTAAGGAGTACCAATACCAACTAAGCTTGAATTGGTTTATAAAACAAATTACCTACCACTGTATAGAAAGATCCGACAAGATCTGACTTACTGGAAGTCTTTGCAGACCTCATGGGTGGGTAGGATTAATATTATCAGAATGGTAGTCCTCCCAAGACTCCTTTATTTGTTTGATATCTGAAGTCCATTAAAACGGATATCCTTAGGTTTATTTGGGCAAACAAGCATTTCAACGCATTTCTAAATCGATGAAGGACCTGCCGTGATGTCACAGGATCACATGGGTCACATGGTCCACTCAAATGCTTCTATGATTGGACCATGTGACCCTGTGACGTCACCACAGGTCCTCAAGCATCCAAACTATCAAGAGAGACGACGTTCTGGGGCTCTGTGCGTACAATGGGAGAAGGTAAGTTAACTCTTTATTATTTTTAACCCTTTAAAGCCCGGGGAACATTGCATTCTGTAATTAGAATGCGATTATTTTCCCTTATAACTATGTTATAAAGGAAAATAATTACACATACAGAATACTCATCCCGAAACCAGACTTCAGGTCTGGGTACCAAGCATGCGGATTTTTTCACGCGCGTGCTCAACGCACTACAAACGTTAGCACACGCGCGGAAAAATCGCGGCGATTCCCGCAACGCACCCGCATCTTATCCGGGCGTCAAACATGACGCCCGTGTGCAAGAGGCCTTACACCTGGTGGTCCTGTTCAATAGCTAAATGCTTTTGGATTCAAATAACAGACCTATTGTCATCAGTGCTAGGTTGTAATTATCCCACAACATTACCATTATGCCTTTTGAGTGATAATAAGCCTGGTTAACCTACGCCATATTCAAATTATCACAATTTATCCTAGTGGCTGCTAGGATCCACATTGCTTTCAAATGGCGCACTCCTTCGCTCAGCTTTTAAGAAGTTTTGGATAGGACCAATAGAATTTTACTATATGAAAGGTTATCTGCTATTCGTACCGACAACTTTCTTACCTTTGAAAAAGTATGGGAACCCTGGTTGTCTTCCTCTCATTCCGCAGATTTGCATTACAGCATTACTCTATAATTCCTGAACCTTATAGTGTACCCGTTGAGGCTCTGATGGAACATCATGTATGCACTTCTTATTTGGAAGTTGACCACTTATATATTGGTGTATGAGATAACACAATTTAACGAAGTACGAAGTACATGTCTCCAAGCTCGGTTACTTGTTCAATACTAATTGGCAATCAAGAATTGTTAACATATGATTTTTTCCCTTATTGTAACTCTCTGTATTATTATACCGAAATTCCAATAAATGACTTTTGAAACATAAATTGCTCAAGCAAAGTCTTCACACGTGGAGAAAAATATGCACTGAAATCCGCATGTGCTGATTTTTAGGCTTGAGGATTTTGTAGTGGTTTTTGTTGCGGATTTTATTGCATATTATGATATCCCATTGAAATCTATGCACACATTGGGCTTCACAAAATTCGCAACAGAACAAAGACACAAACTTTTAGACTTCACAAATTTATGGGATAGCCATTTATGATGCAGATTTTTTTCACAAATGTATTCTGCCATGTGTGTAGACACACTAAGGGAGAGATTTATCATTTCCCTGCGCCAGAATGAGTGTGACCAGCAGCCGCAACAAATTTATCTTCATTTATTCCAGTTTTCTGGCCCAAATGAAGCCAGAAATCTACTGCAGCTCAGAGTTGCCATAGATTTCTGTTTAGGCTCACAGACTGCAGAGAATTCACCTTATTCATGATTATTCACAAATTAGGTACATCCTCTGGCAGCACAGGGTATAGCAGAAAGCGCTGGTCCAGATAAATCTCCCTCTAAGGCTCCATTCACACGTCCGTAATTTATATCCGCATCCGTTCCGCAATTTCAGGACCCATTCACTTTCAATGGGGCTGGAACAGATGCAGATCCGCATTTTCGGGATCCTTATCCGTTTTTTCGGGATCCGCAATTCTGTTCCTGAAAAATATAAAACATGTCCTATTCTTGTCCGCAATTGCGGACAAGAAAAGGCATTTTCTATTATAGTGCTGGCTATATGTGGTCCGCAAATTGCGGATCGCACATTGCCGGTGTCCGTGTTTTGCAGACCTGCAATTCGCGGATCCGCAAAACACTTACGGACGTGTGAATGGACCCTAAGTGTCCTTTAACAATGACTTGATTGGGGTAATTATTGGGGATGAATGCATTCCTAGAAGCACCTGTTCCAGATAATTGCTTTGAGTAAATGTGCCACTAATGAATGAGAAAACGTTTCTTCATCAGGTGAGCTTATATTTGGGCCAGCATCTAAGACCATTGTTTCTGGTAGGCCAAAACCAGGAGTGCAGTCTACACAGATTATAATGTATAATTGAAAGATCTGCACCTCTTCTGTGTGTTTGACCCTCACCTGGGTTTGGCTTACAATCACTGACCAAATCACTGAAGTGTGAACTAGGCCTCAGTGCTTGGCCAGCCAGGAGTTGGACCTCAGACAATCATCTGATGGAAGAGAACAAAGCTGTTGTGCGAACACTGCATTTTCTTCACTGTTTACCTGCACGCCATTGACATTGTAGTGGCAAACGGACTAATTACCATTTACTTGTATGGGACCGAGTTTACAACTGCTCTGTCCCATTCATATGGCAAGCCGGTAAACGGTAAAGGGAAGGCAGCATTCGCATGAGGGTCCTGGGAGTCTAATCCCTGCCCCACAGGCTTTCTCCCAAATTAAGTGCACCCTCCACTAGGCGTGTGCCTGGAGTGAAAACTACTTCAGTCCCCCTGCAGTGTCAAGGTCCATGTAAAAACACCCATGAAACAAAATATTGTCAGATGTCATTTAAAAGGTCACACAACAGGGTTTTGCAATATTTTTTTAAACCTAAACCAGGAGTAAGCATTTTAGTAAATTATTTTCTCTTACTAACTGCCACCATAAATGACAAACCAGGGCAAGCTAGACTTCTGCAGAGGGCTGAACTGTTCATGGACTGCACTGAAATTGGTGTAGAGAATGTACATTATTTTCCTGGATTTGTGATTGATTTTCCATTAGAGCTCATTCGATTACACCTATTCACACATGCCTTTGCATCATATTTGCATTTTATTTTAAATGTAACTGAAAAAAATGTTTAATTTAAAAAATAAATAGCTGCAAAACTCAACATACAATCACACCATTAGTGTCAAATAATCTGTTTAAGCCATGCCCACAAAACTACACTTCTTTTTACCTGTGTAAACTTGGCCAATATTTTTTGTTGGGAAACCCCTAGAATTAGCTGTCCCCCACCACCCCCAGACTAGAGCATCTTCAACCAGATCACCATGTGGACTTCCGGTTCCAGCACCAGCATGGAAGGACATGTGTGAAAGATGCTCCATCCCTTGTAGCACCGTAGAGCCCATATTCCCTGACAGAAAAGTAGGACCCATCAACACATCACAGCACTTGCTGGTCTATGGACTGTTTTGTGTTTTATATGGGGAGTAAAACTAAACAAAAAGGATAGCAGAAAGGCAGGGAAGGTGCCGACCGTAGCTACGATGCCACAGCCTGATGTATCTGACACTGTGCAGAGCTCTCCCACCTCTCTTCATAACGACAGACCTGATGTGGAGAAGGAGGAAGACAAAGGAGCAAGTGGACCATAAACAGTTTGCATTGGAGGTAGCAGCCCGCATCTTACCTGATCTCCAGGACGCGTTGTCTTCCACAGTAGCCCAGTCCTTTGCAGCCTTGCAGGCGGAGGTGTCAAGCCACACAGAACGCCCACATGTATGAACCTACAAAACTCTGGGAAAAAGTTGACCTAGAGAATTGCTCACGGTGAAGTAGTTTATGCATTGTTGGCCTAGCTGAGACCATGCAAGCACGCAAGCTGATTTTGATCTGTGAAGCTGATCTACCCTCTGTGCTAGGCCTCCTGGGCCGCTGCAAAGTGGAATGAGCACAGCCAGGGCCCCCGACACAGATGCGTCCTGACAAAACCATACAGATACGACCATGCCATTACCTAACGTGAAACCCAGACAAGTTGTTTGGGCATTTTTCAGTGGCCGCAATGAAAAAGAGGACAGCCTTTGCTCTGGTCTGTTCAAGAAGCAAGCCTGCTTCTCCTTGCTATACCCATCGGTTCTTTTCCACTCCGATGGGACTTCATCTTCCTATACAGATCCGGTGGATGCTTTTAAAACTTTGTCTTACCTTCTCCTGCAGCCACGTTTCCTCTTGATCTCCTGGAGTGTCAGGCAAATCCAAGCCAGAGGTGAGGAGACCCCAGAAAACACCATTCCTATCCTAACATCTGAAGGGCAATGACAGCGGTTTGCAGGCCGCATGACTACATGACTTAGGGTAATATATATTTAGGAGATGTCTGTGGTTCTTTTCTCCTGATTCAGCCCAAAGTTGGACATTTGGATGGTCTACACCAGTGATGCCCAACCTAATCCGGCTCGCGAAGCTGTGTCAAGCGGCTCGTGTGACTCCCTGAAAAAAAGTCTAAGGCGTACCAATACGCCTTGGACTTTTCCCCCACATTCATCAGCGCAGTGAGCTTTACCAGTGACCCTGCTCCCCCCTCCTCCTGTCACCCCACAAGTGACCCTGTTCCCCCCAATTCCTGTCACCCCACTAGTGACCCTGCTTCCCCCTCTTCCTGTCACCCCACTAGTGACCCTGCTTCCCCCCTCTTCCTGTCACCCCACTAGTGACCCTGCTCCCCCCTCCTCCTGTCACCTCACTAGTGACCCTGCTGTCCCCTCCTCCTGTGACCCCACTAGTGACCCTGCTCTCCCCTCCTCCTGTCACCCCACTAGTGACCCTGCTTCCTTCTCCTCCTGTCACCTCACTAGTGACCCTGCTTCCCCCTTCTCCTGTCACCCCACTAGTGACCCTTCTCCCCCCTCTTCCTGTCACTCCACTAGTGACCCTGCTCCCCCCTCTTCCTGTCACCCCACTAGTGACTCTGCTCCCCCCTCCACATGTAACCCCGCAGGGAAGAAGCTGAACAGACTCCACGACTATGATGAGATTCGTTCATTTTCCGTTAGGGATCCCGTCTTTTTACCGGACACAAAAGTGCTGCATACAAGGCTTTTTTGTCTGGTCTTTCGACAGAATCTGCAACAGAGGCTCCAAACGCAGCCTCCAACACAGATTTGAAGGCCTACGTATTATGTATTTTAGTAATGCACACACGTGCCCCCTCACAGTGTTTGCATTTCTTTCTGGCAAATGGTTCTGGCCCGCGAAATCTATACCATGTCTAGTGTGGCCCTCAGACGAAAAATGGTTGGGCACCACTGGTCTACACTTTCAAGGCTAAAACCAGGTCTGGAATGGGCCTTCCTATACCTTTGATCTCAAGGCTGTTTGATGACAGTGTAATACCTGTCCTTTTTGCTATGTTAGTTATATTATTTATATATGCTACTGAAAGGGACTATATATGCCTTTTAGTTTCACTGAATGTGCTTCCAGCTGGAAAAATGCTAAGTTTTAAAGCAATATATCTTGTGGGATAAGTGTATGATCCTGCAGGATGCAAGTTCTTATTTTCTTTCGTGTTCCTAGTTTGGGGGTTATGGGGAAGGGAAGGAATTGTTGCTTTCTCATGAATGATAGCCACACAGTGGGTAGCATTGCTTCTAATCTTGGAATATAACCTGCTAGGAAGTTGGTGTCATGAAATGTAAAAGGACTTAAATCCCCTTGTTTTTTGCAGCATCTCAAGTGCCTACAGGCAGGCATCGCTCTCTTTCAAGAAACACATTTACCTGAGAGGGACTTCTTTCACATGAAAGGCTCCTCTTCAGTAGAGTCTAAATCATGTTCGAGGTTAGATTATATCTTCATCGTTAGGTCATTGATATCTAAAGCCATCACCCCAATAATAGAAGATCTTGTGATCTCAGATCATTCCCCGGTCACACTGCCCCTTGCTAGATTCCAGTGGCGTACTGTGGGTTGCTAGCACCCGGGGCAAGCCAAAAATTGCGCCCCCTCCCATTTTAACAGATGATGTAGTAGAGATCACTTGCAGCCCTACGTAACTCCACAGATAACACAGTGATAACTCTCTGAGTACAGATAATGTGGTAGATGGGTGTGAGGACCCAGAATTCAGAACACACACAGTATGACCTGAAGTCTGGGGCCGGTCTGCGGCAGTGTGGGCCAAATTCTCAATCTCCTCCCTCCAACCCTACCATGAAACAGGTACAGTTGTGTTCAAAATTATTCAACCCCCACTGAAATTGAGTGTTTTGGCCAGTTTGACATTGATTTTGATCATTTTAGTCATCTTGTTTACAATTAAATCAAAGAGGCACTTGTAAGTCAGACAAATATAACATAACATTTATAATGAAATAACCACAAATGTCTTTTCTGTGCTCACATCATTATCAGTTTTATTCAACCCCCAAGTGACATGCAATCTTAGTACTTAGTACAACATCCTTTTCCAGTTATAACAGCTTTTAAACGTGAAGCATAGCTTGACACAAGTGTCTTGCAGCAATCTACGGGTATCTTTGCCCATTCTAAATGGGCAAAAGCCTCCAGTTCAGTCACATGCTTAGGCTTGCGCGCTGCAACTGCTTTCTTTAAGTCCCACCAGAGGTTCTCAATCAGATTTAAGTCTGGTGACTGCGATGGCCACTTCAAAATGTTCCAGCCTTTAATCTGCAACCATGCACTAGTGGACTTGGAGGTATGCTTGGGATCATTGTCCTGTTAAAAGGTCCAACGTCTCCCAAGCCTCAGGTTTGTGACAGACTGCATCACATTTTCATCCAAAATCTCCTGGTACTGAAGAGAATTCATGGTACCTTGCACACGATGAAGCTTCCCTGTACCTGTAGAAGCAAAACAGCCCCAAAGCATGATTGACCCCCTGCCATGCTTCACAGTAGGCAAGGTGTTCTTTTCTTCATAGGCCTCCTCCAAACATAGCGTTGATCCATGGGCCCAAACAGTTCTAATTTTGTTTAATCAGTCCACAGAACACTATCCCAAAACTTTTGTGGTTTGTCCACATGACTTTTGGCATACTGCAGTCGACTCTTCTTATTCTTTGGAGACAGCAAGGGGGTGCGCCTGGGAGTTCTGGCATGGAGGCCTTCAATATGCAATGTGCGCCTTATTGTCTGAGCTGAAACTTCAGTACCCGCATCTGACAAATCTTTTTTCAGTTCCTCAGCAGTCAAACGGGGACTTTTCTCCACTTTGCGCTTCAGGTAGCGCACAGCAGTCGAAGTCAGCATCTTCTTTCTGCCACGACCAGGTAGCGTTTCAACAGTGCCCTTTGCCTTGAATTTGGGAATGATGCTTCCTATGGTGTCTCTTGGTATGTTTAACATCTTTGCAATCTTCTTATAGCCATTGCCCTTCCTGTGAAGAGAAATCACCTCTTCTCTTGTCTTCTTAGACCATTTTCTTGACTTCACCATGTTTGTAAACACACCAGTAAATGTCTAGAAGGAGCTGAGTATCACAGTCATTTTAAATCTGCCTAATTGATGTTTATTATGCTTGATTGCTGCTCCTTGACATCCAGAGGTGTTTTCAATACCTGATCGAAAACACTTGAATGAACCTCTGTTCTTAAGAGTGGTAGTCTTTAAGGGGTTGAATAATTGTGTCAATGAAGAAATCACAAAAAAAACATTTAATACTGTATTACAAAAACAATTGATGTCATTTTAGTTGCATTGAGTTCTTTAAAAAATCCTTGTAAGATTTCATTCTGAACACAATTACAAATGTACACTAAATTCCCTAAAACCCTTTACAGCATTGGGGGTTGAATAATTTTGAACACAACTGTATTTGGATAGACATTACATACATCTCTATTAAATATACAGCACCATACATGTTACATCCAGTGACGTCTCCTGGGATGTAGACTCTTTACTCAACGTCTTCATTCAGCGATAATACCGCCATGATACCTTCTTTCAGCTGCTTCTTGTCTCTGCAGAGTGACAGATTTTTTTTTTATAATGGCCCCTCTGTATTATTAGTATATATAATGTCCCCTCTGTATTATTAATATAATGTCCCCCACTTTGTTATTAATACAATGGCCCCCTCTTTATTATTAACATAATGGCCCCCTCATTAGTATAGTGTCCTCGGTCTTCCTCTTTCTGCTCCACCCCCACCCCCATAATGCCCCAGTACCTCCGCAATTAGAGTAGGGTACATACATTTAAAAAAAACGTACCCCTCTCCATCACAGCTTGTGGCGGCCTGGTGGTCACAAATGCCTCACTGTGCCTTCCCATGCCGTGTCATCTCGTGAGACCCGACGCAGGAGGTCACAGTAAGGTAATCGTGGAAAGGGAAAGATTTCATATAGAGATTCCCATCTGACCTAGCTAGAGACAAAAACTTCCAGTCACTTTAAATGGGTTGGTGGTTAGAATACAGTCGGACAATGCGTGCACACCTGATCCTCTGTTATTCTGGGATGCAGGAAAAACTGTTGTGAGAGGGCTTATCATGGTTTATGTGTACAGATTAAAAACTGTTAAGGCAAAAATCATGCAGCTTAGTGAATCTCTACGTAGCTCATACACTATCTCAAGCTGCCCCCTCTGCTCCTAATAAAACTCTGTGGCAACAGGCTAAAATGACACATGAGTTGTGGTTGCAAAAGTGTGAGGAGCTTTTTAGATCACAACAGGAGGCGCAATTATTTACCGTAGATATGTGGTTCTGAGGATGCTGCCAAAGGATATCAATGTCGTACTGACAGACTTCTATAAAAAGCTCTACAGGACTCCCTTGGGGAAGGTTGCAGCGGCAGACAATTGGTTGAAAGACATCCCCATTTTGTCATTATCTGCAGAAACTTAATGCCCCAGTTATGTGTGATGAGGTGGAACGGGCCATAGATCATCTGTAGTTGGGAAAAGCGCCGGGTCCTGACGGATATACAGGAGAATATTTCCAGATTTATAAAACATAAGTGGCTCCTGTACACAGGGTATATGCAAGGCTCTCCTATACCAGCGACCACCAACACAGCCTATATAAACGTCCTGCAAAAGCCGGATAAGCATCCCACCTTAGTGTCCTCATGCCATCCCATATCTTTAATTAATTTGGACCTTAAATTAGTATCTAAAATTCTAGCTGATAGGTTGGCAGGTATTCTACCTTGTTTTATTTCCCCCGCTCAGGTAAGCTTTGTTAAAGGTAGAGCCGTTGTAATAAATATTCGTACTGGCGCTCTTGGGTCAGATAAAGATTCGACCTCCTGCCCACCCATCCCCAGTCCTTTTAATCATTGACGCTAAAAAAACATTCGATAATGTGGATTGGGGGTGGTTGGGTACTGTTACAGACCATATGGGCTTCTCGGGTCGCTTCACACAGTATCTCACATCTCTTTACGCAGAAACGCAGGCAAGAATTCGCACCCCTGGTTATCTTTCACACTCTTTTCAAATACAGAAGGGGACTCAGCAAGGTTGCCTGCTGTCCCCAGCTTCTATTCAATCTAAACATAGAGCCTCTATCTAGGAAGCTGGAGCTGGCCCTACTGTCCCAAAAGTCCCCCACAATTTCTATAAAAAAAAAAAAACACCCGTAGACCGGTGCAGGTTGCAAAATGTTCTGTGAAGTATCTGGGCGTGCATATTGGTAAATGTCCTGAATCTATTTACTCACTGAATTACCAGCTTCTGACACTAAATATATTGGGTGAACTAGAGAAATAGATGCTTCTCCCTCTCTGCATTAGGGATCACTCAGATGGCCGTATGAATGAGTCCGCATCCGTTCTGCAATTGTGCGTAACGGGTGCAGACCCATTCATTTCAATGGGGCAACAAAAGATGCTGACAGCACACGGTGGTTCCGTTCCGCGGAAAAGAGAGCAATTGCGGACAAGAATAGGCATTTTCCAGGCTCGGACTGGCCCACAGGGGTACAGGGGAATCCCCCGGTGGGCTCCTGAGCAAGGTGGGCCCCTAGTCTCCCACCCCCTGCACAAGTGGCTCATAAAACATTAGATTTACTGCACTACATACATATATTCAATGTACAGCACCTCAACCAGCCTATGTTGCACGCGCACTTGCCAGCTCCTTCACTCAGTACGCCTGCGCCTACTGAGGAACGTTACAGCACAGGCGCGGGAATTTAGAAGCAGACGGGGCCAGCGGGAGGAAGAGAGCACTCGCTGGACCTGTCTATCAAGAAGAGATGGGGCATGTCTAGAAGCAGAGGATGCGCCAGCTACCAGCAAGTACACGCCCAACTTGCTGGTAGTGAAGAAATTTGCATATTATAAAAGTATGATTTTTACAAGAAATAAGCCACAGACAAAGGAAAGACAAGTATGATTGCACTCAGCTGACATTAGCAAATAGCTAAGGCTACGTTCACACGACGACATTTTGCGACAAATAGGGCACAACTTCACTGCAACATTTGTCTCGCGACATTTTGTCGCACTATTGTTGCGTGACAATTTTTATAATGGGAGTCTATGGTGTCGCATTGCGACATGCTGCGACTGCGATGCGACAGTCGCAGAAAAACCCATCTTGAATGGATTTTTTGCGACTGTCGCGTCGCAGTCGCAGCATGTTGCATGTCGCAATGCAACACCATAGCCTAATGTCGGCTAATGAAAATTGCACAGCTGGGGGTGACAGAAGCCCTTTAACTAATGTGTATGTAAGTCCTGATGAGTTTTATAATGTTTTTTTTCCATTACTTGGATAACCCCTTTAAGTATTTTACATTGAAGCCCAGGAGCTTGAAGTTACTCATCTAGATGTAGAGAGGTTTTCTAATAAAGACTTGTTTCCACTCAGTCAAAGTTATATCGATAGAGATCTGGAAACTGGTGCTGGGATGAAGAATAAAAAAGTTGCTCGATCCTCCTGGTCTATCTATGATATAGTCTCTGTAGTTCTTGTTCCATGTATGGTCATTTAAGGTGAGGGAAACAAAAGAAACACTGCAGTCAGGATTTTTTTGTGTTTTTATTTTTATTTTTTTTTGGGCGGGGGGAGAAGGGGAGGGAAGAAATGGGGAAGGGAAGGTTATTTTTGGGAAATATTTTTTGTTTATTTTTTTTTTAATAGAGAGGGATTAAGGAGAGAAGAGGAAAGGAGAAGTAGGGGAAGGGAAGATTATTTTTTGTTTTTTTCATATTTAAGTAAGGGGATTTTTTAGTTTTCAGTTGTTTCTTGGTGGCAGTAGTTCAGGATGGTGCTTGACTGTTCGCCTTTACACTGGCTCTTTTTCCGGAGGCTCTCTAGATTTCATTTTCCTCCTCCAGAATATGCAGACGCTAAAAAAAGAAGAAGATCAATCAGTTATTTAATATCCGCTATTTAAATGTGAGCTCTGAATGAAATGTGTGCACAGATCCTCCAATGTGTTCTCGTTACATTATAACATATCTGACCTTGTAATATGCGCCAAATTTATCATGAAGCCTTCAGCACTGTGATAAATCTGGCGCACCTTGTGACTGCCTGGACTAACCTTACGCTGTGTAAATATTAAGCAGCAATAATACGCTAGCTCCATAGAGTATCTTATAAATGCTACCTACCATATGCCAGCGATCAACATGATGGTGACAGAGCCGGCCACAGATATTGCTGTGAGGGAAGCATTGCTGTTATGGAGCTCCTCTAGAAGTGGCGACTCAGGCGCTGTGATGTCAAGCACATCAGGAAGTGTAGGGCGAGAATGGTATTTTTCTATCGCCTGTTCCGATCCACTGATAACTAAATGAGGAAAACAATTACATTAACAGTTCATACCATGAATGATACTGACTTTGTAGTGTATCTTATATATGAAATAATATTATCTATTTTTCTTAATTGTCTGTATCATGGCGGCTCAGAAGCACTGTCAAAACGAAGAGTGGCTCCAAAATACGGAAGCGGCTTAAATTATCACTTTATAGGTTTTTCCTTACAAATACTAATCTAAAATAACCCCAAATTATAGGTGACAGTTCAGATTTTCAGAACTAGATCCTTTCTCACTAATTAACACCTATAAGCAGATATGAATCCCATGTATCTAAGTATTACCACCCAGCATAGTGCCAGTAATCATATGTCCTCACCTGCCACATTGTAGATGATCTTACTCACTGGCACTTCAGAGTCCAGGATGGTGGTACACGTGTACCGGCCGGAGTCCCCCTTCAGTACACCCTTGATCACTAGGTAGGGCTCCCGTGTGATTTTGGGTTCATGTTCATGATGCTAGAGAGATAATATAGAGAACTGTGAGAACCTCATATGTCACAATTACTTAAAACTAATTGTCATTATTATTAAGACAAAAATAGATAACTGATGATAATTTGCTGACATGACATAACATGGGTAAATGCTAACATAGGTAAAAGGACTTCCTGATAAATGTTTTGGGTAATGAAGGACAAGGTTTGGGAAGCGCTTCCTTAATATGATGGTCATATAACTTATTAACAATCTCCCAGTTTTATAATTATTTTGGGCATCTGCATTTCACTTACCAGGGTGAACACGTTCTGATAGGAGTCCTCCAGCCTCGAGTACCATTCAAAGCTGCAGTCCAGAATTAGTTCTTCATACTCTGGAACTTTGATATTTATCTCTAGAAAGAAGGAAAATGAAAGAAGATATTACAGAAGTAATTGTGTAGATTTTCTGTCCTGCATTTAAAGGGGTTGTCTCAATAACATGTCTCCTCCCATATGACGTAATAGAAAATATGGGCATCATAGTGGGGACTGATAGTAACTGATTATATTCTTCTGTCTCCTCACCTCCACAGTTTACAGTCTCTGCGAGATGAGACTTGTGGTCTTTACATGGAGAGCAGGACCGTCCAGTTTTCAGATCTGAGAAAAGAAGAAAGAAAGGAACTATGAGCCAAGCATTAAAGACACTTTATAATATTATAATAAATATGCTAATCATATGCTGGTATCTATAACCCCTCTGTCACCAGCACATGGGCAATATACTGTACAGGCTGCCATCACCCTTGTAGTCTGCTTATGGACAGCATCATATTAATGTAAATGTCCTCCTGCTTCAGGAAGTCTGATTCTCTGCCATGAACTATGAACTATTGGAAGTGACTGGAATATTTAGTGTACAGTGAGGATTTGGGGTCTTATATTTTTACTGGTGTACTATGTGAATGTAGATATAAGAATAGAAGACTTCTACTTTACCGAAACATCTGTTGGAGGTGCACAGGCAGCTACATCTCTCCAAGTAGTCTGTGAAAAGAGGAGATGGCATATAATAGTCAGCGGGTGCTGTGTACAGCATCTATGTAGGGCTGCTCACCTTTGTATAATAGGCACAATACACATACTATACACATAGTTTACAAACACTGATACTTTACCTTGATTTTTGGAGGGCCCCGGCGCAGACAATCTTCTCCTCGGCGCAGGTCTTACAGTTAGTATAGGTTTGCACCATTAATCCTGGGGAAATGCACTTGTGTTATAACCTACCAATCTTATAGAGAATAATAATGACAAGAAGCTAAATCTGGTATAAAATGTACTTACCACAGCTGTCTGCACCTGAGGAATGGAGAAGAAAGAAGACATTACTGACAGTTCTCATTGTCAAACCCAGAAACCTCTAATCTCTGGGTCTCATTATTATTTGATATCAGTGTCTCTGTCCTAATAGCTGTGTTTTCTAGATTTCCATTGACAGGAATCTCTGAGCTGCCCCAGTACGGTCCGGGCCCTCTATAGAGCGCAGCAGCTCCTAGTGCAAACATCCCTGACAACGAATCAGATGCTGGCTTTCATGTGTCCAATACAAGGTAGGAGATAACAGCACTGATGTGATTGGTGGATGTGGGGATCTCTAGTTTGTGTCTCCATTACTATTACTACATGAGGCCTGTGTGTATAATACATTTATATGTCATATTGTAGCACATGTTATATCTAGAAGTACTCACCTTGTTTATTTGGACACCTCCCTAAAAGTGAGAAATGAAGGAATACAGAATTACTAATAGAAAACGACAGAGAACAGAAATCCCCTATATATGACGGCTCCATCTATAACATAGCAATAAAACCACAGAAAACTGCACAAATAGCAATTCCCATTATAGGACTTTTTATTACAATCAATCCCTCCTGTCACTAGGCTGTAGGGAAAGGAAATTGAGCAGAAAACACCATCTCTGACAACCTACCAGACACATAGAACACAAGTACAATGGTAGATAGGTAAAAGATTTCACTTACGTTGGTTTGAGTCCTGGACGATAACCTTGAGGTTTTCTTTGAGTCGCTGGAATTGGAGTCCAATGATGTGAAGAAGCTGGATCTCTAAAATATATAAAGAGGAGAATAATGAGTCCAATCCCCTCATCTATTGGTCTGTGCCCCCAACACACTGACAATTCCTATTAATAAGAGAAGTAGAATTCCAGCCTACATAGAAAATATTGTACTTACCCTTAAAATCTATATCCTGGATGACGTCCACAGATTTTTTATATTCGGACGCAATTTCGGATATAGCATATTTATCTGGAAGGAAAATAATGGCACATTACTAATTTATCTAATATCTGCGGTATCTATCTAGGCTCTATCTAGAGATTTCATAAAACAGAAATAATAGTAATAATACAATTACCCAGTATCCCGACTTCATCCTCAAGGTAGTCCAGGACTTTTTTCTCTGCGGCTTTGGCAAACCGCTTGATGTTCACATACGCTTCTATTGAGTCAATATCATCGACTTGGCTTTCGATAAAGGTGTTGAATTTATCCATAGCCATTTTCCTCTGGAGTCGCATGGAATGCAACAGAGAGATTGTCCGATGAAGACAGATGTTACCAGCAGTAGAAGCCACATGGTCTGGATAGAACCAGGCATTTTTTTAAAAAACGCTTCCAGTAGCAAATAATCGCTAAGGACGCAAGGGAACAGAACTATGTCCCACTGAGAAGACAACAGCACTGCACAGGTTAGAGCTTCAGGCACTAGTTAAGGGACACTGTCTTTATGACATCACTGTATGATGTCACTGGGATATGCAAATGAGAAACACATAAGCCAACAGATTGGTGGAAAATGCAATTGTGACATCATCACATGAATATGTAAATTAGGCTCTGGAGCACCGAAAGCCATTGCATTGGTGGAAAATGTAATTATGACATCATCATATGTAAATAATGCTCTGGAACATGAGATGTTAAAGTAAAAAAAAAAAAATTTTCATTAAAATCTAAGTCACAGATAATACATATAATGACTTTATTACCAGAATATACATATCAGACATGGGTAACAGAACATGTACCACCTGTATATTCCACCAAGCAATAGCTCGACTGTTATAATATATTTAAATTTTATCAGATTTTTTAAACAATATCACTACAGATGAGCGAATTTCTCAAAAATTCAATTCAGACGGTTCACCAAATATCCCAAAAAGATTCAATTCAATCTGAATTATTTAACGAATCAGGTTAAATAAACTGCTATTAAAGGGTTTCTGTCATCAAGTTTTGACATTATAAGCTGTCTGACATTAGCTATGTGCTAATGTCAGAGCAGCTTGATAATGTCTTTTTTATAAAAATCCGATTTATATTTTGGCTGAAAAACTTACTTTTATAATATGTAAATTAGCCTCTAGGAGCAGGGGGGGCGTTGCCCTGCTCCTAGAGGCTCCGTGCGGCAACCTGCTGGCACGCCCCTTCTTACTTTGAGTGACAGTGCCGGGCAGCGATCCTCCACCACTGTCTCCTTCTGAAATCCTGCGCCTGCGCCGCCGCTCTGTATTCGGCGCAGGCGCGGTGAGCAGAGGACGCTGGTGTCTGCTGTCCTCAGCTCACCGCGCCTGCGCTGAATACCTCTGAGTACACCCGGAAGCAAGGACAGCGCGAGATTTCAGAAGGAGACAGTGCCGGAGGATCGCTGCCCGGCACTGTCACTCAAAGTAAGAAGGGGCGTGCCAGCAGGTTGCCGCACGGAGCCTTTAGCAGCAGGGCAACGCCCCCTTCTCCTAGAGGCTAATTTACATATTATAAAAGTATGTTTTTCAGTTAAAATATAAATCTGATTTTTATAAAAAAGACATTATCAAGCTGCTCTGACATTAGCACATAGCTAATGTCAGACAGCTTATAATGTCAAAACTTGATGACAGAAACCCTTTAAATGAAATTCTTTCTTATGGAAAGTGCAGGGAGCCTTTTTTTCGTTTGGGTAACAGCGTTGCCCTTTTCCTAGGTACCTTGTCAGTTTGGCCGGCAGCTTATTTGCTGCCGGCCCCGCGCAGTTGCGCCTGGCTGGGGTATTTTGGCGGCGTCCTTGGTCTAGGATTCTCGGTCCCTGTGCGCCGCCATCTTCCGGAGGTGACGCGGGGACTCTATTTTTGCGTCACCTCTGGGTAATCCGGACATGGGTTTTTTCACGGGCACGATTTTTTTTTATCGCGGATACGATTTTTCCGCTTTTTTATTCTTCTTCCTGTGGAGGATTTACTGGGGGAAGGGTGGATTGGCTATCCCTCCCCTTCCCCTATTTTGGGAGGCTGTGTGCTCCAGTTCGGACTCTGGCTACATATGCTTTTTCAGCTAGCTCCCAGAGTCCTAAAATTGGTGTTGTTCCACTTGTGGTGTTTTTTTCCTCAGCTGCCTCTGGTCTGTTTTTTCTACCTTTCCTGCGTAGATAGGTGGTTTACAAATGTTTTATTTGGTCCTTTTTTCCCCCCGCAGTGTTGTCTTCTCCGCGGGATTCGGAAGGCAGGAAAGTGGATTCCAAGAGGAAGCATCTATCCTGCTACCATTGCAGCAGTCAACGGTTATTGTAAGCTGATCATACCTGCACTCGTGAGATCGCAGAAGCTATACAGCTTAAGGCTGGGATAATACCAGCGTGGGAGACTGGTTTGGAATCCCTGGGTCCGTTGACTTAACCTACACCAGATGTTAAAGCTGCCGTTAGAGGGTTCTGACCTCTAGTGAACCTACGTTGCAGGATATGTATCAATGGCTCTGTTAAAGGAGTCATAGGCCTGCTGGATGGAAAGGCTTCCTATTCGTGCCCAGGCCCCTATGGAGACCTCTGTCCCGGTAGAGAGACCTTCTTGGTCTCCTTAGTTTTCTTCCTCCTCGGATGAGGAGGAGCTGACGTTGTGTTTTCTCCCCTGGAAAGACACAGAAGTTGCTCAAGTCCATCAGGTCGGGGGACCATGATGTTGACTGGGGGGGAGCCTCCCGTTCCCGCTGCTCGGGCACATCGTGTCTTCAAAGCGGATGAGACCCTCCTCTCTGTCATGATATAGAGTGGAAAAAACCTGGAAAAGGTCCGGTTTTAACAAAGAAGTTTAAATCCATGTTCCCGATGGCTTAACCCTTGGTGGATTCGTGGGGATCCATTCCCAAGGTGGACATGGCTATTGCCAAGTTGTCCAAGCGCACTCTGGTTCCTGCAAACGATGGGTCTAGCTGCAGGACCCCCTTGCAGAGTGCACACTAAGACGGGGTGTTACGGCAGCTGCGGCTTCCGCTTCCACAGCCATAGCGGCTTTTGAAGTCTCTACGTTCCTCCGGTCTCGCCTGGATCAAATTCAAGTTGATGTGAACCAGAGGGTTTTTCCAGGACGACATACTGGCTGCTTTCAAGACCATCAACCTGGCTACGGACTTCTTGTGCGATACCACACAGTTCCAGTTGAAGCTAGCGAGGGAGCTTCGATGCTAGCTAAGCAAGTCCTGGGAACGAGGCCAAACACAGATCCTTGCTCATGAAGCTAAGCAGCAGGTCTGTGGCTCATGGGAGACCAAGTGCGCCTTTGGCACCCTGTAACAATACTATCAAATAATGTCAGGGGCCTATATTTAGCATAGCCCTGGGATCGGCGGCCCGTATTCCATTTTGGCGTGGAGGAGCCAAAGATGGAAAATCCACCTCCTGTCTACGGGCCTCTTCGAGGCTCTTGGTTAATTCCCGTTACTCCTGCCAATGGGCTTCCCCATTCCTAAGTTTCATGTACCCGTCGGGAGTCGTCTCTCCCACTTCTGAGAAGAATGGATCCGAGAGATCTTCGATCCTTGGGTCCTGAATATAATTTCCAACAATTATTTAGTCAACCTCACCTCTATTCGTCTGGACAGGTTTGTCAAGATCAACCTTCTACAAGCTGCCAAGGAGGCGATCCTAGAGGCCTACATTCAGGACTACATTTGCAAAGGGGCTCTGGAGGAGGTTCCGGCAGGAGAACGGGGCCTAGGGATCTATTCACCAGTTTTTCTGATTCCCAAAGCTTCAGGAGATCTCCGGATGATTATCGATCTGAGATATTTCAATCGATTTATAAGGAAGGTGAAGTTTCGAATAGAAACCATCAGGTCAGTAGTTCACGTCGTCAATCCTGGAGACGTGATGGCAACCCTGGACCTCAAGAATGCATATCTGCACATCCCGATCCATCCTGGTTCCAGGAAGTATATCAGGATCACGGTCCAAGTGTCCGGTGTCGTCAGGCTTCTTCTGTTTGTTGCCCTTCCCTTTGGCATTTCTTCTCACACTTTTACCAAGGTGGTGGTTCTGTGGTGGCGGCTTTGAGGCTTCAAGGACTGACCATCATTCCTTATCTGGACGACTGGCTTTGAAAGCCTCTGCTCTAGCGGTCCTAACCCAACTTCTTCAGGTAACAATCTCCTTTCTGTTCCACCTAGGTTGGATCATCAGCTGGTAGAAGTCGAACGTGAGCCTGTCGACTTCAGTAAGATATCTAGGCTTCATAATCGACTCCACTGGGATGTCGCTCCAGTTGACTCCAGAAAGAAGATTCCGGGTTCAGAACACGGCAAGTTCCTTTCCCCAGCGAGTTCCAATCTGGACTCTCATGAAGATGTTGGGGCTCATGTCAGCGTCTGCGGAAGCAGTCCCTTGGGCTCTATGGCACCTCCGCCCTCTACAGTCGGAGGTCCTCTCCTAATGGAATGGCAGCCCTGCTGGGCTAAACTCCCTGTGCTCCCTGACTTGGCAAACTCGGTATTCCCTCAGATGGTGGTGCCATCTTTTAGACGGTAAGTCTATGACCCAGCCAATCTGGGTCATATTGACTACGGATGCGTCCCAAGTAGGCTGGGACGCTCACCTAGACGACACTCCAGTTCACGCTTCACCTGGTTTCCTCAGGAGTGGCTTCTTTCATCCAATCTCCGCGAGATTCAAGCTATCCAGCTAGCCCTCCTTCACTTAGCCCCTCAGACCGGGGGAAAAGCGGTGAAAGTCCAGTCAGACAATGTGACTGTGCTACTTTACATCAACAAGCAGGGAGGCACGAGATCACTTCCCCTCCTGTCAGAGATCGGGGTGATTCTGGATTAGGCAGAGTTGTACCTTTCCCACTTATCTGCGATCCACATCCAAGGCTCCCTCAATATGATAGCGGCTGAACCGCGGTCTTCCGTCGGTGGAGTGGTCTTTACATCCGGAGATATTCAAGCAGATAGTCCTCAAGTGGGTATGCCAGAGGTGGATCTCATGGCAACAAGGTTCAATGCCAAGGTGGAGAGGTTCTGCTTCCTTTACAGGGAGGACAACCCCGTGGCGTTAGATGCTCTCTCAATATCTTGGAGGTTCAGGCTGGCTTACATCTTCCCTCCCTTTTCAATGATACCGAGGGTATTGATGAAAATCCGTCAGGATCAGGCCTCGGTGATAGCCATCATACTGTTTTGGCCAAAGAGATCCTGGTTTACCTAGCTCACCCAGTTGAGTCGAGGACAATATTGGAGGCTCCCCCCACAGCAGACCCTGGTGTCGTGGGACACAATTACCTCTGCTCAGATCTGCACAGATTCAACCTGACAGCCTGGAGGTTGATCAGTCCCTTCCCAGAATAGAAGGGCTTTCAGAGTCGGTCCTGAGAACGCTGTATCATTTTAGAGCGGACTCTACCAAGAGAGCCTACTCTTGTATTATGAGGATATTCTCATCCTGTTGTACCTCAACTGAGGTGGCGTCTGCAGATCCGCCCCTCTCCGCTATCCTTCAGTTCCTGCAAGACGGCCTTGATAGAGGCCTTGCCCTTCTACTCTGAAGGTTTAAGTTTCAGCCATCTCAGCTTGCCTTAACAGGCTTTTTTCTCAGGACCCGCTGATCAAATAGTTCCTTGAAGGAGCTGAAAGATTAAAGCCTACAGTACTGAGACCCCTTTTTTCAATGGGATTTATCAGTAGTTCTCAGGGGGTTAGCATCTCCCCCCCTTTGAACCGTTAGAGGAGGTGGGCATCAAGTTCGTCACTTGGAAGTTTGTGTTTCTCCTTGCAGTGACTTTGGCCAAGAGGGTCTCTGAGCTTCAAGCTCTCTCAGCATGAGCCCTATACCATTTTCTTACATGACCGCGACCTTCTTAGATTCCTCCCGTATTGTAGGCCTAAAGTAGTTAACCCCATCTGTGCTGCTGTTAGGACTAAGGGAAAACAAATTATCGTTAGAAATTAACGATTTCCTGGCTGCTGAGAGCCTGTATAGTAGTGTAGAACACTGTGCATTGGAGAAACATGCATAGGGAGTCCACTATGCTAGTTAAACAGTACTGTGAGTCAGTATGACACGTAAATGACTGAAGTCATTCTTAGAATCACTTCACACTATTCTAATTTGGTCAGTTACGGGGCCAAAACTGACCAAATAACTCAAGTGTGAACTCAGCCTTACAGGTCAATGTTAGCGCCAGGTATAAAGAACTGTGCAATGGCCCAAGATTCTACAATAGAGTGAAAGAGCGCAGTCCTTTCACACCGTCGTCAGCTGATTCCACATAGATTTCTACAGAACCTGTTCTGTTACACGCTGAGACAAGTAGTGACCCCCTGACAGAGTGGAAAGGTTGTCAGCAGTAAGTTTGTATTGAAATCACTGATTAATTCTCTGATCCGTCAGAACAATTATCCAGAAAAAACTGATCCTGTTGCATCAGTTGTCATCCGTTTGAGCCATTTCCGTCTGAGATTGTTTTATTTTTATGGAAAATGCATGCAGGACTTTTTTCCCATCTAAAAAACGGCAAACATGGGGTCTGGTGCACAATGGGTAATGTGTGAATTGTGTTGTTACTTTGCCACTGATTCTTTCAACTGCAGTTGCACTCTATTGAGGTCATTTATCAAACTGGTGTAGTAGAACTGGCTTAGTTGCTCATAGCAATCAATCAGATTCCACCTTTCATGTTCCAAAGAAGCTGTGAAAAATGAAAGGTGGAATCTGATAGGTTGCTATGAGCAACTAAGCCAGTTCTACTTGAATGTAAAAAATGAATGTCCAGAAAAATAGTTAACTGGGAAATGCCCTCTGTTGCAGATCCACCAAATCTCGGGCTCCTTTTCTGTCATCCAAGATGGTCGCACCCCTTCTCAGACTGCCTGGTGCACACTCTGGATCCAGTATCCCAAGTCCCTTCCTGCCTGTCCGTCCTTATTCTTGGATTGACAGTACTGTTCACATGAGATGTGATGGCCAATCCGAGGGCAGCAGGATGGTGTGTGATGGACTATAGATGCACAGTATGCATCAGGTCGTTTGTGAAGGGGTGCAGCCATCTTGGATGACAGAAAAGGAGCCCAAGAACTGAAGGATCTGTAGCTAAAAAGATAAAAAGGAGGACACCAGGTAACAGCACCGTTTCTGCCTCAGTTAATGTGAATTCTTTTTTGAACCAAAGGGTCGCTTTAAAGGAAATTTGTCAGCAGTTTTCTGCTGCCTTCACTTTTAAATCCTAACAGCTCCAGCACATGCCAATGAGTCCTGATATTCATGAGCTCACCACTCTCCCCGCCCACCTGCCTCTGATTGGCAGATTTTCTACTGAATCAGCAGCAGATGGGCGGGAAAACAGGAGCTCATGAATATTCAGGACTCCTCATTATGTGCCGGAGCTGTTCAGTACAATATTTTAGCAAAATGGATGAGTCAATTAAAGAAAGGGACCCAGTATTTTGTTAAGGGGATCTGTCACTAGTTTATGTTACCCTTAGTTAGAATACCATAAAACTAGTCACAGATTGGGGCATTTTACTGTGTTATACACTGTATTTCTGGGAATCCATAGAGGGCTTAGCTTACCGACCCCACAGATGTCTTAGTGTTAGAATGTCAGAAGATAGGTAATGAGGTCCTTATGAATAGAACTATATTCCTAACTGCTTTTATGTACTCCACATACATTTGGATGTATGAGTATATTAGAATTTAACTTCCCTACACCTCTGCTACATTTTTCCTTTCCACGATTGTTGATAAATGACAGAAACCAATGATTAAACACCACATAGTATAAAGTAAGAATATCATAAAGCGCCCTCTTCCTAGGCCAGAGATGTCACGCTCAACGGTCACACGGCCTATATGCAACTCAGTCCCATTCATGTGAATGGGCTTGGGCTGCCATACCAAGTACAGTCACTATACAATTAACAGCACTCTGTGCTTGGTCAGCTGAGTGCTAGGAACCCCCACCCAGGCTCGGACTGGCCCACAGGGGTACAGGGGAATCCCCGGTGGGCCCCTGAGCAAGGTGGGCCCCTAGTCTCCCACCCCTGCACAAGTGGCACATAAAACATTAGATTTACTGCACTACATACATATATTCAATGTACAGCACCTCAACCAGCCTATGTTGCACTCGCACTTGCCAGCTCCTTCACTCAGTACGCCTGCGCCTACTGAGGAACGTTACGGCACAGGCGCGGAATTTAGAAGCAGACGGGGCCAGCGGGAGGAGGAGAGCACTCGCTGGCCCTGTCTATCAAGAAGAGATGGGGCGTGTCTAGAAGCAGAGGATGCAGCAGCTACCAGCAAGTACACGCCCAACTTGATGGTAGTGAAGAAATTTGCATATTATAAAAGTATGATTTTTACAAGAAATAAGCCACAGACAAAGGTAAGACAAGTATGATTGCACTCAGCTGACATTAGCAAATAGCTGAGGCTACGTTCACACGACGACATTTGTCACACAACAATAAGTCGCGCGACAGATAGGGCACAACCTCACTGCAACATTTGTCGCGCGACATTTTTATAATGGGAGTCTATGGTGTCGCATTAGACATGCTAGCGACTGCGACGCGACAGTCGCAGAAAAACCCATCTTGAATGGATTTTTGCGACTGTCGCGCCGCAGTCGCAGCATGTTGCATGTCGCAATGCAACACCATAGACTCCCATTATAAAATTGTAGTGCGACAATAATGCAACTTTTTGTCGCGCAACAAATGTCGTCGTGTGAACGTAGCCTAATGTCGGCTAATGAAAATTGCACAGCTGGGGGTGACAGAAGCCCTTTAACTAATGTGTATGTAAGTCCTGATGAGTTTTATAATGTTTTTTTTCCATTACTTGGATAACCCCTTTAAGTATTTTACATTGAAGCCCAGGAGCTTGAAGTTACTCATCTAGATGTAGAGAGGTTTCCTAATAAAGACTTGTTTCCACTCAGTCAAAGTTATATCGATAGAGATCTGGAAACTGGTGCTGGGATGAAGAATAAAAAAGTTGCTCGATCCTCCTGGTCTATCTATGATATAGTCTCTGTAGTTCTTGTTCCATGTATGGTCATTTAAGGTGAGGGAAACAAAAGAAACACTGCAGTCAGGATTTTTTTGTGTTTTTATTTTTTTTTTATATTTTTTTTTGGGCGGGGGGAGAAGGGGAGGGAAGAAATGGGGAAGGGAAGGTTATTTTTGTTTTTTTGGGAAATATTTTTTGTTTATTTTTTTTTAATGGAGAGGGATTAAGGAGAGAAGAGGAAAGGAGAAGTAGGGGAAGGGAAGATTATTTTTTGTTTTTTTTCATATTTAAGTAAGGGGATTTTTTAGTTTTTTAGTTGTTTTTTGGTGGAAGTAGTTCAGGATGGTGCTTGACTGTTCGCCTTTACACTGGCTCTTTTTCCGGAGGCTCTCTAGATTTCATTTTCCTCCTCCAGAATATGCAGACGCTAAAAAAAGAATAAGATCAATCAGTTATTTAATATCCGCTATTTAAATGTGAGCTCTGAATGAAATGTGTGCACAGATCCTCCAATGTGTTCTCGTTACATTATAACATATCTGACCTTGTAATATGCGCCAAATTTATCATGAAGCCTTCAGCACTGTGATAAATCTGGCGCACCTTGTGACTGCCTGGACTAACCTTACGCTGTGTAAATATTAAGCAGCAATAATACGCTAGCTCCATAGAGTATCTTATAAATGCTACCTACCATATGCCAGCGATCAACATGATGGTGACAGAGCCGGCCACAGATATTGCTGTGAGGGAAGCATTGCTGTTATGGAGCTCCTCTAGAAGTGGCGACTCAGGCGCTGTGATGTCAAGCACATCAGGAAGTGTAGGGCGAGAATGGTATTTTTCTATCGCCTGTTCCGATCCACTGATAACTAAATGAGGAAAACAATTACATTAACAGTTCATACCATGAATGATACTGACTTTGTAGTGTATCTTATATATGAAATAATATTATATATTTTTCTTAATTGTCTGTATCATGGCGGCTCAGAAGCACTGTCAAAACGAAGAGTGGCTCCAAAATACGGAAGCGGCTTAAATTATCACTTTATAGGTTTTTCCTTACAAATACTAATCTAAAATAACCCCAAATTATAGGTGACAGTTCAGATTTTCAGAACTAGATCCTTTCTCACTAATTAACACCTATAAGCAGATATGAATCCCATGTATCTAAGTATTACCACCCAGCATAGTGCCAGTAATCATATGTCCTCACCTGCCACATTGTAGATGATCTTACTCACTGGCACTTCAGAGTCCAGGATGGTGGTACACGTGTACCGGCCGGAGTCCCCCTTCAGTACACCCTTGATCACTAGGTAGGGCTCCCGTGTGATTTTGGGTTCATGTTCATGATGCTAGAGAGATAATATAGAGAACTGTGAGAACCTCATATGTCACAATTACTTAAAACTAATTGTCATTATTATTAAGACAAAAATAGATAACTGATGATAATTTGCTGACATGACATAACATGGGTAAATGCTAACATAGGTAAAAGGACTTCCTGATAAATGTTTTGGGTAATGAAGGACAAGGTTTGGGAAGCGCTTCCTTAATATGATGGTCATATAACTTATTAACAATCTCCCAGTTTTATAATTATTTTGGGCATCTGCATTTCACTTACCAGGGTGAACACGTTCTGATAGGAGTCCTCCAGCCTCGAGTACCATTCAAAGCTGCAGTCCAGAATTAGTTCTTCATACTCTGGAACTTTGATATTTATCTCTAGAAAGAAGGAAAATGAAAGAAGATATTACAGAAGTAATTGTGTAGATTTTCTGTCCTGCATTTAAAGGGGTTGTCTCAATAACATGTCTCCTCCCATATGACGTAATAGAAAATATGGGCATCATAGTGGGGACTGATAGTAACTGATTATATTCTTCTGTCTCCTCACCTCCACAGTTTACAGTCTCTGCGAGATGAGACTTGTGGTCTTTACATGGAGAGCAGGACCGTCCAGTTTTCAGATCTGAGAAAAGAAGAAAGAAAGGAACTATGAGCCAAGCATTAAAGACACTTTATAATATTATAATAAATATGCTAATCATATGCTGGTATCTATAACCCTCTGTCACCAGCACATGGGCAATATACTGTACAGGCTGCCATCACCCTTGTAGTCTGCTTATGGACAGCATCATATTAACCTCTTTCCGACCGCCTCACGCAGGATTGCGCCCTGCGGGCGGTCGGTTCATTCCTCCTGACGCGCCACGGTCATCTCGCGAGACGCGAGATGACGCGCTCCTGAGCCCGGTGGAACGCAAATGGAACGCACCGCCGGGCTCAGGACAAGCTCGTCACCAGCCTGCCAGCCAATGATCAGCGCTGGCAGGCTGTTGATTTTCAAAATCGCCTATGGAAATAGGCGATATAAGGTTTATTTACAAATATATGGCTTTATAGGGATCTGTGCCATGTGCTGGGTCCTTTTCATCGGTTGGACCCAGCACAGAGCACAGATCCCAAGTAAGTGCACCAATCACTACATATCAGGCCCTGATCACCCCCTGATCACCTATAATTAACCCCTTGATCACCTGTCAATACATAGTGAAAGGGAAAAAGTGATCAGTGTCACTTTTGTGAACTGTCACTTTTTTTTTTTCACCAGTATTGACTGTTAGGTTTAGGTTAGTTTAGGTCCCTTTGGTAGGTAGTTAGCGTTAGCGCCCAGCCCACCGCACCGCAGTCACTGATTCGCTGATTAGCGTAGCGCTAATCAGCGCTTGTACTTTTATAGTATCTGTAAGTGATCAGAACTGATCACGGTCAGATCTATAATAGTATTACTGTCACTTTAGTTCGCCCTCCACCCCAAACGCAGTGTTTGCCCGATCAGACCTGATCGGTCGCCCACACCTGCGCTCACCCACGCCCGCCTCGCCGCAGTGACAAAAAATTTTTTTTGTATCACTGCACAATCACTTCACAAGCGCTGCGGCGATAAAAAATCAGTTTTGATCTTTTTATCAATCGCAGCGGCTTCTGTACTTCGCTACACTCCCATTTGTAAGACAGGCTTGCTTTTTTCTTGGTAGTCTCAGGGAATACCCCCAAATTTAGACGCCCAAATGTCAAACAAGGGGTATTCCTCTGAAGAGGCCTACAGGATTCTGACCCAGTCGGATGAGGAATGGGAACCCTCATCTGACGAATCTAGCGGGTCAGAATACGAACCTGTAGAGAGCAGTGGCTCTCTGACTCAAAGTTCTGACGAGGAGGTGGAGGTCCCTGATAGAACCAGGCGTACCCGGCCCCGTGTTGCTAGACCGCAGGCTGCGCAGGATCCGCTTCAAGGGCAGCAGAGTGGGGCTGGCGCTGCCGGATTACGTGGTGAGGCATACACCAGCAGCGCAGCCCGCCCTGGACCTAGTACCAGCACTGCCGTACAACATGGTGAAGTGGCGAGCACCAGAAGGGCAGTTGAAGCTGGTACGGTGGCACGTGCAGTAGTTTCCCGCCGCAGCCACCGCAAAGACAGGCCCGTAGAGCCCCTAGAGTCCCTGAGGTGCTGGCAAATCCTGATTGGCAGCCCCCAACTTCAGCCGCACCAGTAGTTCCCCTTTCACCGCCCAGTCAGGAGTTCGGTGGAAACAGCTCAGATAGGATCGGGCGCTGGGGTTTTTTGAGCTGTTTTTCACTGCGGAGCTCTATGACTTAGTCGTGGCAGAAACAAATCGGTATGCCACTCAATTTATCGCCGACAACCCGGGAAGCTTCTATGCCCAGCCTTTCCGGTGGAAACCAGTCCAAGTTTCCGAATTTAGAACTTTTCTGGGCCTTCTCCTCAACATGGGCATTACAAAAACATGAATTGCGGTCATATTGGTCCACGAACCCAATTCATCACATGCCCATGTACTCTGCTGCCATGTCCAGGACACGTTTTGAGACCATCCTGCGTTTCCTGCACTTTAGTGACAACACCACCTCCCGTCCCAGAGGCCACCCAGCTTTTGACCGGCTCCACAAAATTCGGCCCCTCATAGACCATTTCAACCTGAAATTTGCAGATTTGTATACCCCTGCACAAAACATCTGCGTAGACGAGTCCCTAATACATTTTACCGGGCGCCTTGGCTTCAAGCAGTACATCCCAAGCAAGCGCGCCCGGTATGGGGTCAAATTGTATAAGCTCTGTGAAAGGGCCACAGGCTATACGCACAAATTTCGGATCTATGAGGGAAAAGATCAGACACTGGAGACGGTCGGTTGCCCTGACTACCTGGGAAGATAGTCTGGGACTTGGTGTCACCCTTATTCGGCAAGGGGTACCATCTTTACGTGGACAACTTTTACACAAGTGTGGCCCTCTTCAAGCATTTGTTCCTAGAACAGATTGGCTGCTGCGGCACCGCGCGACCTAGTCGCCGGGGCTACCCCCAACGGCTTCTTACCACCCGACTTGCAAGGGGGCAGAGGGCTGCACTGCTCGCGGTGAAATGGAGAGACAAGCGTGACGTTTACATGCTCTCCTCCATTCACGCAGACACGACAGTCCAAATTGAACGGGCAACCAGTGTCGTTGAAAAGCCCCTCTCGGTCCACGACTATAACCTCCACATGGGAGGGGTGGACTTCAACGACCAGATGTTGGCCCCGTATTTAATTTCCCGACGCACCAGACGCTGGTATAAGAAGGTGTCTGTATATTTATTTCAATTGGCTGCCTATAATAGTTACGTTCTCTACAGTAAGGCTGGGAGAACAGGATCCTTCCTCAAATTTCAGGAAGAGATCATTTCGGAACTCCTGTATCCAGGAGGTTCCGTGGCCCCATCCACCAGTGTAGTTAGCCGTCTACACGAGCGGCACTTCCTAGCGTTGTGCCTGGTACCTCAACCCAACCGCCACCCCGAAAAAGATGTCGTGTCTGTAGCAGGAGTGGAATAAGGCGTGACACCTGCTATTTCTGTCCTGACTGTCATGACCACCCTGCCCTATGCCTAGGGAGTGTTACTAGGTTTTGAGAGACCCTAACACATAGGGGACGGTGCTGCTGTGCTGCTGTGCTACTGCAGAAGTGTGAAACGGTAGAAACCTCTCCTTTCACTTGGGATAACGTGTATAGTGTACTTCTCACCATCTCTGTGCGATTTACACTTTACACATTGTCCCATGGGGAAGGAGAGGTTTCTGCTAGGAAAATAAAGCGTGAAATGGTTAAAAAAAGGAAAAAAAATGAAACAGGTAGCAAGAAAAAAAAAATCTTGAGTTAGTTCAGGTTTTAAAAGTTCAGTTTTTTTTTTCATGTTCAGGTTTTATTCATGTTTTATAAAGTTTGCAACGTTCAAGTCATGTGCCTGTTGCCTGTTTTTTCTTTTTTTTTTCCCCCTAACCACTCTTTATTTTCCAGGTAGATCAACGGACCAACCGATGAAAACGCCGCAGCACTGATGTGAATTCTGAAAGAAGCATTGCGCTGCTGTCAGAAGACACGTGAAGTCGGTGTATGCGGCGCTGCAAGACGAGATTTCTCCTCTGCAGGACAGGTACGCTTGCCCTGGCATGTGAGCTGAGGAGAGGTGTTGGAGTTCATATGCTTTGGCAAACACTTTGTATCAAAAATCTGGCAAAGATGTCTTCCTCCACACCGATGGATTGATCGATGTGAATGGAGAAATCACGCTTGCCAGGACATAGGAGCTGAAGTGGGTATGGATGTTTGGGCGGAGCTCCTATGTCCTGGCAATCGCCAGGTCCCTCTATTTTTTTTGCATATTTTTTGGCAGAGATTTTTTCATCCACATCGATCGATGCGAATGAGGAAATCTGTGCCGTTCATTTTTTCTTTCAGCCCAGAGGCTGAACGGAAAAAAAATCTCATTACCTGTATGCTCCATATAAGGAGAATAGCAGAAACTCCTAATGCTGGCCATACGTGTAATGATTGCGGAGACCCTCAAATGCCAGGGCAGTACAAAAACCTCACATGTGACCCCATTTTGGAAAGAAGACACCCCAAGGTATTCGCTGAGGGGCATATTGAGTCCATGAAAGATTGAATTTTTGTCACAAGTTAGCGGAAAGGGAGACTTTGTGTGAAAAACAAAAAAATCAAATTCCGCTAACTTGTGCCAAAAAAAAATCTTGTATGAACTCACCATGCCCCTCACAGAATACCTTGGGGTGTCTTCTTTCTAAAATGGGGTCACATGTGGGGTATTTATACTGCCCTGGCATTTTAGGGGCCCTAAAGCGTGAGAAGAAAAATGCGTAAAAATGCCTCTCTGAAAGGTACTCATTGGAATTGGGGTCCTTTGTCATCTTGGCTGCAAAAGTGCCACACATGTGGTATCGCCATACTCAGGAGAAGTAGGGCAATGTGTTTAGGTGTATTTTTACATATACCCATGCTGGGTGAGAGAAATATCTCTGTAAATTGACAACTTTGTATAAAAAAATGGAAAAAGTTGTCATTTACAGAGATATTTTTCACACCCAGTATGGGTATATGTAAAAATACACCCCAAAACACATTGCCCTACTTCTGCCGAGTACGGCGATACCACATGAGTGGCACTTTTTTGCAGCCAAGATGCGCAAAAGGGCCCTAATTGCAAAGAGTACCTTTAGGATTTCACAGGGCATTTTTACGCATTTGGATTCTCACGCTTTAGGGGCCCCTAAAATGCCAGGGCAGTAAAAATGCCCCACAAGTGACCCCATTTCGGAAAGTAGACACCCTAAGGTATTCGCTGATGGGCATAGTGAGTTCATGGAAGTTTTTATTTTTTGTCACAAGTTTGCGGAAAATGAAATTTTTTGAAAAAAATTAAAAAAAAAACATTTCCGCTAACTTGTGACAAAAAATAAAAACTTCCATGAACTCACTATGCCCTCAGTGAATACCTTAGGTGTCTACTTTCGAAATGGGGTCATTTATGGGGTATTTCTACTGTCTGGGCAGTGTAGTACGTCAGGAAACAGGACAGGTGCTCAGAAAGTCAAAGTGCGGAAATTCACTTTTTTGCACCATAGTTTGTAAACGCTATAACTTTTACCCAAACCAATAAATATACACTTATTGCATTTTTTTTTATCAAAGACATGTAGAACAATAAATTTTAAGAAAAATTTATATAGAAATGTAGTTTTATTTGACAAATTTTCAAACAGAAAGTGAAAATGTCATTTTTTTGCAAAAATTTCGGTAATTTTTGATTAATAGCAAAAAAAGTAAAAATGTCAGCAAGAATGAAATAGCACCAAATGAAAGCTCTATTAGTGAGAAGAAAAGGAGGTAAAATTCATTTGGGTGGTAAGTTGTATGGCCGAGCAATAAACGGTGAAAGTAGTGTAGTGCAGAATTGTAAAAAGTGGCCTGGTCATTAAGGGTGTTTAAGCTAGGGGGGCTTAAGTGGTTAATGTAATTGTCCTCCTGCTTCAGGAAGTCTGATTCTCTGCCATGAACTATGAACTATTGGAAGTGACTGGAATATTTAGTGTACAGTGAGGATTTGGGGTCATATATTTTTACTGGTGTACTATGTGAATGTAGATATAAGAATAGAAGACTTCTACTTTACCGAAACATCTGTTGGAGGTGCACAGGCAGCTACATCTCTCCAAGTAGTCTGTGAAAAGAGGAGATGGCATATAATAGTCAGCGGGTGCTGTGTACAGCATCTATGTAGGGCTGCTCACCTTTGTATAATAGGCACAATACACATACTATACACATAGTTTACAAACACTGATACTTTACCTTGATTTTTTGGAGGGCCCCCGGCGCAGACAATCTTCTCCTCGGCGCAGGTCTTACAGTTAGTATAGGTTTGCACCATTAATCCTGGGGAAATGCACTTGTGTTATAACCTACCAATCTTATAGAGAATAATAATGACAAGAAGCTAAATCTGGTATAAAATGTACTTACCACAGCTGTCTGCACCTGAGGAATGGAGAAGAAAGAAGACATTACTGACAGTTCTCATTGTCAAACCCAGAAACCTCTAATCTCTGGGTCTCATTATTATTTGATATCAGTGTCTCTGTCCTAATAGCTGTGTTTTTTAGATTTCCATTGACAGGAATCTCTGAGCTGCCCCAGTACGGTCCGGGCCCTCTATAGAGCGCAGCAGCTCCTAGTGCAAACATCCCTGACAACGAATCAGATGCTGGCTTTCATGTGTCCAATACAAGGTAGGAGATAACAGCACTGATGTGATTGGTGGATGTGGGGATCTCTAGTTTGTGTCTCCATTACTATTACTACATGAGGCCTGTGTGTATAATACATTTATATGTCATATTGTAGCACATGTTATATCTAGAAGTACTCACCTTGTTTATTTGGACACCTCCCTAAAAGTGAGAAATGAAGGAATACAGAATTACTAATAGAAAACGACAGAGAACAGAAATCCCCTATATATGACGGCTCCATCTATAACATAGCAATAAAACCACAGAAAACTGCACAAATAGCAATTCCCATTATAGGACTTTTTATTACAATCAATCCCTCCTGTCACTAGGCTGTAGGGAAAGGAAATTGAGCAGAAAACACCATCTCTGACAACCTACCAGACACATAGAACACAAGTACAATGGTAGATAGGTAAAAGATTTCACTTACGTTGGTTTGAGTCCTGGACGATAACCTTGAGGTTTTCTTTGAGTCGCTGGAATTGGAGTCCAATGATGTGAAGAAGCTGGATCTCTAAAATATATAAAGAGGAGAATAATGAGTCCAATCCCCTCATCTATTGGTCTGTGCCCCCAACACACTGACTATGCTGTCCTCATACACGTTAGCACGGTGTGTACTCTGACATGTAGCTAAACCTTCTCTGTCTTGATAAGAAGAGAAAACTGTACTGCTTTAACTTTCTCTTTATTGATGGTAGATTGACAGGAAAGGTGAAACTACAGAATAAAACAGTAGTATTTTAGGACATAAATATCCATGGTACATGGCATAAGACATACAATAATCTGCTATACATCCAGTACATGAGAATACAGTGATGGTGAGTTATCAATACAAGAAACATGTAATAAACTTCAGTAAATAGCACATAGATAATGCCCTTACCGACTATGCTAGGAAACAGGCTGAATAACAGATGATGGGGCAGGAAACCAGTGAGAGAGTGTGGCACCTGAGACATAAGATGGTGGCTGCTTGCCATCCCAGCACAAGAAGAGGAAGAACCAGGAACTACCCACAATGCTCTGGGACTCCCATAATGCATAGGAAAAACAGGTTGGAAGAAATACATGAACTGATCAATAGATGGCGCTGTTACCATACAATAAATGCAAATGAATTACAACACAGTAAATGCAATTTTGAGCTGATAAACACACAGGAAATAATTGGACCTGCATCTGGGGACAGAACACTTCCCGCTTGACGTCAACCGACGTCACTATTATATTCGTTGGGTGCAAACAGTAGAACGAGTTCTCCTACTGGTCTTAGGAACAATTTGGTCTCTCCCTGTCTCCGTATTTTCAATTCTACTTTGCGTATTATTCCATCCTTACTTGGGAATGTCCTAGTCACAAGACCTAACGGCCACTCGTTTCTTCGTGACTGGCAGTCTTTCATTAGGACTACATCGCCGGCCTGGAGGTTAGGCTTGTTGGTTTGCCACTTTCTCCTCGGTTGCAGAGTGGGAATGTATTGCTTTTCCACTTGTCCCAGAACGAGTTTGAAAGACTCTGTACTTGTCTCCATCGATTCCTGTAAAGATCTTTGGAATTAAATTCTCCAGGTGGAGCACAAATTTGTTCAGTCTTTTGGGTAAGCAGTGTGGCGGGTGTGAGAACAGTTGGGTCATCAGGATCGCTAGAAATCGGAGTTAGCGGTCTGGCATTTATGATAGCCGATACTTCCGCCATGAAGGTAGTCAGGCTTTCATGAGTCAGCTTTGAAGATCCTTCCTTTAAGAAGATTGAGTCGAGGATTCTCCGTGCGATGCCT